>JAMWET010003988.1:40000-68050 GCA_024036415.1 Prochilodus magdalenae | reverse complement strand
CCTAAAATGGATACCTAGCACCTAATAATTATCACCTATGATGTGATGTAATAATATCACCAGCCACCTCCTATATCCCCTAGTACCTCATAATTATCACCTAGTACCTTATAATTATAACCTAGTACCTCATAAATATAACCTAGTACCTCATAAATATCACCTAGTACCTCATAAATATCACCTAGTACCTCATAAATATCACCTAGTCCCTAATAATTATAACCTAGTACCTCATAATTATAATATAGTACCTCATAATTATCACCTATTACCTCAACATTATAACCTAGTACCTCATAATTATCACCTAGCACCTCTTAAATATCACCTAGTACCTCAATTATAACCTAGTACCTCATAATTATCATCTAGTACCTCATAATTATCACCTAGTACCTCATAATTATCACCTAGTCCCTCAAAATTATAACCTTGTACCTCAAAATTATGACCTAGTACCTTAAAATTATGACCTAGTACCTCATAATTATAACCTACTACCTCTTAATTATCACCTAGTACCTCAAAATTATAACCTAGTACCTGATAATCAATCCTAGAACCTCACAATTATAACGTAGCACCTGTTGTTTTATCCTAATATCTCACGATTATAACCTGAGTATAACCTGATATTATATCCTAGTACCTGATATTATATGCTAGTACCTCCTACACTTCAGAGCATATTCTAATTGTGTCACAGTTCATCATCTCTTACTCCTGACCTCCATATTTCATAATCACTGTGTAGTGTCCAGTTCTGTATTTGGATATTCTCTCATCGTGATGAGGTACTGGGTCTTGAGACTTCAGACCTGTCTCAGCTGAATGACTTCTTCAGAGTTAAGAGGGGGAGATATAAACTGGCCCAGTAGACCTGAGCCTGGTGGTCCTGAGCGAGGGTCCTGATTAGCATGTACCATTAGCCTCTGCTATTCTTAATGGCCCTGCCTCCATGACACGGTTAACTGCCCTGTATAATACCCCACCTGCGGGCACAACACCGACCCAAACTCTGCTATCAGCGCCGCCCTGTAATACCATATCTGCAGGAATTAGCGCCTGCTGCGCGCATGCTAAGCGCTAGCCCTGCAGGGTTTATGGAAGGGGACGCGGAGGTTAGCGCTAAAGAATGCTGATGAGTTCAGATCAGCCTGAAATATTAACGAGGCCAGTCCGGTAACGGCCCGGAGATCTGAGCGCCGTAACGACGGAGGACTTGCAGTGTTCCATTACACGTGGAATTAGCATGAGGGAAAGTGTTTAACGTGGGGTGATGATCAAGGTCCTGCGAGTCCGACGCCACTGTATAATCCGCATCAGGCCCGGAATGCTGAACACTTCAGAAACACTCGCTACTTACTGCTAGCGGCAGGCTAATTCCCATTTCCTGCTTTCAGCCAGTTAGTGGAGGCACAAGGTAGGTGTTTCTGATAAAGTGGCCAGTCAGTGGAAGCACAAGGTGGGTGTTTCTGATAAAGTGGCCAGTTAGTGGAACTCCAAGGTGGGTGTTTCTAATAAAGTGGCCTGTTAGTGGAAGCACAAGGTGGGTGTTTCTAATATAGTGGCCAGGTAGAGGATGTATAAGGTAGGTGTTTCTGATAAAGTGGCCAGGTGGAGGGTGTATAGGGTAGGTGTTTCTGAAGTGGCCAGTTGGAGGGTGTATAGGGTAGGTATTTCTGATAAAGTGGCCAGGTGGAGGATGTATAAGGTGGGTGTTTCTGATAAATTGGCCAGGTGGAGGATGTATACGTTTGATGTTTCTGATAAAGTGGCCAGGTGGAGGATGTATAAGGTGGGTGTTTCTGATAAAGTGGCCAGGTGGAGGATGTATAAGGTGGGTGTTTCTGATAAAGTGGCCAGGTGGAGGATGTATACGTTTGATGTTTCTGATAAAGTGGCCAGGTGGAGGATGTATAAGGTGGGTGTTTCTGATAAATTGGCCAGGTGGAGGATGTATACGTTTGATGTTTCTGATAAAGTGGCCAGGTGGAGGATGTATAAGGTGGGTGTTTCTGATAAAGTGGCCAGGTGGAGGATGTATAAGGTGGGTGTTTCTGATAAAGTGGCCAGGTGGAGGATGTATAAGGTGGGTGTTTCTGATAAACTGGCCAGGTGGAGTGTGTATAAGGTAGGTGTTTCTGATAAAGTGGCCAGGTGGAGGATGTATAGGGTAGGTGTTTCTGATAAAGTGGCCAGGTGGAGGACGTATAAGGTATGTGTTTCTGATAAAGTGGCCAGGTGGAGGATGTATAGGGCAGGTGTTTCTGTTAAAGTGGCCAGGTGGAGGATGTATATGGTAGGTGTTTCTGATAAAGTGGCCAGGTGGAGGATGTATATGCTAGGTGTTTCTGATAAAGTGGCCAGGTGGAGGATGTATATGCTAGGTGTTTCTGATAAAGTGGCCAGGTGGAGGATGTATAGTGCAGGTGTTTCTGATAAAGTGGCCAGGTGGAGGATGTATAAGGTAGGTGTTTCTGATAAAGTGGCCAGGTGGAGGATGATTTATACAGTAGGTGTTTCCGATAAAGTGGCCAGGTGGAGGATGATTTATACGGTAGGTGTTTCTGATAAAGTGGCCAGGTGGAGGATGATTTATACGGTAGGTGTTTCTGATAAAGTGGCCAGGTGGAGAATGTATATGCTAGGTGTTTCTGATAAAGTGGCCAGTTGGAGGATGATTTATACGGTAGGTGTTTCTGATAAAGTGGCCAGGTGGAGGATGATTTATACGGTAGGTGTTTCTGATAAAGTGGCCAGGTGGAGGATGTATATGCTAGGTGTTTCTGATAAAGTGGCCAGGTGGAGGATGTATAAGGTAGGTGTTTCTGATAAAGTGGCCAGGTGGAGGATGTATATGGTAGGTGTTTCTGATAAAGTGGCCAGGTGGAGGATGATTTATACGGTAGGTGTTTCTGATAAAGTGGCCAGGTAGAGGATGTATATGCTAGGTGTTTCTGATAAAGTGGCCAGGTGGACGGAGACAGACACCTGTAGCTCAGTATCTGATCTGAGTCCCACCTGGACTGACACTGGGGGTCTCGGCTCCACTGTGAGGACTCACACTTCCCAGCACCGTGACCGCTGGCCCGCTCCATCGCCGCTGATAAAACTCTCCCAGGACTCAGGAGTTCAGCAGATAGAGCTGGATCAGGTGTGTCGGAGACGCTGCACGGCGCGGGGCCGTGGCCCCCAGGGCTGGATTTGGGGATTAGCGCTGTATAGCCTGCGGGAGGCTAATGTATTTGGCTGCTGCTGTGTAAACAAACTTCAGAATAAATCTGGGGCCACATGCCGGCGCGATAAGCCGAGCGTTCAATCCCACTTTACTCTGGAGGGATCGTCTCCGCCATTGGCCTTTGTGAGTCACTCTGGAGAAAAGTCCTGGCACCCTTGTCGTTAGCATATTAGCGCAGGTCAGGTTACAGTGCCAAACTCGTTCAATTAAAGGGCCAAATCCTTCAACTCGGCTTCCTGCTCCGTCAGAGCCAATCAGCTAACAGCACAACCATAAATATAGAATAAACAGAAGAAAAACATGACCTGGGATTTAAATTATTTGAAAATTAATTCATATTTAATAAAATAAACCACATATAAATAATAACTTAATAGAATGTAATAACGAAATTAGTGTATTTATATCTAACAAATAAAAAAAAGTTATTTAGTTATTAAAAATTATTATCGTACTAAAATAATTAAGTTATTATCGAAAAAAATAATTTTAAAATAGTTTTATTTTACACCCAATATGTTATATATAGAATATATGATATATATACTCCATGTTAAATACATGTGTACTATAAGACATGAAAGCTAAAAAATAATATGCACCCATGTAGTTAGCATATTAGCATGTTAGCATGTTAGCATATTAGCATATTAGCATTAGCATTAAAACCAGCTTCCCAAATACCAGCGCAAGCATATAGAATATAGAATAATTTTTTATGATTATATTACAGATATTAATTTTATACAGATAATCAAATACACATTTAATATATGAAATAAAATGCATTTATTTAATAATAAATGAACATAAAAAAATTAAAGATGTTTGTAATAAATACAAAAAGGTTTTAAAAATCAATTATTACACAAATTATTATTTTAAAAATTATTTTCTATTTATATATATATATATATATATATATGCAGTAAACCCAATAAAGCAAACTGAAATATTGAAATAATGAAACACTGAAAAATCTTTGAAATTCCGGGACAATTTTCCAGAAATTCCTATGTATTTTTTTCTGCAATTTCAATATTCAATATTTCATCATTCAGTTATAGCAGTAAACAAGCTCAGAGTGGTGTGACGTGGGTGGAGGGATACATTCAAGATGTTACAAGGCAAAAATAGTGCCCCCAAAGAAAACCCATTTCCAGGTTTTCCAGATTTTCCCATCATCAACATTCCGTATAAGCTGTATAAGCTCCGTCAGAAGCTCAGTGTAGCTCCACTGGTGGTGTAGCTGTTTATGTGTGTGTTGTTGACACGGTGACCCCTGGCTCCCCTCACCACCACCACCCCTGTGAAGAGCATCTCTCCGAGTCTCTGGATGACTGTGTTTACATCCCGACCGCAGCTTTCCCGAAGATTTCCGCTCTAATTAGGCTCATCTGATCAGCTGAGCGTGGCCTGGTGTGCCGGATTGGGAGCTGACGGCGCTTCCCCAGGCGCAGGTTTGGAGACTGCAGCGGGAATGTTTTGATGAGTGGACGTCTGGCGTTTGGTCTGTCAGGCTGCGGGTGATATTCCGGGTCTGGATCCCGACTGCACTTTTATCACTTCACTTTGCAGCCAGCGCTCTAGCGTTCCTCCTCCCCTCCGACCCCACGTTCCCATCCGCTGCACGCCTGGCTTTCTGCTCCTGACACAGTTACTGCCTGTGTCCGCTCACGTCTTTAACCATTCATGACTCCCAGCAACAATGCATCTGGAAACAACAAGCCGGAGCCGCTTCACACCTTCCCAGCTCCTGAAATATTCATCCGCCCTGGAGCGGCTGGCCGTTAGACTACATGTGCCTGTGTTGACCCCGTGCACGGTGAGGACAATGGGTGGAGCGGCCGGAGAACATCCAGGCATCTCAGCTGCTGGTGTTGGTAAAGTCTTGGGATCAGAACTACAGGCTGGATCCTACAGGACCACAGGTGGTGTGGGAATCTTCTTCCATCACAGCTTCTTGGCTAAACATCAGATCAAACAGGAGGTGGGTTGGGTGGAGACACAAAGATGGAGGTGGACCGGAGATGCTGTGGGCCTGCTTGTCCTTCCAAGGCCTTGGACAACTTGCATCAAGTACCAGTATAATGTGGTGCTGCCGAAGACTATGGCTGAATGGGTGAAGCTGAACTGCTGTAGGTTGAATAGGTGGAGCTAAACTGCTGTAGGCTGACTTGGTGGAGCTTATTTGCAGAAGGTTGGATGGGTGGGGCTAAACTGCTATTGGCTGAATGAATGGGGCTAAACTGCTGTAGGCTAACTGGGTGTAGCTAAACTCATGTAGGCTGAATGGGTGGTGCTTATCTGCTGCAGACTGAATGGGTGGGGCTAAACTGCTGTAGACTATATGAGTAGGGTCAAATAGCTGTAGGCTAAATGGGTGGTGCTAAACAGCTGTTGGCTGAATGAGTGGGACTAAACTGCTGTTGGCTGAATGGGTGTAGCTAAACTAATGTAGGCAGAAGGGGTGGAGCTTATCTGATGTAGACTGAATGGGTGGGGCTAAACTACTGTAGACTGAATGGGTGGGGATAAACTGCAGTAGACTGTATGAGTAGGGCCAAACTGCTGTAAGGTGACATGGGGCGCAGGACTAAAGCTGCTGTAGACTGAAATGGGTGGCGAGGCTAAAACGGCATGTAGGTGAGTTGGGCGTGGATTTGCTATAACAGCAGAGTAGAGCTATATGAATGATCAAAACTAAACTGTAGGTTTTGAATGCATAGCGGGGCTAAACTGCAGTAGGCTATATGAATAGATCTAAACTGCTGTAGGTTGAATGGGCGGGGCTAAACAGCAGTAGGCTATATGAATAGATCTAAACTGCTGTAGGTTGAATGGGCGGGGCTAAACTGCAGTAGGCTATATGAATAGATCTAAACTGCTGTAGGTTGAATGGGCAGGGTAACTGCAGGGCTTTGAATAATCTGTGTAGACTGAATGGGTGGAGCTTTTCGGCTGTAGACTCAACTGCCCTAATGTTGATGTATGAATGGGCGGGGCTAAACTGCAGTAGGCTATATGAATAGATCTAAACTGCTGTGGGCTGAATGGGCGGGGCTAAACTGCAGTCGGCTGTATGAATAGATCTGAACTGCTGTAGGTTGAATGGGTGGGGCTAAACTGCTGTTGGCTGAATTGGTGTAGCTAAACTGATGTAGGCTGAAGGGGTGGAGCTTATCTGCAGTAGGCTGAATGGGTGGAGCTAAACTGCTGTAAACTGAATGGGTGGGGCTAAACTGCTATAGTTCGAATGGGCGGGGCTAAACTGCTATAGTTCGAATGGGCGGGGCTAAACTGCAGTAGGCTATATGAATAGATCTAAACTGCTGTAGGTTGAATGGGTGGGGCTAACCTGCAGGAGGTGTGGCTAAACTCTAAGCTGTTCTTGTCCACATGCATTAGCTATGGCTGAGACAGTTAGCTGGTTAGCTTAGCAGAGCCAGTCCGCCCCGTCCGAATGAGTGGGGATCAGCTCGCTCACCCAAACGATCCGTTTAACTAGAACAAATCGTTCCCGGACCACCCTCCGTTCTGGACCGCCGGGCTCGGCGCTCCGGCTGGTGAAATATTTAGCGAAGCGACGGAGGCTGACCTCACTCAGATGGAGTTCATTCCAGATGCAAAGTGGCCGCTGTCCCGTGATGGATGTGTCCCTCTCTGAGATTAGCTCGCTGTCCTTTTGGCAGGCTGCCAGACGCTAAAACTCACCCCCGCTCACCTCGTTCCCTCCTCTCCCGCCCTCCCTCGCTCCCTCTCTCTCTCGACGGTGAGGGATCCGGTGCTGCCTCTAACATGAAAGCTCTTATTCTGCTAATTTGGATGATGGGGGGAAATAAGGAGAGAGATAATAAAAGGGGGCGGGGTTAAAAGGCAGGCCAAACTGAAAGTGTAGTCTGTTTGTTTTCTGTCGGATTCAGTCTGAGCAACAGCTCACTTCATTCCTCCAACAGGTCCCCCGGATCAGCACAGACCACCCCAGATCAGCAAAGACCACCCCAGATCAGAACAGACCACCCTTAGATGAGGACAGACCACCCCCAGATCAGCACAGACCCCCCTCAGATCAGGACGGACCACACTCAGATCAGAACAGACTATATCAGATCAGAACAGACTACACTCAGATCAAGATAGACCACGTCAGATCAAGACAGACCACTTCCAGATCAGAACAGATCACTCTCAGATCAGTACAGACCTCCCTCGGATCGGCACAGACCACTCCAAGATCAGGACAGACCACCCTCAGATCAATACAGACCACCCCGAGATCAGGACAGACCACACTCAGATCAATACAGACCACCCCGAGATCAAGACAGACCACTCCCAGATCAGAACAGGCCACTCTCAGATCAGTACGGACCACCCCCAGATCAGGACAGACCACCCCCAGATCAGTACGGACCACCCCCAGATCAGGACAGACCACCCCCAGATCAGTACGGACCACCCCCAGATCAGCACAAACTAACCCCAGATCAGAACAGATCACACTCAGATCAGGACAGACCTCCCCCAGATCAGTACAGACCACCCCCAAATCATTACAGACTGCCCCCAGATCAGAACAGACCTCCCCCAGATCAGGACAGACCACCCTCAGATCAGTACAGACCACCCCCAGATCAGGACAGACCACCCCCAGATCAGGACAGACCTCCCCAGATCAGGACAGGCCACTCTCAGATCAGTACAGACCACCCCCAGATCAGTACAGACCACCCCCAGATCAGGACAGACCTCCCCCAGATCAGTACGGACCACCCCCAGATCAGCACTAACTAACCCCAGATCAGAACAGATCACACTCAGATCAGGACAGACCTCTCCCAGATCAGTACAGACCACCCCCAAATCATTACAGACTGCCCCCAGATCAGAACAGACCTCCTCCAGATCAGGACAGACCTCCCCCAGATCAGTACGGACCACCCCCAGATCAGGACAGACCTCCCCCTGATCAGGACAGACCTCCCGCCGATCAGGACAGACCACCCCCAGATCAGGACAGACCTCCCACCGATCAGGACAGACCACCCCCAGATCAGGACAGAGATCTCCCCCAGATCAGTACAGACCGCCCCCAGATCAGGACAGACCTCCCCCAGATCAGGACGGACCTCCCCCAGATCAGGACAGACCTCCCCCAGATCAGGACAGACTGCCCCCAGATCAGGACAGACTGCCCCCAGATCAGGACAGACCTCCCCCAGATCAGTACAGACCACCCCCAGATCAGGACAGACCTCCCCCTGATCAGGCCAGACCTCCCTCAGATCAGTACAGACCACCCCCAGATCAGGACAGACCTCCCCCTGATCAGGCCAGACCTCCCTCAGATCAGGACAGACCTCCCCCAAATCATTACAGACTGCCCCCAGATCAGGACAGACCTCCCCCAGATCAGTACGGACCACCCCCAGATCAGGACAGACCACCCCCAGATCAGGACAGACCTCCCCCAGATCAGTACGGACCACCCCCAGATCAGCACTAACTAACCCCAGATCAGGACAGACCTCCCCAGATCAGTACAGACCTCCCCCAGATCAGGACAGACCACCCCCAGATCAGGACAGACCACCCTCAGATCAGGACAGCCGATCAGGAGTTTCATTCCTGCGGGTCGGTTCCTCTGGGTTCTGTTGATGATGAGTGTATGAGTGTGACCTATGAGCAGTATAACCCTGCAGTGCTGTAACGTGTTCTACTGTAAGCACGGTTCTGATAACGCGGAGAACCTCGGAGAACCCTGTACGTTACGGCTCTGTGTGTTAATTAGAGTAATGATTTGAACGTGAGGCGCTCGATCAGCCTGTGCAGCTTTAATCACACCTCAGCTCCTCTCCCTGATCACGCATTCTTCTCCTCTCGGCCGGCGCATCCCCGTCCCTCTCTCTCTCCTCCTCTCCAGCCTACCCACACTTCCTGCCTCTCTATCCGTCCGTCCGAGTGGCTCCGTTCTCTCTCTCCCTGAGCTGACGCTCTTGCTGTCAGCCAATAGCCAGATTGGATTTGCAGCTGAGAGGGTATGTGGGTAATCAGCTCTCAGTCCAAGTTCTCCGCAGGTCTGGAGATGGACCTGGATCCGATAAAAGTTCCCCCAGCTGTTGGTTCTGATGGGTTGGGAAAGATACCTGATGTGGCAACAGCCCCAGGCTCCATCTCAGCTGAGTGTCCAAGCGTCCCTTTGTACCTCACTGGCTTTATCCTGACCGCCGGTCCAGCAGCCATGATCCAGCATCCAACTTCACTCTGGAGTCATCACCCCTACGTTGCAGACCTGCCGCTCGTTTCCTAACAACCACCTGGAAGACCCGGTAGTCCCACCAACACTGCCCCCCATTAGATAAACATCACTTCAGATGACCAGCACCTTAACGTCAAGCTCTACTCATGCTTCAGGTCTGAGAGCATCCACCGGGGCTTCTGGCCATCCTTCTTCCACTGTGAGACGACACCTCCACGTGACGGAGGTCTAAAAGGAGGTGTAGCTGTTCAGGAAGCTCCTCACTGAGAAAAGGAGACCCACACATCCAACCATAAACCCACTGGATATGTTTGGGGTGACCTGGAAATGCTGAACCAACTTCTAAGACTGAATTTTGGAGGTGTGGAAGGAGGTCTCCCTGCGCTACGCCTGGTGTAGCACAAGCTACTCTTACTCCTACAGGTTTAAGACTTTATCCTGAAGGTTGGAGGAAGCTATGACCGCGTTGGGTGGATTCTGGTCGGTGTAGCAGATACAGTCGTTGGGTCCTTCTCGTTACGAACCCACATCCTAACTTGTCAGACAAGGGCTGACGAAGATAGCTAACCAGCTAGCTAGCTAAGGCTAGCTATGTTAGCTGGGCAGCACAGTTTAAGGGCACCCAAGACGTAGGGTCTACCAGCAGTGGCTAAAATGCCAGTCTACAGGGAACTCTCTTCGGAATGGTGCCAGGGAGGGCATCCACCAAATCTGGACCACCTGACCAGTTCTCTGATGGAAGAGTGTCTGAACACTGATGTAGCTCCTTCCAGAAGCTCGCCCAATCCAGGCCCAGCTGTTACTGGTGCTCATTGAGGGTACTAGGTACATTCCGGTCACAGGGGGCTCCTTTTTGGTCAGGTGGGCTTCGAGAGTAATGACTACAGGTCTGCCCTCCGCCATTACACCACGGAAACACACCCATGTACCTCAGACGGCTACACGTGTCCGCTATTACTGTAGCCCAGGCTCTGTCAGATGTGGATCCCACTTGTGCCATGTGACAAATTAGCTGTCAGCAACGAGCTCCAACATCCTCCTGTAACGACGGCTCCGCTCCTTCAGCACGGGAGCAGTCCTGGGCCGGGGCGAGAGAGGCTAATTGCACGTGTTGGAAAGGTGTTTCTAATTCCAGACTGCTCTAGAACACTGGAGAACCCTTCAAATCAGAGTTTCAGTACGCTAACACAGCAGGGCTGGAAGGCCGGCTACGATCCCAATTACTGCTGGTAGGGGTCTTGGGTCTCCCGAGGGTCCCACGTGGGCCTTATCCGGCCGGCATGCTGTTGATTTGATTACAGATTGGACAATTAAATCAAACGAGGGTCATTTTCAGACTCCTGAGAGCGTACCTGTCTACAAGCACTGCCTCGGTTCCACCGTACCTGCACCTTTGGTTTATTTCAGAAAGCTCCAGAGGGTACGGCTAATCAGCTAATTAGCATCAAGGATCACGCCCTTTCTCCGTTAACCGAGGTTATTCGGTCCCACCTCAACTGTACTTGTGAGGAGGAGCCACGTCCTTGCTCCACCTGCTGGTTGTGAGCTTCTGGAACTCTTAGACCTGTTCATCTTGTCTGTTCGTTGGGTCGTGTTTGCTAACCCAACACGCCAGACGTCTCGGTATGGAGCTGTAGAGGTTCCTGATGGTGTCCTGTGATAATCCATCCCATGCAGCTTGAACATCCTCACACAGATGGTGCGGTAGGGGTGGAGGTGGAGGGACACCAGGCCTTCTGGACGTGTGACACCAAACCGTTCATCTTGGTACTGACCACGGTGCCTCCACACACGGATTCGTTGGGCGTCTCCACCAAGACTAAAGCGGGACTCGTCACTGAAGATGACCCGCTGCCATTCTGAGTCACTCCATGACAGTCTGGTACGACACCACTGCAGTCTTTGGTGACGGTGACGTGGTGTTAAGGGCAGTCGTGGTAGCGGTCTGTAGTCCTGGTGCAGGACTGTCGTCAGAAGGAGCCAGCGGGTTCCTGAGGTTCCTCTCTAAGTGGGAGAGTTGCTGGGTGTTTGTGCTCCAGCTGTTCCTGAGCTCCTGCCCGTTATCCGCCTCTCGGTGCCCGGCTACCTGCCCGCCGCCGCCTGCTGCCCAGCAGACTATGAAATTGGGTTATTTAGCCGAAATGTGAATACATTAAAACAATAGCAGCCGTATGGTAATGAGGGACCCCCGGGGGTCTCTCGGGGAGACGGCTCCTTTATTTAAGTACTGCTTTTCTGACACTAAGTGCCTCGTGTAACTGCTCAGAGTATATGGAGTGTGGAGTTCTCCAGATGAAAGGCTGAATATTTATTCATGAGCTGAATTTGCATACAGGAAATGACCTCCTTTAAATTCAGATGCAAAGGAACTCCATTTGCTGCTCCGGTCATTCGCCCAGATCTCCTGACTTTCCAGTGTGCACAGCTCCGACTGTAGGTACAGCTTATGTAGATACCAGCAGGCTAGCTCCACCCATTCAGACTGACCCATTCAGCCTACAGCAGCTTAGCTCCACCCATTCAGACTAACCTATTCAGTCTACAGAAGCTTAGCTCCACCCATCCATTCAGCCTACAGCATCTTAGCTCCACCCATTCAGACTAACCCATTCAGTCTACAGAAGCTTAGCTCCACCCATCCATTCAGCCTATAGCATCTTAGCTTCACCCATTCAGTCTACAGAAGCTTAGCTCCACCCATTCAGACTAACCCATTCAGCCTACAGAAGCTTAGCTCCACCCATTCAAACTGACCCATTCAGCCTACAGCCGCTTAGCTCCACCCATTCAGACTAACCTATTCCATCTACAGAAGCTTAGCTCCACCCATTCAGACTGACCCATTCAGCCTACAGCAGCTTAGCTCCACCCATTCAGACTAACCCATTCAGTCTACAGAAGCTTAGCTCCACCCATTCAGACTGACCCATTCAGCCTACAGCAGCTTAGCTCCACCCATTCAGCCTACAGCCGCTTAGCTCCACCCATTCAGACTAACCTATTCAGTCTACAGAAGCTTAGCTCCACCCATTCAGACTAACCCATTCAGCCTACAGAAGCTTAGCTCCATCCATTCAGCCTACGGCCGCTTAGCTCCACCCATTCAGACTAACCCATTCAGTCTACAGAAGCTTAGCTCCACCCATTCTGACTGATCCATTCAGCCTACAGAAGCTTAGCTTCATCCATTCAGCCTACAGCCGCTTAGCTCCACCCATTCAGACTAACCCATTCAGTCTACAGAAGCTTAGCTCCACCCATTCTGACTGATCCATTCAGCCTACAGAAGCTTAGCTCCATCCATTCAGCCTACGGCCGCTTAGCTCCACCCATTCAGACTAACCTATTCAGCCTACAGAAGCTTAGCTCCACCCATTCAGTCTACAGCAAGCTAGGTCCACCCATTCAGACTGACCCATTCAGCCTAAGGCAGCTTAGCTCCACCCATTCTGTCTACAGCATCTTAGCTCCACACATTCAGATTGACCCATTCAGTCTATAGCAGGCAGGCTTCACCCATTCAGACTGACCCATTCAGCCTACAGCAGCTTAGCTCCACCCATTCAGACTGACCCATTCAGCCTACAGAAGCTTAGCTCCACCCATTAAGACTGATCCATTCAGACCACAGCAGTTTCACCCTACTCATTCAGACTGACCCATTCAGTCTAGAGCTGCTTGGCTCCACCCACCCAGACTAACCCATTCAGCCTAAGGCACCTTAGCTCCACCCATTCAGACTAACCCATTGAGTCTACAGAAGTTTAACTCCACCCACTCAGACTGACCCATTCAGACTACAGCAGTTTCCCCCTACTCATTCAGACCGACCCATTCAGTCTAGAGCTGCTTGGCTCCACCCATTCATACTAACCCATTCAGTCTACAGAAGCTTAGCTCCATCCATTCAGACTGACCCATTCAGCCTAAGACAGCTTAGCTCCACCCACTCAGACTGACCCATTCAGCC
Source organism: Prochilodus magdalenae (assembly GCA_024036415.1). NCBI lineage: Eukaryota > Metazoa > Chordata > Actinopteri > Characiformes > Prochilodontidae > Prochilodus > Prochilodus magdalenae. Next base: position 54,577 of record JAMWET010003988.1, on the reverse strand, counting down.
TACAGAAGCTTAGCTCCATCCATTCAGTCTACAGCAAGCTAGGTCCACCCATTCAGACTGACCCATTAAGCCTGAGGCAGCTTAGCTCCACCCATTCTGTCTACAGCAGCTTAGCTCCACACATTCAGATTGACCCATTCAGTCTATAGCAGGCCAGCTTCACCCATTCAGACTGACCCATTTAGCCTACAGCAGGTTAGCTCCACCCATTCAGACTGACCCATTCAGCCTACAGCAGCTTAGCTCTACCCATTCAGTCTACAGCAAGCTACTCCACCCATTCAGACAGACCTATTCAGCCTACAGCAGGCTATCTCCAACCATTCAACCAAAAGCAGTTTAACTCCATATATTCAGCCTATAGCAATTCAGCTCCACCCAGTCAGCCTACAGCTATTTAGACCCACCTATTCGACCTACATCAGCTTAGCTCCACCCATTCAGTCCACAGCACTTTACAGTTTAGCCTGACCCATTCAGTCTATAAGAGATTAGCTCCGCCCACTAGTGTTAAAGGAGGCATTTCAGCCTGTGCAGCACAGCCAATCAGCACAGAACTCATTTCCATACAACAGTCCTAAGGTCTTTAGCTCCAAATGTTTAGCCTGCAGCAATTTAGCTCCACCCACTCAGCCTACGATAGTTTAGCTCCACCCACTCAGCCTACAGCAGCTTAGCTCCACTCATTCAGCCTACAGTAGTTTACCTAAACCCATTCAGTCTATACCAGTTTAGCTCCACCCATTTAGTCTACAGCAATTTAGCTCCACCCACACAGCCAGCAGCTGATTAACCAGATCATTTATCTTATAGCAGTTTAACCCCACCCATTCGTACCAAAGTTAGAAGGACGGTTTTAGCCTGGACTCCTTTTAGAGTAAGCTGCCATATAGCCAATCAGAACAGAGCTCATTTACATACAGCAGGCTCACGGATGCAGTGAGAGGCGGTAGGAGAGTCATGTGAATATGTTACTGGCACATGACTCAGAAAGAGGAACCCGGAGCGTGTGGAAAAGGTGAGGAATCAGAAGGAAAGGCTTTGGTACACGCAAGCCGCTCTGATTCTCCTCCAGCCGAGCCCTGCGGTCCAAACCGGAGGATTACTCAGGCCTGGCAATTATCCGGCTCCCACCACGGGGCGGATGCTTGTGTTTTCCGAGCCGGCGCCCAGGGCCAGTCACCGACAGCCCGGCTTCTGAAGGCCCGCTTGTTTGTTTTGTGATGTCTCCTCAGTAATGAGCTCACCTGCATGCGCAGGACCACCTGAACCACATACAAGCCCGGGCTCCTAAACAGCAATCGCTCCAATTGGACCCGTCTGGCTTTGGTCTGCGGTCCAGACGGCGCTGCCAATGCTGTCGAATGCCCGGTCGCGCGGTCAGAGGATCAGCTCTTTATCTCTAACTCCGGTGCAAATGGCCGTGCCAGGCGAATTTTAACGGCGCCAATGCCCGGTGGCGTGCCGGCCGAGGCTGAGAATTAAGACTGCTCAGTCCGATAGCCGTGCTCCAGCAGTTACAGGAGCCGCCCGGATAAGGGAATTGGCAGGGCTGTTTTTCAAAGGAGGCGGATAGACGGGAACGCTGTTGTTTGGTTGGGTATTATGTAAACAAATCCGGGAGATCAGCACCGTTTGGGTTGGAGAAACATGGCAAGGAAGCGTTCCGGAAGCGTTCCGGAAGCTCCGGCGCTTTCCCAAGCGGAAACGAGGTTGTGGTGATTGGGCCCCTAACCAAACGTATTGTTAATGAGCCGTTCAGACCCGAACCCAGCACTTAAGACGTGGTTGGTCATGTCATGTGACATTGCAGCCTAATCGGCTTGACAGAGTCCCAGCATCCATTGCACACTCATCGTTAAAGGAACAGCTACACCCGGACGGAGGTGTGGGAGTGCGGGTGTGTTGGGAAGGAAGATAAAGGTGACCAGGATCAATAACTGGTGATAAATTTAGACTGATATGATCAATATTTATTGAGCTACACATACAGAAGTCTGTCTCTCAGTATGGCGTCGGGCCGCCGTGTTCGCTAACCCAACACGCCAGACGTCTCGGTATGGAGCTGTAGCGGTTCCTGATGGAGTCCTGTGATAATCCATCCCATGCAGCTTGAACATCCTCACACAGTTCCTGCAGATGGTGCGGTAGGGGTGGAGGTGGAGGAACACCAGGTCTTCTGGACGTGTGACAACTACAAACAGGACTGGACGCTCGCCTTCGGCTTCAAAGTGTCTCCTGCATCGCTCCCAATGACGACGTCAGATCCAGAGTGACGGAAGGTACTGATGTCTGCTGGTCATGTAGATGCCTCGGTGGTGTCGGACACACAAATCTGATTACTGCCTGGAGTCTGAACGTCTGAGTCAGGTTTACTCCCTGTGGTGCTAGACCCTCCCCCATGCGTACTAGCTTGCCCAGAGTTCCTCTGATCAAACGCTTCTCCTCCTTTATCTCCAAATTTTTGTTTCTGGTGGATCTAGATCTTGATACATGTTGGCCTTTGTAATGAGGTCTGATAAGGATCCGATCTGTTCAAGCAGTGCTGCACCAACCTTCCTGCAGGCTTCGCTGCCACGTGGGGGTTTTGCTTTGCATCTCTGGTCAAGATATGAGCAGCTCTTGGTCTTGGTCTTGACCACACTTCCACTTAGCTGCCTTTTCCTAGGACGTTTTGGACAGCGGATCCTGCAGACCGGAAGTACTTCTCATGACTGTAGCCTGAGATCCTCAACGAACGACATACAGGAGCCCATGGTTGTTGAGGTTTGAGAAGCCAGAGACTTCTACTACCTCTACTACTGACTGAGCTCTGGAATTGTCAACCCCTCAGGTCAGGACCAATGAGCCCATTAAGTTCTGGATTAAGGTCAAGCAGAAGGAAGCCAACCACTGGATGTGTGCACAGTGCAAACTTGGACACTCCTGGAATCTCCCGAGTGAAGCGTCAGGGTCAGAGCTTTGTTGGTCCGGGAACCAGAGCCTATCTTTAAGACGTGTGCTGAAGCGAATATGCAAGCCGGAGCGTTTGGGCATGAACGTGGCGGATCTCCAGAATCCCTCTGAGGAGATACAGCCGTAATCTCCAGCAGAGTCTGGCCGCGGATTTGCTGGAGCGGATGGCTGATATGTTTGTGGTTTACGTCGTGAGATCAGATCTAAGTGGAGCTTCGCGAAGGTGGCTGTGGATTTAATCCGCTCTGTGATGTGGAGAGCCGACTGGGAAGATCGGCTTTGGGACATGTTGGAAATGCTAACAGATCCTCCGGCCTGTTGTCACAGACCGATTACGGCCGTGTCCTTTGTTTGCAAGTGTGGTTTTGAACGTTTCATGTCTGCGTGGGGGTTTTTGGGGGATTTTGCCGTGTTCATTACCAGACACTGCAGCTCCTAAGCCCTGGCTGTCTCCTACACGGATGAGGCACGGGCCCAGAAACAGTAACTGGGAATTTCAGTGCTCTAGCTTTGCACATATTTACTCAGAGTTCCAAATGGAATCTAAAAAGAAGGTCTACAAGGATGTTAGCCCCTCTGTTGCACCTGTAGCAGGTCTATAGTCGCCTACAGCCACAGAATTCCCGCCGCCAGTAACCGGTTCCCACGTTGACTAAGCCCACTTGCTAAACCATCGAACCACACCCATTAAACACCATCACAGTCTCTTGTTCTTAGGGCTTGTACCTCCCAGGAGCCTCCTTGTGGCCGGACTGGCTTCCTAGTCCCGAGTCTACACCCCATAGTCAGCCTACCAGCTCAACCCAGCACTTTCACCACAGCGGCAAGCACCCTCAGTCCTCGCTCAGGTGGAGCAGGCCTCACCACATCATAGCCCAAACTACCAGGGACCACGGTAGCAACAACGACCCTTCTCCACCATGCTTGCTGGCATGGGGACCAGTCCTGTGTGCTGGAGTCCTGATCTGGACGTAGGTCACCTTTGCAGTCATCTCATCTGGCCCTCTCGGTGGACTTATCTAGTCACAGTTGGGATATCGGCTAGCCCATCCCGCTAACTAGTCCCTTGATTTTCAAAGTACTGACATCGTTCCCAGTCTGGAATGTTAGGAATAAATGGGAAGGAAGTGGGCACACCTATCTACTGTACTTCCGTTTGACCGACAGACACCTCAGGGTAGACTCCTCAACATAAATTCAATGTTGGTCTAACCCACACTCGTCTGTTTGCCTTTTTTCTCCATCCCTCGTTTCTCCCATAGGATCCCATTCATTTTAAGCAACACGTTAGCAACCAGCTAGCAACTAGCTTAATCTGCAAAATCACTCCGGACTTTCATCAGGAAATGCTCTTGTCTAGTATTCCCATTTTTTGACCCTGGGTGATTTACATACGACTGTACATCTTACAGGAATTCTGAAATACTGTTTTAATTATGGGATGGCAGAGTCCCGAGAATTCCCAAATCTCTAACATAATACACTGCAGCTCAGAACTAGCTCCCTGACGCAGTTCTTCCCACTGGACCAGCCCTCTAAACTGCTGACAGACACTGGTGGTCTTGTCCTTGAGCCTAATGCAGATGTCCCTCTAAAAGACGTCCAGAAGTTTGACCGAAGGTTCTCCGCTGCAGAACGCTCACAGTTCTGCAGGATGCACAGCCTGAAATGGGGAACGTGGTCCATTTACTTTTCCAGTGCCTTTAACTTCTCGAATCCCAGGCTCAGTTTCTCAGAGATCGCCAGAAGGGAACCTCCAGGCTCCTAGCCCTTCAGGGAAGGTTTATAGATTTCTGGGAACTCCAAAAAAAAGACCTGTCCAGAAAATTGTCCATCAGGATCAGCTCTCTCATTGGTTAGGACTTCACACGGTGGACGGTAGACTGATGACGGAGATGTACCTAAACGGATGTAAACCCTCCACCAGCACCAGTAAAAGCTGGGACTGGATCGGCCATGTACTGAACAGGGTTCTGGATGTAGCCACATCAGTGTTCCGGCACTCTTACATCGAGGAATCGGTCAGGTGATCCAGATTTGGTGGATGCCTTCCCTGGCACAATTCCGAGGAGAATTCCCTGTGGACCGGAATTTTATCCACTGCTGGTTTAGCCACTTCAGTCCCTCTAAAAGGCCGAGAGATATTCCTGATGGTAAATACAAGCTGTAGTCTAACCAGGTTCCAGGTAGTTGCTAGGAATGTTGAACAGTGGCTGTATGTCAGGACGTTTTCCCGAATGGCTCACTGTAAAACTGGTACATACCAGATCACATGTACCGTAAGGTAATGTGGGTGGCGCTAACACGCTAGCAGTACGCATCATGGAGGGGTGTGTTCTTGGTCAGGTTCTGGTATTTACGGCCTGCACTTCAGGTCTAAGCTGTAACAGTCACGGCGCGCCTCCTGCAATCTCCATGAATTATTCAGCGTCTCCTATGAATAAGTAGATTACGCCTGTAATCAGAGTGGATTAAGACGCACTGCGGCCGAAAGCTTTGCTACAGCAGTGGCGAGTCGGAGTCAGTGGGAAGCCAGCGCCGGTTTATGAGGCGTTTTCTTTGTGTAATACAGAAAACCAGACTGATTGAATCCATTATTAACAAGACGGCAGGCAAACAAGGGTCTGAATACGGAACAGACTCGGAAACAGACCGCGGCTCGGAATAGCAATGCAGCGAGAAACAACCCGGACGCCTCCAGCAGGGAGCCTCGCTAACGCTCACTCCGGTCACAGCTACTGCAAGGGTACTTCCTCTAAACCTCCAACACAAAACGTGTCTACTCCAGATTAGACACCAGCGTCTGGCTCCTTTAGATTAGATCAGAAGACCAAACGTGTCTACTCCAGATTAGACATCAGTCTCTGGCTCCTTTATATTAGATCAGAAAGCCAGATTAGCCTAATCCAGATTAGATATCAGTCTCTGGCACCACTAGATTAGAGCAGAAAGCCAGATGTTCCTACTCCAGATTAGACATCAATCTCTGGCTCCTCTAGATTAGATCAGAAAGCCAGATGTAACTACTCCAGATTAGACATCTGTCTCTGGCTCCTCTAGATTAGATCAGAACACCAGATGTGCCTAATCCAGATTGCACATCAGTGTTTGGCTGCTTTATTAGACCAAAAAGCCAGATGTTTCTAATCCAGATTATACATCAGTTTCTGGCACCTCTAGATTAGATCAGAAAGCCAGATGTAACTACTCCAGATTAGACATCAGTCTCTGGCTCCTTTAGATCAGATCAGAAGACCAAACTTGTCTACTCCAGATTAGACATCAGTATCTGGCTCCTCTAGATTAGATCAGAACACCAGATGTGCCTAATCCAGATTAGACATCAGTCTCTGGCTCCTCTAGATTAGATCAGAAAGCCAGATGTAACTACTCCAGATTAGACATCTGTCTCTGGCTCCTCTAGATTAGATCAGAACACCAGATGTGCCTAATCCAGATTGCACATCAGTGTTTGGCTTCTTTATTTGACCAAAAAGCCAGATGTTTCTAATCCAGATTATACATCAGTTTCTGGCACCACTAGATTAGATCAGAAACCCAGATGTTTCTAATCCAGATTATACATCAGTTTCTGGCACCTCTAGATTAGATCAGAAAGCCAGATGTAACTACTCCAGATTAGACATCAGTCTCTGGCTCCTTTAGATTAGATCAGAAGACCAAACTTGTCTACTCCAGATTAGACATCAGTATCTGGCTCCTCTAGATTAGATCAGAACACCAGATGTGCCTAATCCAGATTATACATCAGTATCTGGCTCCTCTAGATTAGATCAGAAAGCCAGATGTAGCTACTCCAGATTTGACATCTGTCTCTGGCTCCTCTAGATTAGATCAGAACACCAGATGTGCCTAATCCAGATTGCACATCAGTGTTTGGCTCCTTTATTAGACCAAAAAGCCAGATGTTTCTAATCCAGATTATACATCAATTTCTGACACCTCTAGATTAGATTAGAAAGCCAGATGTGCCTACTCCAGATTAGACATCAGTCTCTGGCTCCTCTAGATTAGATCAGAAAGCCAGATGTAACTACTCCAGATTAGACATCTGTCTCTGGCTCCTCTAGATTAGATCAGAAAGCCAGATGTAACTACTCCAGATTAGACATCTGTCTCTGGCTCCTCTAGATTAGATCAGAACACCAGATGTAACTACTCCAGATTAGACATCAGTCTCTGCCTCCTCTAGATTAGATCAGAATGCCAGATATGCCTAATACAGATTAGACATCAGTCTCTGGCTCCTTTAGATTAGATCAGAAAGCCAGATTAGCCTAATCCAGATTGCACATCAGTGTTTGGTTTCTCTACATTATACCAGAAAGCCAAATAAGATGAAATGAAATTATGAAATTGGCTAATGCAGATTTGGTCACACACATGACATGAATGTATATTTCGTATTGTAGTGTGTTTTGGTCATCCAGATTAAATAATTTGGCTAGCCTAGATTAAATGTCTTACTCCAGGGTAGATGATTCAATATGATTATACCAGGTTTAAAGGTTTGGCTATTCCAGATTGAACAGTTTGGCCAGTCTAGAACAAATAGTTTAGCTACTTCAGATTAGATGATACAATTTGGCTAATCCAGATTTACAAGTGTATCTACTTCATAAAAGATAAAAATGTTTGGCTTCTTCAGATTATGGGATATGGTTTGAATAATTTAGGCTGAATAGTTTGGCTAATCTAGATTATCGGCTAATCCATATTAAACCGTTGGCTAATCCAGATTATCCGATTCGGTCTGGCTGCTCTGGATTAGGTGCTCACTTGGATATTTGCTAATCCAAGTGAGATGATGTACTGTGTTTTGGCTAATCCAGATTAAACTATTTGGCTTTTGCAGATTAGGCTAATCCAGATTAGAAGCAATGGTTTCCCCAGACTAGGTGACAGGGTCCAGCTGCCTGACACTGAATCAGTGTTTACTGCTCCGTCTGGAGGAGACAGGAGGACGTTAGGGAGACCTCTGGTGTGTTCACACAGGCGACCGACTGGAACTCCACAGGGAGCCACAAAGCTAACGCTGTGAGTTTGCAAACTCATGTGATGTAAAACCGTTCACCGTATCAAGGAGCTGGCACCCACCGGCGTCTCGTTGGCGGCTAAATGCGGACATCTGTTACTTTCTACTTACAGTTACTACCCAGCACTTTGTTGTAGGTAAACAAAACCTGCTCCGCGGTGGAAATGTGAGCAGTAGCGGGGACGCAGCGGAGAGCTTTGTTAGCGGAACAGCAGAAACAAAGCGCCGAGGCTAATTACGGGCCCGTCTGAAGGCGGGCCAACAGCCATTTGTCCTGTTTGGACACTTAAGAGCAGTAGTGTGGTTTTAAGGTCCATCTTTGTTAGGATCCTAAAAAAACAGACTTCCTGAAGATTCCTTTTCCCTTTTCTAGATGCTCCCTGCAGCTCCGAGCGGCTTCCCTCCTCAATTAGGCACCATATGAAGATTAGCGGCTGTTTTCCTGACAATGCTAGCAATCATAAACAATTAGCGTGTCAACATGTGCTTCTTCAAGTCACTGATTAGCTGTTTGTGCATCAATAAGATTACTACGCAAACATGCGGTAGACTCTAGAGGCCTTCCTGAAGCTTGTTCCCGCGTTCCTCGTTGATTGATTGCTGCTAATCATGAAGGAAAGTGTGGGAAACGCAGTTCTGGAAGTTAGCCAGCTGACGTGAAGTTGAAGGCACCTTCAAAGCTTCCCTCAAGCTTCCTCTTGGATGGTGTAGAAGTTGGTGCTGATAAAGGGGAAAGAAAAGCAGTTAGCTTTATGATAGCATGAACATGCTAATGGTTTTCATGCTTGTTGGTCTTTTATTTAGCATTTTGACAGATCTTGATATTTGAGGTGCTAATAAATGGATATGTAATTTCCCATAAGGTTTCAAAATTCAGTACAACAAAAAACAAGCAGCTGCCGATGAGTACGAGAGCTGAGTAGCTGTTGTACTGTTAGCTATAGTGTTAGCATTAGCTAATTAGCATTTCTGCAGAGATAGCCTTCACAGAAAAGCTAATTAGCTAATGCTAACACTGCAGAAGGACATACTAGTCTGAGGAGGCAGCTTCAGTGGAAAAGCTAATTAGCTAATGCTAACACTGCAGAAGGACATACTAGTCTGTGGAGGCAGCTTCAGTGGAAAAGCTAATTAGCTAATGCTAACACTGCAGAAGGACATACTAGTATGTGGAGGCAGCTTCAGTGAAAAAGCTAATTAGCTAATGCTAACACTGCAGAAGGACATACTAGTCTGAGGAGGCAGCTTCAGTGAAAAAGCTAATTAGCTAATGCTAACAGTGCAGAAGGACATACTAGTCTGTGGAGGCAGCTTCAGTGGAAAAGCTAATTAGCTAATGCTAACACTGCAGAAGGACATACTAGTCTGTGGAGGCAGCTTCAGTGAAAAAGCTAATTAGCTAATGCTAACACTGCAGAAGGACATACTAGTCTGAGGAGGCAGCTTCAGTGAAAAAGCTAATTAGCTAATGCTAACACTGCAGAAGGACATACTAGTCTGTGGAGGCAGCTTCAGTGAAAAAGCTAATTAGCTAATGCTAACAGTGCAGCTAACCATTACACTGCATGCGGATAAGGTATCCTTATCTTCTACACTTCTTCTTTCCTGCTAGTGGACGATGTGGACATGTTAGTTGGTCAGAGACACATCTCATCACTGGTTCTGGAGCTAGTTAACATCAGCTAGAGCAGTTAGCCTAGTTAGCAGAAGGGCTAAGGCAGAACTGCCATCTAGGTTACACCCCCACTTACAAATACACTAGCTTGGTCCCTCCCCTACTGAGATGCCAAGCTGCTAGATCAGCAAAAGGTATGTTGGTGTTTGATGCTTTCGGAAGTTGACCAGAATTACCCACATTCCCAAGCTAGATGACCAGCATGACCAAGCTAGCCTGCCAGGACAACCAGGCTGGTGACCATCACGCCCAGCATTTGTAAGCTAGTTCACTAGCACCAACAAGCTAGCCTGACCCAGCCATTAAACAGCACGCTAATCAACCTACAAAACCAAACTGGCTGACCAGCATGACGGCCCTAGTTAACCTGCACCACCCCAAGCTAGCTGAGCTATACAACCAAGCTACTTGACAAGAATGACCATGCTAGTCAATCTGCATGAGCAAGCCTCCTGACCAGCAAGATCAGCATTATCTAGCTGGTTAACCAGAATAACCAAGCAGGTGACCAGCATGTCCAGCATTACCAAGCTAGTCAACCAGCACAACCAGGCTGGTGATCAGCATGTCCAGCATCAACAAGCTAGCCAACCAGCACAACCAGGCTGGTGATCAGCATGTCCAGCATTACCAAGCTAGTCAACCAGCACAACCAGGCTGGTGATCAGCATGTCCAGCATCAACAAGCTAGCCAACCAGCACAACCAGGCTGGTGATCAGCATGTCCAGCATTACCAAGCTAGTCAACCAGCACAACCAGGCAGGTGACCATCATGTCCAGCATTACCAAGCTAGTCAACCAGCACAACCAGGCTGGTGACCAGCATGTCCAGCTTTACCAAGCTAGTCAACCAGTACAACCAGGCAGGTGACCAGCATGTCCAGCATTACCAAGCTGGTCAACCAGCACAACCAGGCTGGTGATCAGCATGTCCAGCATCACCAAGCTAGCCAACCAGCACAACCAGGCTGGTGACCAGCATGTCCAGCATTACCAAGCTAGTCAACCAGCACAACCAGGCTGGTGACCAGCATGTCCAGCATTACCAAGCTAGTCAACCAGCACAACCAGGCTGGTGACCAGCATGTCCAGCATTACCAAGCTAGTCAACCAGCACAACCAGGCTGGTGAGCAGCATGTCCAGCATTACCGAGCTAGTCAACCAGCACAACCAGGCTGGTGACCAGCATGTCCAGCATCACCAAGATAGCCAACCAGCACAACCAGGCTGGCGACCAGCATGTCCAGCATTACCAAGCTGGTCAATGATCACAGCCAGGCTGGAGACCAGCATATCCAGCATCACCAAGATAGCCAACCAGCACAACCAGGCAGGTGACCAGCATGTCCAGCATTACCAAGCTAGTCAACCAGCACAACCAGGCTGGTGACCAGCATGTCCAGCATCACCAAGCTAGCCAACCAGCACAACCAGGCTGGTGACCAGCATGTCCAGCATTACCAAGCTGGTCAATGATCACACCCAGGCTGGAGACCAGCATATCCAGCATCACCAAGATAGCCAACCAGCACAACCAGGCTGGTGACCAGCATGTCCAGCATTACCAAGCTAGTTGACAAGCATGAAGAAGCTAGTTAACCAGCTTGACCCATTTGATTGACCAGCATGGGCCACATTTTGGTCTAGTCCAGCTGGACGTCCAGTTGGTTGACCACTTGGACCATCTACAACCACCTTCCAGCCAAATCTGGTCCTAACGGACTCTATCAGCAGAGCCACAGGCAGGGCAGATCTGACTCGTCTGAAGAACACATGTAGAAGGAGAACCAGGTCTGTGGTCCACCTGTCGGACCGCCCGGCGTTTTTCCTGGTTCCTGTTTGATTGTAGCTTAGTTACCCGTCCTTTCATGTTCTCCTGTGAAGTTTCCGGAGCTCAGAGATCTGGCGCCAGACAGAACCTACACGTCTGCTTATGAAATATTCCTGAAAGGAGCTTCCACCTGGAGGAAACGCCGCTCCGTACGCTTCCTTCACGTTCCGTATACCTCAGTATCTTCAGAGCCAGAACCGGCCCGGTGCTAAACAGTAATCACCTCACCAGGCGGCTGTTTTCCGAGGCGAAGTTCAATATCAGCCTGGTCGGGATTGGCGGAGGGAAAAGAGGGAATCTCTATTTTTCCTGGAGGAGAAGCTTTTACTCCTCGGTCTTTTTTAACATGACTGAGGACTCGCAGGCTAATTGCCGTAATGGAGGCTCGCTCGGAGACGGGCGAGCAGGGTGCGCCGGTGGCGCTGGAGTTTTATCACAGCAGGTGGCTTTAAACCTCGCCGCCGCGGCTTTGTCTCTCAGCCTCAACCCACATCCACCTTGGCAAGAACTGGAGAACATTAATTACCGCTAAAATATTAGCCGAGAGCTCTCCGCCTCTCCCTCTCTCTCTCTCTCTCTCTCGCTCTTTCCCTCTCTGCCAGACCGCTAGCGCAACATGCGCGGATTAAGCGTGGATTAGCGAGCGAGCTCCGCCCGAATAGCGGCATGAAAACCCCAGATTTGAATCAGACGCTTGAATGGAAAATCTGCACCCGACATTTAGCCCCCAGGTTCTGAGCGACTACAACTTACCGAGGAGACAATGGCGGATATAGACGGCGTTCCCGGCTCGGAGCGCCCGTCCTGGAAAGTAGGCACTTGATGAGTTGCTGCCGGTTGGGTTCTTTTGGACACGTGTTACACGGAGATGTAGGAGAGGTCTGAAACCTTGCAGGAGACTTTAGTAGTAGTAGTGATACAGCACCTAAGCTGTTCGACAAGTGTGACCAGGCAAGTGGACCAGCATGACCAGGCTAGTGGACCAGTATGACCAGGCTAGTGGACCAGTATGACCAGGCTAGTGGACCAGTGTGACCAGGAAAGTGGACCAGTATGACCAAGCTAGTCAACCAGTATGACCAAGCTAGTGGACCACAATGACCAAGCTAGTGGGCCAGTATGACCAGGCTAGTGGACCAGTATGACCAAGCTAGTCAAGCATTATGACCAAGCTAGTGGTCCAGTATGACCAAAGCTAGTCAACCAGTATGACCAGGCTAGTGGGCCAGTATGACCAAAGCTAGTCAACCAGTATGACCAGGCTAGTGGTCCAGTATGACCAAAGCTAGTCAACCAGTATGACCAGGCTAGTGGGCCAGTATGACCAAAGCTAGTCAACCAGTATGACCAGGCTAGTGGGCCAGTATGACCAAGCTAGTGGACCAGAATGACCAAGCTAGTCAACCAGTATGACCAGGCTAGTGGACCAGTATGACCAGGCTAGTGGACCAGTATGACCAGGCTAGTGGGCCAGTATGACCAGGCTAGTCGACCAGTATGACCAAGCTAGTGGACCAGTATGACCAAGCTAGTGGACCAGTATGACCAAGCTAGTGGACCAGTATGACCAAACTAGTGAACCCGTATGACCAAGCTAGTGGACCAGTATGACCAAGCTAGTGGACCAGTATGACCAAGCTAGTGGATCAGTATGACCAAGCTAGTGGACAAGTATGACCAAGCTAGTGGACCAGCATAACCAAGCTAGTGGACCAGTATGACCAAGCTAGTGGACAAGTATGACCAAGCTAGTGGACCAGCATAACCAAGCTAGTGGACCAGTATGACCAAGCTAATGGACCAGTATGACCAAGCTAGTGGACCAGTATGACCAAGCTAATGGACCAGTACGACCAAGCTAGTCAACCAGCACTATAAGCGCTAGTCATCAGTGACCACCCAGTTAATTAAGAAAGCATTGCCAAGTTGGTTGAACAGTACAACTGGACAGTGACCAACATGTCCAGCATTACCAAGCTAGTGGACCAGTATGACCAAGCTAGTGGACCAGTATGACCAAGCTAGTGGACCAGAATGACCAAGCTAATCAGCCAGTATGACCAAACTAGTGAACCCGTATGACCAAGCTAGTGGACCAGTATGACCAAACTAGTGAACCCGTATGACCAAGCTAGTGGACCAGTATGACCAAGCTAGTGGACCAGTATGACCAAGCTAGTGGATCAGTATGACCAAGCTAGTGGACAAGTATGACCAAGCTAGTGGACCAGCATAACCAAGCTAGTGGACCAGTATGACCAAGCTAATGGACCAGTACGACCAAGCTAGTCAACCAGCACTATAAGCGCTAGTCATCAGTGACCACCCAGTTAATTAAGAAAGCATTGCCAAGTTGGTTGAACAGTACAACTGGACAGTGACCAACATGTCCAGCATTACCAAGCTAGTGGACCAGTATGACCAAGCTAGTGGACCAGTATGACCAAGCTAGTGGACAAGTATGACCAAGCTAGTGGACAAGTATGACCAAGCTAGTGGACCAGCATAACCAAGCTAGTGGACCAGTATGACCAAGCTAGTGGACCAGTATGACCAAGCTAGTGGACCAGTATGACCAAGCTAGTGGACCAGTATGACCAAGCTAGTGGACCAGTATGACCAAGCTAGTGGATCAGTATGACCAAGCTAGTGGACCAGTATGACCAAGCTAGTGGACCAGTATGACCAAGCTAGTGGACCAGCATAACCAAGCTAGTGGACCAGTATGACCAAGCTAGTGGACCAGTATGACCAAGCTAGTGGACCAGTATGACCAAGCTAGTGGACCAGTATGACCAAGCTAGTGGACAAGTATGACCAAGCTAGTGGACCAGCATAACCAAGCTAGTGGACCAGTATGACCAAGCTATTGGACCAGCACCATCCAAGCTAGCTGTCTAGCATGACCAAGCTAGTTAACTAGCTTCACCTGTCTGGTTGGCCAGCATTGGGTAAGATTTCATCTAGTCCAGCTGGATGACCGGCCTGCTCGAGACGAGGGAACTCTCTGCCCCCCATTCGGTCCCCCTCGTGAACAGACTGCAGAGAAGCTGATCCT
>JAMWET010003988.1:0-35000 GCA_024036415.1 Prochilodus magdalenae | reverse complement strand
TTGCTCCACTGGGATGTCAAACAGGGCTGGAATCAGTTTAACGAAATGAGGTTCCTGATGTCAACACAAGCTAGAACGTCTCATGGGGTTAGACACTAAGGCCAGTTCTTTAGAACACAAAGTATATTTGTTCATAGTCTGGTGGTTTCTCCTCAACGTAAAACCAAGGTTCCTCTGTGGTTCCTCACTTGGTCACATGGTTCTAGGGGAAAAAAGCTAACTGGTCCAGACCCTTTAGACTGTGTGAAGGTTCTTTACACTCAAACCCCTCAAAAGTGAAAGGTTCTTCTACAGGGTTACTCTGAAGAACCCAATGGGGAACCTTCTGTCTTTAATACCACCCTAACAGAACCGGTGTTGAGGCTCTGCACTCTGGGGTGGTTCCCATTGGTCTGGGAACACCAGCTACTTCTTTGTTGAATGTGTGGGTCTCCTTTTCTCAGTGTTGAGCTTCGTGAACAGCTACACCTCCTCCTTTCAGACCTCCATAGTGTTGGGGTGTCTACTCAGAGTGGAAGGAAGGATGGACAGAAGCACCTGGGGAGCTTGATGTCCTCTTCTCTCTCAGAGATGAAGGTGCTGTTTATCTGATGGGGGGACTGTGTTGGTGGGTCTTCCAGGCTCCCGCAGGTGATTGTTAGGAGCTCCAGTTCCTATGGGACTCTATGGGGTGAACCTCAAAAATGAAGCCCCTGCCTCATCATATAAAAATCGCCAGTGATTGGTGTATCGAGCTCCATCTAAGTGATACTAAACGGAGTCCTCATCTAAGTGAGTATATATGACCCAGGCCCGCAGGTGCCGGTCCGGGCGGTGGCAGGGAACGCCTTTGACGTATGTCCGGTGGTCCTGGCACTGCAGACATTCTAATTATAACTTCTGGGAGAAGTGAGCCACCCGGATCGGGATGAGTGATGAATCTCTGACCACCTGGAGAAAGAAGTGAGTCAGCAGTAGTTAAAGCGCTGTGGATTCAGAATATCCCCCCGTCCCCCCGTCCCCCCTCCTCCCACCCCCTCCTGCTTTTAAATTCCATGTCAATGTGAATCAATCCTGCTCACTCCCGGAGAGCCAGCCGGAGGGATGTGGCACTGGGCAGCGTTTGGGAGGAGGCTTTTGGGAACATCATTAAAGGTATACATGCATTAGCTTAGCATGTGTTACTGACATGCTATTAGCATCAACATACACCCATCATCCACAGAGCAGCTGCACCCAGAAGGAGGTGTGGGTTTGGTAACGCTGTTGAAGTCTGTCTCTCAGTATGGCGCCGGGCTGCCGTGTTTGCTAACCCAACACGCCAGACGTCTCGGTATGGAGCTGTAGAGGTTCCTAATGGAGTCCTGTGATAATCCATCCCATGCAGCTTGAACATCCTCACACAGTTCCTGCAGATGGTGCGGTAGGGGTGGAGGCGGAGGGACACCAGGCCTTCTGGACGTGTGACGGTGACATCCGTTCATCTTGGTGCCTCACCTGTTGCCTCCACACACGGGTTCGTTGGGCGTCTCCACCAAGACTAAAGCGGGACTCGTCACTGAAGATGACCCGCTGCCATTCTGAGTCACTCCATGCCAGTCTGGTACGACACCACTGCAGTCTTTGGTGACGGTGACGTGGTGTTAAGGACAGTCGTGGTAACTGTCTGTGTGCAGGTAGTCCTGGTAGCGTGGTGCTAACAGGATGACTCATGGAGGACACCACCGCTCGCTGGATGTCTGTGGTACAGGGATGAGGGCCATCTATAAGGGTGTAGCTATTCGTGCAGCTACATCAGTTGGCGGTAAACCTAGGAAGCCTCTGACGTCACTGGCATGTCCTTGTTTGCATTGCTGGTTGGTCAGCGCTGCTGTTGCCGTGTTGCAGTAACACCGTGGAGGTAATTCGGGGGTACCGGTGTAATCCAGACGGGGCGAGCGACGGGGCGAGCGATGGGGCGAGCGACGGGGCGGGCGACGGGGCGGCGCCTGTAACCGAGAACACTAAGCCTAATGAAATCTGATGGAGTGATAGAAGGGAGGGGCAGAAAATGCTTGGACTTGCAGCTTTGCTTGCGGGGGAAAGTGATGAGTCAGCAAGTGGTGGAGTTAAGGGGGGTTGGGGGGCGATGGAGGGATGAAAGAACCGCGAGAGAGGGAGGAGGAGGAGGAGGAGAGGAGCCACTGTGAAGTGCCTTCAGTGTCAGCCTGTGATCACCATCAGACAGGGACGCGTGAGAAGCCCTTTGTTCCAGCGGGTGGTGGCTTCTCCGGGGCAGCCCGGCTAGCTCAGGGCTCCGGTTCTGCATGCGGTTCTCCTAACCTGATTCTACTCCGCAGCTTCCCAGTCTCCCAGCCAGTTACAGGGAGCTGGGAAACGTGTCCGGAATGATGAACAGAGCTGTAGGGAATTCTACTGCAGAACCTCGAGACCCCGCTGAGCAACAGCCAATCACCAACACTTACTCTCAGTGTGGATCAGGAACGTTACAGCATCCATATCCAACAACACGGCCCAGCATAAAGTACTGATGAAGGGTTTATCCACGAGCTCATAATTAATATTCATAATAATTACTAATATATTTACACTGTAGAGAAATCACTGGACATCCAGAATAAAGTCCTGATATCATAAATACTGAGAAAGACGTTCTTAAAAACATCTCCCCAACAAGTTCTAGTACAAATCATTTTCTAGAGTTACAGCTTTAATAAAACTCCAGAATTGAGTTCTCATAAAATTAATATTCAGAAGACAGACTGAAATTCTAATAAATTAATAATCAGAATGAAGTTCTAATAAATTAATAATCAGAATGAAGTTCTAATAAATAATTTCCAGAATAAAGTTTTTTATGAAAAATCCCCAGAATGAAGATCTAATTTAAAATATTCTGGATTTTAATTTTATTAGAACTTCATTCTGGAAGAGGAAAGGGTGGTGTTGGGAATTGGTGGTGTTTGGTTAAGAATGATTGTAATTGATGGAGATTGATGGAGAATGCTTGTTTATGGGGTGTTGAAGAAGGTGGAGGCATTTGGTGGTGAATGATGGAGATTGATGGAGAATGCTTGTTTATGTGGTGTTGAAGAAGGTGGAGGTGTTTGGTGGAGAATGATGGAGATTGACGGAGAATGCTTGTTTATGTGGTGTTGAAGAAAGTGGAGGTGTAAGGTGGAGATTAATGGAGAATGCTTGTTTATGTGGTGTTGAAGAAAGTGGAGGTGTTAGGTGAAGATTGATGGAGAATGCTTGTTTATGCAGTGTTAAAGAAGGTGGAGGTGTTTGGTGAAGAATGATGGAGATTGACGGAGAATGCTTGTTTATGTGGTGTTGGAGAAGGTGGAGGTGTTTGTAGAGATTGATGGAGAATGCTTGTTTATGGGGTGTTGAAGAAGGTGGAGGCATTTGGTGGTGAATGATGGAGATTGATGGAGAATGCTTGTTTATGTGGTGTTGAAGAAGGTGGAGGTGTTTGGTGGAGAATGATGGAGATTGACGGAGAATGCTTGTTTATGTCTGTGTTGAAAGAAAGTGGAGGTGTAAGGTGGAGATTAATGGAGAATGCTTGTTTATGTGGTGTTGAAGAAAGTGGAGGTGTTAGGTGAAGATTGATGGAGAATGCTTGTTTATGCAGTGTTAAAGAAGGTGGAAGTGTTTGGTGAAGAATGATGGAGATTGACGGAGAATGCTTGTTTATGTGGTGTTGGAGAAGGTGGAGGTGTTTGTAGAGAATGATGGAGAATGCTTGGTTATGTGGTGTTGGAGAAGGTGGAGGTGTTAGGTGGAGATTGATAAGGAATGATTGTATATGTGGTGATGAAGAAGGTGGAGGTGTTTGGTGGAGTATGATGGAGATTGATGGAGAATGCTTGTTTATGCAGTGTTGAAGAAGGTGGAGGTGTTTGGTGGAGTATGATGGAGATTGATGGAGAATGCTTGTTTATGCAGTGTTGAAGAAGGTGGAGGTGTTAGGTGGAGATTGATGGAGAATGCTTATTTATGTGGTGATGAAGAAGGTGGAGGTGTTGGTAGAGAACGATGGAGATTGACGGAGAATGCTTGTTTATGTGGTGCTGAAGAGGGTGGAGGTGTTTGTAAAGAAAGATGGAGAATGCTTGTTTACGTGGTGTTGAAGGTGGAGGTGTTTGTAGAGAATGATGGAAAAGGATTGTATACGCGGTGATGAAAAAGGTGTAGGTGTTTTTAGAGAATGCAGAAGATTGATGGAGAATGCTTGTTTGTGCGGTGATGAAGGTGGAGGCATTAGGTGGAGATTGATGGAGAATGCTTGTTTACGTGGTGTTGAAGGTGGAGGTGTTTGTAGAGAATGATGAAAAATTATTGTATACGTGGTGATGAAGGTGGAGGTGTTGGTAGAGAATGATGAAGATTGATGGAGAATGCTTGTTTATGCGATGATGAAGGTGGAGATTGATGGAGAATGCTTGTTTACGTGGTGTTGAAGGTGGAGGTGTTTGTAGAGAATGATGGAGAATGATTGTATACGCGGTGATGAAGAAGGTGGAGGTGTTTGGTGGAGAATGATGAAGATTGATGGAGAATGCTTGTTTATGCTGTGTTGGAGAAGGTGGAGGTGTTAGGTGGAGATTGACGGAGAATGCTTATTTACCCAGTTGAAGAACGATGGCGAATGCTTGTTTATGCTGTGTTGGAGAAGGTGGAGGTGTTAGGTGGAGATTGACGGAGAATGCTTGTTTACGCAGTTGAAAAAGGTGGAGGTGTATATGTAAGTTGGGCGGTGCTGGTGTTCCGGCGGAGGGTTTGGCCAGCGAGCCCTGTCTGACCGTTCCACTCTTAGCAGTGCTGAATTCGGTGGTCCTGAAGGGTCTCCTTGAAGATAACGGTCTGCCCACATTATTCCGAAACTGGTAATGTATTCCATGGATGAGGAGGGTGGGGGTGGGGAGGAGGGGGTGGAGGTGAAATTACAGATAGCGCATGTGGCATGAGGAACATTCCAGCCAGATCAAAGCTGTGGAGTCAGCGCGCCGGGCGTAGCCGTCTTATCTCGGCTGGGTTTGAGAATTCCGTTTTATCTGGTGCGGTAACTGCCGAGTAACGCGAGCCTGTGATCTCTCGCGCTCAGACATCGCGCCCGATTGCTCTCGCCGCTCCTTCTGCTATTTGGCTTTGATAAGGGGGTGCATGTGTTTTTGTGTACTGGATCGATAACGCGCATTTGGCTGCCAAGGTCACGCGGAGAAACCGGTTTGAGTAACAAAAGCCCAGGCGCGCTCCGGCTCAGCCATCTGAGCACTCGCGGCCGTGCCAGATTGAAAGCCCAGCCTTTGATGTCTCTATTTTCGGCGTCCCCTCGCCGCCTCAGCTGGACACATGACGGTTACATGACAGGAAGTGTTCACCGCTCAGACACGCCGGCTCCCTCCGTAGGAAGCACTCCGAACCTCCAGGTGAAAAGGGCGGGGTGGATCTGTGGCCTGGTGTTAGGAGGTACCGCGCTGGCTGTGAGAGTGGACAGGAAGATTGACAGCAGCCTTAAAAATCTAAGGTGGGGTGGAGAAGGAACCGGGCATCATTCCCTGTCTAACACCAACATTCCCCCTACACCATCATGCTCAAACGTTCTAAACTTCACCCTTCTCCACCATGCACCATCATTCTCCACCATACACCATAATTCTCCACCACACACAATCATACTAAACCACACACCATCATTCTCCACCATCATTCTCCACCATACATCGTATTAAACCATACACCATCATTCTCCACCATACATCGTATTAAACCATACACCATCATTCTCCACCATACATCGTATTAAACCATACACCATCATAGTAAACCATACACCATCATTCTCAAACATTCTAAACTTCACCGTTCTCCACCATACACCATCATAGTAAACCATACACCATCATTCTCCACCATACACCATCATAGTAAACCATACACCATCATAGTAAACCATACACCATCATTCTCCACCATACACCATAATTCTCCACCACACACAATCATACTAAACCACACACCATCATTCTCCACCATACATCGTATTAAACCATACACCATCATAGTAAACCATACACCATCATTCTCCACCATCATTCTCCACCATACATCGTATTAAACCATACACCATCATAGTAAACCATACACCATCATTCTCCACCATACACCATAATTCTCCACCACACACAATCATACTAAACCATACACCATCATTCTCCACCATCATTCTCCACCATACATCGTATTAAACCATACACCATCATTCTCTACCATACACCATCATAGTAAACCATTACACCACATCATCTCCACACACAACCAAATTTTCTCCACAACACAACAATCACTCTCATAACTTTCAGCCCCATTCTCCACCATACAGCATCATTCTCCACCATACACCACCATTCTCCACAATACACCATCATACTAAACCATACACCATCATTCTCCACCATACACCATCAATCTTAAACTTCAGCATTCTCCACCTTACACAATCATTCTCCACAATGCACCATCATACTAAACCATACTCCATCATACACCATCATTCTCTACCATACAACATCATTCTCCATGATACACCATCATACTAAACCATACACCTTCTCCACCATACATCGTATTAAACCATACACCATCATTCTCCACCACACACCATAATTCTCCACCACACACCATCACTCTCAAACTTCAGCATTCTCCACCATACAGCATCATTCTCCACCATACACCACTATTCTCCACAATACACCATCATACTAAACCATACACCATCAATCTTAAACTTCAGCATTCTCCACCTTACACAATCATTCTCCACAATGCACCATCATACTAAACCATACACCATCATTCTCCATCATACACCATCATTCTCCACCATACAACATCATTCTCCATGATACACCATCATACTAAACCATACACCTTCTCCACCATACATCGTATTAAACCATGCACCATCATTCTCCACCATACACCATCATACTAAACCATGCACCATTATTCTCCAACATACACCATCATACTAAACCATACAACATCATTCTCCACCATACACCATCATACTAAACCATACAACATCATTCTCCACCATACATCGTATTAAACCATACACCATCATTCTCCACCATACACCATCATACTAAACCATTCACCATCATTCTCCATCATACACCATCATTCTCCACCATACAACATCATTCTCCATGATACACCATCATACTAAACCATACACCTTCTCCACCATACATCGTATTAAACCATGCACCATCATTCTCCACCATATACCATCATACTAAACCATACAACATGATTCTCCACCATACATCGTATTAAACCATACACCATCATTCTCCACCATACACCATCATACTAAACCATACACCATCATTCTCCACCATACACCATCATACTAAACCATACAACATCATTCTCCACCATACACCATTATTCTCCACCATACATCGTATTAAACCATACACCATCATTCTCCACCATACACCATCATATTAAACCATACACCGTCATTCTCCACCATACACCATCATTCTCCACCATATACCATCATTCTCCACCCTTCTGAAAGTCAGTGATGTAAAATTAGGAGTGAAACTGGAACCAGTGCTCGCCGCCTCCTCCCAGTGCTCGACACCTCCCCGCTGAAGGGTCCTGGCTGTGTGGCTGAGCAGCTGGGCTCGGAGAGAGCGTTGTTAGCGGTGCCTCGGTGACG
The DNA here is from genome assembly GCA_024036415.1 of Prochilodus magdalenae. Classification (NCBI taxonomy): domain Eukaryota; kingdom Metazoa; phylum Chordata; class Actinopteri; order Characiformes; family Prochilodontidae; genus Prochilodus; species Prochilodus magdalenae. The sequence goes on along the minus strand of JAMWET010003988.1, from coordinate 27,274 downwards.
CTCCGGGTCTGTAAGGTTGTGCTTTAATTAGATCTAATGCGAGGATTAATCAACTCAAGTTTCCCAGCAAACACCAACTCTCGCAACACTGCCACGGCGCCAGGACCGGCAGCGGCTGTATCGGCTTAGCTTCCCGGCCTACCGCGGAGTCCGAGGGCGTTGTAAGCTCTCCCCTAATTGGGCGTCTGGGGAGCCGCTGTATTGTTCCACCAACAGCAAACATATCTTTCTTAATTGGTTTGTTTGAGCATTACACCCAGCGATGGCGAATCCCATACGTCCGGACGTTGGAAAGGAATGAACGGAGCTTCGGAGGCCACGTGGGACCAGGCATGGAGGCCCAGCGCTGTCTTCCTGATTGTTCTCCTCCTGCTTCTGTTTTTTTTAGCCAGTCTGAAGCGCAGGGTTAAGCATCTTCTTTCATGCCCCCGGCTCAGAAGACGTGGGCGGGTGCTGGAGAGGAGATTAAGAAGGCCACGGAGGCTTAGGTCCGGTTTGCTTGAGTGGACACTCCATGATTTGAGAGTTCAAGCCACTTTTTTGTGTGCCTGAAGTTTCCTTCTTTAGTTTTGGCCTGGAGCTACGAGGCTAATGTTGCTAACAAGCAATGGAACTCTATGTAGGCCACTTAGCATTGTGCAAACCTTTTGCCTAAATGCCTGAAACTGTTTCAAAGTGTCAATTAATCCCAGTCTATTAAGTTCTCCGGTTCTTCCTGGAGTATTCCAGCCACGGAATAATGGGATCGCTGACTTTGACTGTAAACACCAGGCAGTTCTGTGATTGGTTCATGTAGAAACCCATGAGGGATGTGTAGGTTCACTGGTGATGGCTTCTCTGGTGGTCTGATCTAGTTTCCCATTAGGTCCTAAATACCAGCAGTTCCTGAAATCCCAGTCTACAGGGAATTCTCTTCGGAATTGTACCAGGGATGGCATCTACCAAATCTGGCCCAACTGACCAATCCTTTGATGTAAGAGTGTCTGAACACTGATGTGGCCTCCATCCAGAACCTCGTCCAGTTCACAGCTGTTATTGGTGCTGGCGTTTTTCTGGTTGTTCCAGGTATTCCCACAGGTTTTGCGGGCCAGTCCAGATTTGGGAATGCTCCTCAATATTCAACATGCCAATGAACCCCAGAATTGCCATCTTGAAATATCGGGATAGGAATATTATGGTCCTTGGTAAGATGATGTGCTCCTGGGAAAATCTGGTTGACCAGTGGCTCGGTAAAGGCACTGTGGTTCCAACATACTGTTACCTCGGACAGAGAACCCATTTCCAGGTACCCCCTGGAACATCACGGGGGGGACTCAGTTTGGGACACAGATGAACTATAACATGGAACAAACTAAAACCCCATGGACCATGGTTCCCTGGTGGGGTTCACTGTGACCAAGGCACATGGTCTCCAGTTCACTCGTATCATTGGTCACTGGGCATTAGCTGCTCTACTCCGAGGCGGTCTGCGGCTCTGAGGACAAACGGGAATATCTCTGATGCTGTGTCTGTGTCTCGGTTAATGACATTTGTCTTTTCAAGCCCCTCTTAATTCAATACATATTCATTTGTTTGGTGCGCGGTTTGTTTCCTCTGGTGACCCAGTTCGGCTCAGCCTGATTGATTTCTCTTTTGAAGTCTCTGAAAAATTGATTCTAAATATGAACATTAAATTAATTCCCGTTCTGCGCGCCATGACTTATCCATGGCTGTAACGGGAAGGAGCTGTTATGTCTCAGCAGCTAAAGCCGTCTCTGATCTATTACTGGTAGGGACGGGTACTTAGATTACTTCAACATAAAAACAGGGTTATTAATATTCCGCTCTTCTTATACCACGTAATCCCGTCGAGGGTCACGGATACGGTAGGGGAAGTAGAGGAGCCCAGGCGGCCTTGTACCCCCGCAAACGTCTTCCAGTTCATTCCGAGGAATGCCAGGCCATTCCCTGCAGGCTCTGGGATGTCCCCTGGGTCTCGTCCATGTTGGCTGTGGCTGGTAAACCTCCAGTGGCTCGATCACCTTAACTGGCTCCTTCCACTGTGGTGGAGTTGCAGCTCTACTTGGAGCTCCTCCCGGATGACCGAGCTCCTGAGTCGATCAAGTAGAGTGCGGCCCACCACCCCACAATCTCCTTAACCCTGAGAACTTGAGACCTGACTCAGAGTCACACCTTCAAGTCTCAGAGAATCAAGACTCAATTCTGACTCTCCAGAAACTTGAGACCTGATTTAGAGTTACACCTTAGAGCCTCAAGACTCAATTCAGACATTCCAGAAACTTGAGACATGACACTGCCTCGATTCAAAGTCATACATATGGGGGTCAAGACTCGACTCTGACTCGCACCTCAAACATCCAAGACTCAATTCAGACTCTTCAGAAACTTGAGACCTGATTTAGAGTTACACCTTAGAATCTCAAAACTCGAATCTGACTCACACCTCAGTGACTCAAGACTCAATTCAGACACCCCAGAAACTTGAGACACGACTCTGACTCACATGTCAGAGACCTGAGGCTCGATTCCGTATCACACCTCAGAGTCTCAAGACTCAACTCCAACTCAAATTTCAGGGACTCAAGCCTCAATTCAAAGTCATAAATGTGGGTGTCAAGACTCGACTCTGACTCGCACCTCAAACATCCAAGATCCAATTCCGACTCTTCAGAAACTTGAGACCTGACTCAGAGTCACACCTTCAAGCCTCAGAGAATCAAAACGCAATTCTGACTCTCCAGAAACTTGAGACATGATTTAGAGTTACACCTTAGAGTCTCAAGACTCAATTAATACACCCCAGAAACTTGAGACACGACTCTGACTCACATGTCAGAGACCTGAGACTCAATTCAATATCACACATCAGAGTCTCAAGACTTAACTCCAACTCAAATTTCAGGGACTCAAGCCTCGATTCAAAGTCATAAATGTGGGGGTCAAGACTCGACTCTGACTCGCACCTCAAACATCCAAGACTCAATTCAGACTCTTCAGAAACTTGAGACCTGACTCGGAGTCACACCTTCAAGTCTCGGAGAATCAAGACTCAATTCTGACTCTCCAGAAACTTCAGACCTGATTTAGAGTTACACCTAAGAGTCTCAAGACTCAATTCAGACACGCCAGAAACTTGAGACATGACTCTGACTCACATGTCAGAGACCTGAGACTCAATTCAATATCACACATCAGAGTCTCAAGACTCAACTCCAATTCAAATTTCAGGGACTCAAGCCTCAATTAAAAGTCATAAACATCCAAGACTCAATTCAGACACCCCAGAAACTTGAGACCTGATTTAGAGTTACACCTTAGAATCTCAAGACTAGAGTCTGACTCACACCTCAAACATCCAACACTCAATTCAGATTCACACCTTCCAAATCTCAAGACTTGACTCTGACTCACACCTCAGAGACTCAAGTATCAATTCAGACACAACGCTGACTCGTGTCAGAGACCTGAGTCTCGATTTAGTATCACACCTCAGAGTCTCAAGACTTGACTCCAACTCAAATTTCAGGGACTCAATCCTCGATTCAAAGTCATAAATGTGGGGGTCTAGACTCGATTCTGACTCGCACCTCAAAGATTCAAGACTTAATTGAGACCGCCTCAGAGTCTCAAAGCCTGACTTGAATGTACACTTCAGAGACTTGAGATTTGCCTTGGAAGCACATCTCGGGACGGGACGCTTCCTACGTTTCCATGGTGGTCCGGTTTTAAGTATCAGCTGATGAGTCTAAGGACTGCCTCTGTGGCTTCCTAATAACAAAGATACAGAGTATATAAATAAACACATACAGTCCGAAAAGAAAGGAAGGGAAAGGAGGAGGGGAAAAACGAGAATGTCATATTTACCGGCCTACCGTTGCAGGGCTGTATGGTAAGGCTTGTGTTTTAATGGGATGCTAATGTGGACGAAGAACCCGGTGTGTAAATAATGTTGGGCAACGTTAAACGTTAATGGCTAGTTAATTATTAATGACCATGTAGCGCTGTATGTTCACTGACATGGCGTCCATACTGAACCCCATGTCTCGGTGTACTTGCCTGAGGGGATCTGTACTCTGAAAAGGTATAGTAATAATCCTATATCTCAGTTGTAGAACCTGGAGAACGTCTAGAACCCAGCGCCCGGAGGTTTCAGTTACATATCAGCCATGGACATGTTCATGCGGTCCTGAGCGGAGAGTCGTAAGGGTTAACGGTTAGGGCTTTGGTTTGTACCTCTGAATCCAGGCCAGCAGTCTGCGTCAGGCCACCGAGTCAGCCATCCACTTATAGCACAAAGCTAACCCTGCCTATTTTTAGCCGCCCAAATGTTATTTTAAGCCGGCCCCGCTGTCGTTTTGAATATTTCATAACCGGCGAGCGAGCGTAATCCGTTGTCAAACGTCCGCGAGACCGAGACAACATGTGGGCGCAAATCTCAGAGACGGTGAAACGGAGAAACGGCTTTAAACGGCGTTAGCGCTGCAAACAAACCGGAGAGGAAAAAAAAGGGAAGGAAGGCACAAAAACAGCAGCGCACTCTCTCCTCTGTCTCCCACGGACACGGCCAGCGGGCCCGGCGCTGATGTGATGCGTTTGGACGGCCTCAAAAGGAGAAGCGAGGCGAACTCTTCGCTTTTCTCCTCCTAATTTCCCGTGTATTTTTGTTGGTGCTTTCCTGCATTTCGGCGTTCCGAGGGTTTCTAGCTGGCCTCTGCTATAAAAAGGCCATCAGCGGAATTAGCCTATCCCCAATGACCCGCTAAAACGGCTTAACCACACAAGCAGGGCAATCAAGACTAAAGCCTCTTGAATTCGGTGCTTGGACCCCAAGGCCTTGCTCTTTGAGTTCAGTCACGTTCCGCACGCTGCTCAAGCCCAGTGTACTCGAGTGACTCAGCCGGACGAAGTGTGGCCTGACTACGTGCGGATGGCAGTCGGAAAAGAACTGACCGAACGTTTTTACTGTAATACTGTTGGGGGTGAGGGCAGACCTGCTACCTGGCAAGGGAGGTGTGCTGTCAACATCACCGCTAACAGCAAGGACAGGTGGAACCAACCACCCAACCAGGAACCAACATAGGACGGGAGGGAAACGTGGTGGGTGTGTTTGACATGGGCAAGGATGGGTGGAGGTGGAGTGACACCAAACCGTTCATCTTGGTGCTGACCACGGTGCCTCCACACACGGATTCATTGGGCGTCTCCACCAAGACTAAAGCGGGACTCGTCACTGAAGATGACCCGCTGCCATTCTGAGTCCCTCCATGACAGTCTGGTACGACACCACTGCAGTCTTTGGTGACGGTGACGTGGTGTTAAGGACAGTCGTGGTAACGGTCTGTGTGCAGGTAGTCCTGCGTGGTGCAGCCGTCTGCCGATGGTGCTGCACTAACAGGATGACTCATGGAGGACACCACTGCTCACTGGAGGTCTGTAATGGTGGTGTTGGGTCTGGTCCTTGGTTACGTCATGGCCGAGTGTAAAAACCGTCGAACCTCCTGTCCTCTAGGTGCAGCTATTTGTGCAACTGCTCCTTTGGATTAAACTGAAGGTGTAGCTAGTAGTCACAGTTCCGAAGTTGGAATATCGGAGAGTAGTCTCTGATGTTTATCGGTCGGTACCTAGCACCGTCTCCACAATGGGGTCTTCTTCCTTGCCCTGCCCTTTGACCTTTGAGAGTTCCTGTTCTAAATTACAATTTCTGCTGCTCCTACTGAGCCGCTTTTCCACATCAGACGGTTGAAAGAAACGTCGGAATCCATTTTCCCTGATTCTCTGATTTCTCCTGACCTCGTTACGGACTTGTTTTCCAAAGTCTGAAGTTTGTTGTGAGCTCTAGTGCGGCATTAAGTGGATCAGCGAGTCAGCTGGCCTTCCTGTATCCTCGAACCACAAATACCAGTCAGTCTTTCAAGAACGCGTCACGTACGGCATGCTTACCAGTTACGGGTGCTCACAGGCTGAATTTCCGAGCAGCAGTGTTGTCAGTATGTGTGGTATTTCCCTACCAGACAACGATGGTTAAAACTAGACCTTCAGTTTGAGCCATCATTCTGGCAGCCCTGGCAACAACACCTCCAGGACAATGGCCATTCCTGCCGGCACGGCTTTGGGCCTCCAGTGTCTTGATGCTAGGCTAAACCACTGGGGCACAACTGAGGCCTGGCCTTGGACACTTCAGGCCAAAGCCGTCAACATGACTACAGAGTTCCACTCTTCCAGGAAGGCTTTCCACAGGATTCTGGATTGCATCGTTGGATATTTGGGCTTAGCTAGTCCAAAGAGGCTTCGTGAGGTCACTCACTGATGTTATCAAGGTGTTCAGTGGGGTTGAGGAGGTCAGGGCTATGTCCAGGACACTGGAGTTCCTCAACGCCAAACTCCTCAAACAATGTCCAGCTTTGGGCGCAGGGACACAGCTCAAACCCTGAACCCCCACCTAAGACCATTATCCCCCTTCAACCAAACTGCACTGTGGGCACTCTGGATTCCGGTACGGAGCGTTCTCCTGGATTCCTCCACCAAGCCCTGATTCCTCCATCAGACCTCCAGAAAGTGAAGCATGATCCATCACTCCAGAGACACGGTTCCACTACTCCAGAGCCCAGGGGTAGAGCTTTACACTGGACATAGTGATCTCAGGCTTGTGTGCAACTCCTCATCCATGGAGACCCGGTTCAGGAAGCTCCCAGTGCACATTTCCTGTTTACAAGACAGTTGGAAGTTACACCTGCTGGGAATGACTCACCTGAAGCAGATCATTAGAGCGGTGTCCACATACTTTTGGCCATATGGTGTGTCTATACCTTCTCCCACCTCCACATGTTCTAGATATTACTTAACTGAACCACCCAGAATACCAGCTAGAACCCTGCTAGTGCCACAACGACTACCTCCACTTAAATCATCAACTGTGGAATTTACGTCATTCCGGAATTCCCCCGTATCTGTTATCCAGGAAATCTGGGAGTCATGTGATGTGCAGTTGCTTTGGATTGTTGGGCACGTAGTTGGGGAACACAAGAAGATGGTTCCAGCTCTCGCCCGGACAGCCCACCGGAGATCCTTGGACAAACGGGACATGGGGCGACTTCCGGAACTCAAACACTTGACCAGGTTAATGGAAGGGAGCTTGTAGCGAGAGGACTCTGCCGGTTCTCCCGCAGGTGGCAGCCGCACTCATGCATAAAAGATTCCCGCCGGAGGGATGGCCATCCATGTTTGGTTGGGAATGATTTGATTTCCTACATGCTGCCCTCATCATAAATAACGAAGCGCTCCGGAACACGTGCCAAACGTCATTTACTTTTTCCTCCCAGCCTCTGCGGATGCATGACCCGCTCCGAGTGACATCCGGATTCCGAGTTACCTCATTATCCTCCCGGGAGAGAGTTGGAGAAGTTTAGAGCTGACGCGGTTTCATAAGTTCTCCGAATGGGGGTGAATCAGTGGTGAGCTTCTGGGAAGCGGCAGGAACCAGCATTTCAGGGCAGGAGCTCAGATATTAGCTCGTTAGCATCGCTACACCCAGCCCCAGCACCGCTCTGATGAGTCTCTCTGGTTCTGACCGTCTGCCTCTCTCTGTTTCAGTGTTTCTGTTAGATTTCTTTTCTATTAAGTACCAATAACTTCCTTATTACACATTAATTACATGTAATAACAATGTAACTACTGATTATTACAGTGAAGTCGTACGGGTTACCATGTAAGAGGGCCAGGTAATTACCTGACCCATGTAATTAAGTGTATGACAGTATATTATAACTCTACATCAGATTTTGAGTTGTAATTACACATTTATAAACAATTGTGGCCATTATACATATGTAATTACATGTATATACAGTATTTTTAATATTGTATATGTCAAATTTCCCACATGTAATTAAACATGTGTGACCACAGTGGTCTTTAATTATGTTAATATATTTTCAGACATATTTTGACCCATGTAATTAAACATTTATAAACAATTGTGGCCATTATATATATGTAATTACATGTATATACAGTATTTTTAATATTGTCAAATTTCCCATATGTAATTAAACATTTGACCACATTGGTCTTTAATTATGTTAATATATTTTCCGACATATTTTGACCCATGTAATTACACATTTATAAACAATTGTAGCCATTATATATATGTAATTACATGTATATACAATATTTTTAATATTGTATGTGTCAAATTTCCCACATTTAATTAAACATGTGACCACATGGGTCTTTAATTATGTTAATATATTTTCCGTCATATTTTTGACCCATGTCATTACACATTTATAAACAATTGTGGCCATTATATATATGTAATTACATGTATATACAGTATTTTTTTTAATATTGTCAAATTTCCCATATGTAATTAAACATTTGACCACATTGGTCTTTAATTAAGTTAATATATTTTCCGACATATTTTGACCCATGTAATTACACATTTATAAACAATTGTAGCCATTATATATACATATAATTACATGTATATACAGTATTTTTAATATTGTATGTGTCAAATTTCCCATATGTAATTAAACATGTGTGACCACATGGGTCTTTAATTATGTTAATATATTTGCCGTCATATTTTTGACCCATGTAATTACACATTTATAAACAATTGTGGGCAATTACATAGCTTTTTCTTATGTAATTACATGTATACAAATTCCTTACATGTAATTAAACACGTGTAACAGGGTGGGATAATTATCTAACCTATGTAATTACATGTGACCAAAATATTGATCATTATAACTGAATATTTTAATTGTAATTACATATTTTAAGGTAATTACACATATATATTTTATAGTCTCGTAATTTCTCTTATGTAATTACACATGTATAACAAGACTAGGGTAGCTCTGTTTGCTTTCACTTGTGTAATTACACATCTATACACTACAGTATTTGAATAGATCAGCTGGTTAAACATGTGTACCAGGGTCACATGGTTCCCCTGTTTATAGCTATGTAATTAAGGGTACCTTGGTAGTTGTTACAGCATATTTTGTCTTATGTAATTACACATCTATAAACACGTTTCACTCATGTGTTGAACACAAATGTAGCTGAGGCAGCCCTGACTCAACCCGTCCAATCAGCTGGTCTCGCCATCTTTAGCAATAGGTCACGTAAGGCCCCTTGTGGACACCATCCCTGCCTTATTACATGCTTATAACATGTAATAACATGAGAACATGCTGTTATTAGTATCGACATGCAGCTACGTCAGCACAAACTCTAGTTACCACGTATGTGTGTTTATACGAGCTGCACCGCGGTAACCCGTCACCAGTAGTTACCCTGTTAATACACGTAGTAAACGTATAATTACATAGTTATAACAGACACATGCCATACAGCAGGATCCGCAGTGTGTTCCTCCTCGCTGCCTTCATCTCTCTCAGCTCCCCCTCTCTCTCGCTCTCTACTGTAGTCCCTGAAGGTTGACTCCCCCTCCCTCATCAACGCCTCCCCCTTCAATGATTGAAGACGCGGTCGGAGGAACCGGCTTGCCGTTGCCTGGCAACTGGCAGCGCAGAAACGCACGGTCGCCCCCTCCTCAACTTCTAACCGCTGGCTGGAAGGTAGTTAGAGTAGCAGGAGCTCTGGAAGGGGCTTAAAGCAGCGAGACAGTGAATATTTCATTGTCCATGATCCAATTAGGCGCTGCCTGCGCCGTCTACATTAGTAATGTGGAGGCTACAGAGAATAGAACATTCCGGGCGCTTGAAGACATCTCCCAGGTACGGCGCGCGGTGCGCTCCGAGTTTATGATCACAGGACCGGAGCTGCGGGAAAAGACGGAGCCTTGTTCAAAGGGAAAGGGAATCGTCTCTGAAGACAGATGCTGGCTTTATTAGCCCCGCCGCACCGCGAGGCACATCTGTACCCAGCCTTTCATTTAATCTAGCGTTATACCGTTTACACCACCCATCAAATTCCACATCATGACTTTCACTGTCCATAAACCTCCACCTTACACTCGCATCCCGCTTATCAGGCCCATACGGGACTCCAGGAACCTTCGGAGCGCCAGCGCCATCTACCAAAGCTCAAAGCCATAGTTTGGCCAAAAGGATATTCCTGGCCTTGCTCGTCAACTTCAGGTCTGTAGTTAGTGTCATGCTAATTGGTGTACATACGTTTTCGTTGCTCATGTACACCATTAGCATGATGCTAACTGCATAGCTGAGGTAGATAAGCAACGCCAGGAATTTCATTTTCGCTTCCCTTTAGCTAGATAGCTAACTAGCTAACTTTATAACCCATTATCCAACTGACAAGCCTGACAACTAAAAAACAAAAGATTAGCTAAGGCAAAGAAAGCTAGCTAGAGGCTAGCCTTAGCTAACTAGCTAGCTAACTTCATCAGTCCTTATCTGACTGGCAAGTTTGACAAATGAAAAACGAAGGTTAGATAGGAGAAAACAGCTAGCTGATGGCTAATTGGTGTACATGAGTTTTTGTTGCTCATGTACACCAATTAGCATGAGGCTAACTGCATACCGGAGGTAGATAAGTAAGGCCAGGAATTTCATTTCAGCTTCCCGTTAGCTCGCTAACTAGCTAACTTCATAACCCATTATCCAACTGACAAGCCTGACCACTAAAAAATAAAAGATTAGCTAAGGCAAAGAAAGCTAGCTAGTGGCTAGCCTTAGCTAGCTAGCTAACTTCACCGATCATTGTCTGACCAATGAACCTGACAACAGAAAATTTAAGATTAGCTAAGGCAAAGAAAGCTACCTGATAGCTAGCCTTAGCTAGCTAGCTTCATCATCCTACATCCAAATGACAAGCCTGACAACTGAAAAATGGTTAGCCAAGGTGAAAATAGCTAGCCAACCTGTACCTGACCATCAACCATGACAACATAAGCCTTATCTGACTGACAAGCCTGACAACTGAGAAACTAAGGTTAGCTATGGTAATAATAGTTAGCCAACAGCTAACCGCAGCTAGCCAGCTAACTTCATTAGCCCTTATCCAACTAACAAGCATGACAACTGAGGAATAAAGGTTAGCTAAGGTGAAAATAGCTAGCCAACAGCTAACCTTAGCTAGCTAGCTAACCTCATTAGCCCTTATCCAACTAACAAGCATGACAACTGAAGAATAAAGGTTAGCTAAGGTGAAAACAGCTAGCCAACAGCTTACCTTAACTAGCTAGCTAACTTCATTAGCCCTTATCCAACTATCAAGCATGACAACTGAAAAATAAAGCTTAGCTAAGGTGATAATAGCTAGCTGATGGTTAAATTATGTTAGCTGTAAGTTTCTTGGACTCCAAACAACCCGAGAGCCTTAGCCAGTGTGGTAGAGGCTTAGACTTGGGCATGACTCAGCTGTTAGCATGGTGCTAAAGGTCTTCGCATGAAGTTCTACCCAGCGGTTACACTGCGAAGTTCATCATGAAGGATAATCAGTTCTACTTTAGAACCTTACACTCAGCTGACCACCCAAGCCATGCTTCGGGCCCCTGTGGTCCAGCAGTGGAGCGATCTGAAAGGCCTTGTCGGAGGCGGGCGCCCGTCCTAGGTACCGCCATAGGTACCGCCATTTATCCGAGAGCGCATTCAGGAGCGCTGCCGAGAGCACAAAAACTACCAACCAGGCCTTTCCGAGAACAGAAGGTCTCTCAGGTGTGCTAATCAAAGCGCCGGGGCTTATCGCTCACAGAAGTCCAGAGAGCGCGTTTGACCCTGGGAGTTTCGCATTCAGAGGCAAAGCCGGCCCGGATTTGGTTCCCGGGCCATTCATTCTCCTGGCAAAGCCGCACGAGTACAAAACGCGCCGCACAAAGTCGACCTGGCGAACGTGCCTTCATTTAACTTCGCACAGCGACCGCTCTCAGGTCTACACTCGCAAAGACGAGAGCAGCCCCCTCCCGGAAGATCCGAACTTTCCGTGAACAGTTCCCTTCTGAAAGCTAGCAGGAAAGTTTCCCTCTGGAATCTGCTCAAGCTGGCTCTCGGCTCTGACGTGCTAATCTCTACCCACAATCCATCGCTGCAGCAAACTTCCCCAGTACAACGGCGCTGCGCTACGTTAGCGTTTGGGTGGTGCGTCTCCGACAGGTGTGGGCTCCAGAAAAGGCGCTAGTCGGAGCCAAGTCGGAATGTTCTTATTAACTTGCTCAGTCAGTCGAAACCTCCCCGGTGGAACGAAGACGAGAGGGAGCGAGCGAACAAGAGAGAGAGAGAGAGAGAGAGAGAGAGAGAGAGAGAGAGAGAGAGAGAGAGAGAGAGAGAGAGAGAGAGAGAGAGCGCGCATCTAATGACACAGGGAGAGAAAAGAGCAGCAGCAAGAGGAATGAAGGGATGAGCCTAAAGGAAAGACCACAGCATTCCCAACTGGACACGCCCACAAACAGCGAATTCCTAAGACACTATAACAACAACAAGCCCACCCAACCACAAACCAACTTCCATGTCCAGGGTGGTAGTACCTTCAGGCTCCTGCAGATGGCGCTGCTTGAGGGGCTATAGACCTCTGTGGGTTGTGAGTGATGGGATCCATAGATTGGGAGGAGGTGCTACAGTGCAGGGAAGGCCTCCACCACATCTGGACCACCTGACTGAACACTGATGTGGCTACATCCAGAACCTCTTCCAGTCCCAGCTGGTGCTGGTGGAGGCGACCTGTCGTCACACGCCCAGAAGACCTGGTGTCCCTCCACCTCCACCCCTACCGCACCATCTGCAGGAACTGTGTGAGGATGTTCAAGCTGCATGGGATGGATTATCACAGGACACCATCAGGAACCTCTACAGCTCCATACCGAGACGTTTGGCGTGTTGGGTTAGCGAACACGGGGGCCCAACTCCACCATACTGAGAGACAGACTTTAGTAGGTGTAGCTCAATAAATATTGATCACATCAGTCTAAATTTATCACCAGTCATTGATCCTGGTCTCCTTTATGCTCCTTCCCAACACACCCGCACCTCCGTCCAGGTGTAGCTGCTCTGTGGATGATGGGTTTCTACTTTGACTGTCGCTTAGCGGCGATCAGAAAAGGCCAGGAAAGCACTTTGGAGGCTCTCAGTGTTGATCACTTGAACGTGGGCTGAACGCCTCCGTCAGGTGCTCCCGGTGTGCACCGACTGAAGAGCAAACAAGGATATAGTGCCTCACGGAGTCGCTGGCCTTGGAGACGAGGCAGAACCGGCTGTGAGAAAAGAAGATGTGTTTGATCAGTTTGATCTCGCCATGGAGACGGCAGCCCGGGAAACGAGCGTCCATGAAAACAGCCTCTGGGACAAACATGTTTCCTCCTTCCCCCATTCCGACCGTGTCCAATTCCCATCTTCAGATAGGCCTCCCTCTATTACCCGGTGAGCACAAGCCCCTCGGAGACACGGGAGGCTCCATCTTTTCAAACTGCTGGTAGTGCAGCGGGTTTGTTCGGTTGGGGGGCGTGACCCGTTATGGTGACCAGGCCCCCTTGACGGTGTCCGGTTCCCCTAGACATGGGTGGCTGGGACGTCACAGAGGACTCCACACCAGAGCAATGACCCACTGATACCACAGCCTCCATGTTTTTGACTCCTCCACCAATCCTTGCTCTTGTTTTCTTTTCCGGCTCCTCTCTGGCTCCACCCATTCCACCCATCCTTACGAAGGACAGACTGCAGCGAGTGGTGTTAGACCCCTGACCAACATCAGACTGGACTCCACACCACCAGGACACCCCCACACTTTCCATGGGGAGCTGGAGCTGTGGAGGGACTTTCTGGGAGGCTTGGTGGCCTTGGTGGTAGGTGGGCTCCAAATGGCGAGTTGGCTCTGCCGTCAGCTGGGAGCTGAGAGAGGAGGAGTCTCCCTGGGGGATTCTTGGTGGGAGGGGCTATACCGTTGTACCTCCAGCCCCTGTTTCGCAGAGTGGGGCTGCGACTTCCCAACAGCAGAGGACGGTTCCACGGTGCGGTGTGTTCCCATGATGCTCCACTCTAAGAGCCCTCCCCCAGAGATTCATTTATAGAGGAACACACACACCGTGGAGCGTTCCTTCTTCCGCCCACTCGTTCCTCCTCAGTCGTTCTGTAGGAGCTCCTGCTTTTCCTCTTTACACCAGTCAGCTGCTGAGCTATACCCTGCTCTCCATCTTACAGCCGGAGCCCAAACACGTCTCACGCTGCTTCCTGATAGCGGACTTTCAGAGACATCCTCAGAACCTGACTCTCCTCCGCACAGCCATGTTCGGGTCTTTATCATGTGGACTATAGGAAACGGGTGGATGTACAGAACCACGTCACGGCACGCACAGTTTATGTGGGATGGTATACACCCGTCATCAGAGCAAAGGGTGGAGGTGGAGGGACACCAGGTCTTCTGGACATGTGACTACAAACCGTCCATCTTGGTCCTGGCCAGTAAAGCTACCGGACAGGGGGTCCATTTTTCTACGTTACGGTGGGATCTGGTGGAGAGACACTACACCTTCCTCGCTATTGGCTGTGGTTACCACACCTTACCTCCCCCAGTGCTTCAGTAAGGGATTACTGAACACCTCCACACAGTTTGAGACCAGCTTGATGGTTTATTAGCATAATGCTACATGCTATACTTTAGTGTTCCACACCAAGGGTAAGAGTAGGGGGCCAAGGTGAGGGGCCCAGTGGGGCAGGCGCTCACCTCTCAAGTTAAATCCCACCTGGCAGAACTTCCGGACCTCCCAAAGCCGAACAGCGTAATTCTACCGAGCGCTGAGGCCTGAACGACCGATTCCAGGAAACCTGGCCTCTATTATTTGGGTGATACTTGAAAGGCTCCTTGATTTGATAGGTTCCATTAAGCGCCAGGGACTGTGCCTCGCCAACTGTGCCAAAGCTGTTTTCCAAAAAGCCCGTTTTAGAAAGTTTTGGGAGGTGGTACCGTGTGGCGTGAATCAAGCGTGACCATAAACAAATCAATCAGTAGATGAGAACAACAACAGGAGTGTAGCGCTGTTGGTGTCCGCCGCTTGTCATTGTCGTTCTGCTAGATTGGCTGCTGTCACGCGGTTTTAAACATCGTGAGTCGCTTGAAAACGGACTGATTGACTTGTTGAGTGTCCTCATTGTGTCAAGAGCTGAACAGCAATATGGGAAAACTCACCGTAACGGTGGGGCGGCGGCTTGTGCCGTGTGGTGTAGGATCGCCAGCTGGAAACGGAACCAGCAGGAGCGGGTAACTACAGCGTCCATTCAGCTAGAGATACCAGGTCCTCTGTCCTGACCCGTCTGACGACCCAGACCAGTGGCAAAACATGAACACTGGAAGACATCCACCCAACACCACAGGACACCATGAGGTCCACCCCACACTACAGGGCACCATATCGTCCACCCCACACTACAGGACATCATATCGTCCACCCAACACCACAGGACACCATATCGTCCACCCCACACTACAGGATACCATGAGGTCCACCCCACACTACAGGACACCATGAGGTCCACCCCCCACTACAGGACATCATATCGTCCACCCCACACTACAGGACACCGAATAGTCCACCCAACACCACAGGACACCATATCGTCCACCCCACACTACAGGATACCATGACATCCACCCCACACTACAGGACACCATGACATCCACCCCACAATATAGGACACTAAATAGTCCACCCCACACTACAGGACACTAAATAGTCCACCCCAGAACACAGAATAGTCCACCCAACACTACAGGACACCATGAGGTCCACCCCACACTACAGGACACCAAGATGTCCACCCCACACTACAGGAGACTGAATAGCCCACCCAACACAACAGGACACCATGATGTCCACCCCACACTACAGGAAACCATGACATCCACCCCACACTACAGCACACCATGATGTCCACCTTATACCACAGGACACTGAATAGTCCACCCTGCACTACAGGACACCATGACATCCACCCCACACTACAGGACACCAAGATGTCCACCCCACACTACAGGACACCAAGATGTCCACCCCACACTACAGGACACCAAGATGTCCACCCCACACTACAGGAGACTGAATAGCCCACCCAACACAACAGGACACCATGATGTCCACCCCACAACTACACAGAAAACATGACATCCACCCCACACTACAGCACACCATGATGTCCACCTTATACCACAGGACACTGAATAGTCCACCCTGCACTACAGGACACCATGACATCCACCCCACACTACAGGACACCATGACATCCACCCCACACTATAGCACACCATGACATCCACCCCACACTACAGGACACCATGAGGTCCACCCCACACTACAGGACACTAAATAGTCCACCTCACACTACAGGACACTAAATAGTCCACCTCACACTACAGGACACTAAATAATCCACCTCACACTACAGGACACCATGTTGTCCACCCCACACTACAGAACACCATGACATCCACCCCACACTACAAGGACACCAAATAGTCCACCTCACACTACAGGACATCATGACATCCACCCCACACTACAGCACACCAAAAGGTCCACCTTATACTACAGGAAACCATGACATCCACCCCACACTACAGGAGACCATGATGTCCACCCCACACTACAGAACACCAAGGTGACCACCCCACACTACAGGAGACCATGATGTCCACCCCCACACTACAGGACACTGAATAGCCCACCCAACACAACAGGACACCATGACATCCACCCCACACTACAGCACACCAAGATGTCCACCCCACACTACAGGAGACTGAATAGCCCACCCAACACAACAGGACACCATGATGTCCACCCCACACTACAGGACACCATGATGTTAGGATTTGGCCACCACTCCATCACAGGTGGTCCAGTAGTGGTACATTAACAGAGTATCACAACTAGATACCTAAACCAATTCACCACCAAGGCTTCTGGAGGCCTCTACATTCAGGGCCCTTGGTCAGTCAGGTCCAGTATTACCCACAGTCCAGCACCCCTGAGCTTCATTAGAGGGGGAACCTTTCTCACTATGCCTTTCAAACACTCAGTTTGGTCTGGAGGCTTCCTCAGCATGAGTAGGAATTAGGTGGAAGGTTAGCATAGCAGCATTAGCACCGACATTAGCGCAGGTCACTTTAGCGTCCCTCGTGTGCTGTAAGGACACAACTCCGGAACCCAGGGACAGGGACGTCAGAGTGCTTCTTGTAAAGCATGAATCAAACTGGCCTTGACTTCCCATCCTATAAAATATAGAAGATCAAGTAGCCTGGTGGTAGGTAAAGAGTGGGGGCCAGGTGCTCATGTGGGGGTTACAACTCCGGGCAGGGATGGTGCGAGTGTGTGTGCTGTCCTGACTCTGAACACTTCGGCGAGCTCATAGAAGACAGTATATGGTATGGAGGTTCCAGTGTTGTGTAACCCAAATGAGGCAGGATACAGATAACACTGGACACCATGACACCACCAGGGTAGCACCTTCAGGCTCCTGCAGATGGCGCTGCATGTGGATGCTGGTGCTATAGATCCCTGCAGGGTGTGAGTGATGGGATCCATACATTGGGAAGAGGTGGTACAGTGCAGTCTCGGCCCGTGTCTCGTGGGATAGGGGTTTCAGCATCGGCCAGCGAGGGTGCCTTTCACTCGACCGACTACAGGCATTGATCGGTCCGACCACAAAGGCACCATGTAGTGAACGGTTCCTAGGACCCCCGGTCCGTGGACCCAACCAAACTGAAAATTTTGCTGCTAAACACAAGAGGCAGTCTTGGCCCGGATCAAACGGAACCGGTTTCGGTTTGTTTGCGGTGTGAAGACTCTTTTTTTTTTTGGAATGGGCGGGAGTTTTCTGGCCAACTACAGGAAGTTGAGGTAGGTCAAAGTCAACGTCGCGAGAGGAAGTGAGAGATCGGATATATCCGCAATTCAGTACCAGAACCTTTCCAGCTGAAGTGTCTAGCCGCCAGGACTAAACCGGTTGAAATCTAGGTCATGCTTGAGTCAAAGGCAGTGAAGAGTCACCAAGGTCGAGGATATCAGTCTCAAGTTTACAAACTTGTCGGAACCGGGTGCGGTAGGGTTTGTCTGTTTGTATGTGGGGCAGGTATGTGTGCGGCTCAGCGGCGTGAGGGAGATTTGTGGGGAACAATGAAGAAATGAAGTAGCAGCGTTGAGTGACATCTCCCGTCAGATGTGAGGAGACTTCCAGCTGGGCCTGTTGTCGGCTCACGGGAGCCGGCTCCATGCACGAAATGCACAGGCAAGCACAGCATGAATGGACACTCGCTCGATACGAGCCTCAAAACACGGAGAGACCACCTCCCAAACCCGCACGACGCTGCAGACCAAGTCATCATGCCCACGAGCAGGCAGCTGGCGGAGGATCCTATGGGCCGGAGCTGTGTGCGGGAGACGGTCGGTAGGAATACGTCCTGATCCTTAACCAAAACATGCTAAGCTCATTGGAGTGTGCCCTGTGCACACTTCCCAGGGAGAACGGAGGATGCTGGGAGGCAGGAGCGATGGTCGACGGCTGTCACTCAGAACCCACACCACAATCACACCACACTCCAGCACTTCTTAACTCTCCACGCTCCAGCCCGTCACTCACTCGCAGAGAGTGTTGGTCAGCTTGGCAGGTCCGGTGTGGCTACTGCTCATCCGTCTCCGATCTGTGGGAAGGCTAACCAGGAGTACAGGCTCCACTGTCCCCCATACAGCCCCCACCCGAGAGGGGGCAACCCCGACAGAAATGGACTGACCCAACACCACCGTACTACAGACCTCCATTGAGCAGTAGTAGTCGCCTCCATTAGTCAATCTCTGTTAGTGCAAGCACCATCGGGCAGACGGCTGCACCACGCAGGACTACATGCACACAGACCGAATAGACCACATGACCGAACGCTGTCCTTAACACCACGTCACTTGTCGTCACTCTAAAGACCTGGCAGTGGTGGTACCGTACCAGACTGGTCATGGAGTGACTCAGAACATGGCAGCGGGTCATCTTCAGTGAGCGAGTCGCCCGCTTTAGTCTTTGGTGGAGACGCCGCCACGGATCCCGTGTGTGCGAGGCACCGCTGTGGCAGCACCAACAAGACCTCCTGGGTGTCCCTCGCACCTCCACCCTACCGCACCATCTGCAGTAGGAAAAATAGAGTGGATTGTGAGGGGATGTTCAAGGGCTGGCACTGGGATGGATTATCACAGTGACTCCATCAGGGAACCTCTACAGGCTCCATACCGAGACGTCTGGTGTGTTGGGTTAGGAAACTGTGCGTGTGGGCGGCCCGACGCCATACTGAGAGACAGATTTCTGAGTCCCTGACTCACCAACCGGTCCACGGTCATTCCAAGGTCACTGAGCAGGTGTGGTATGTATTCCTGTGATTCAACACATCCACAACTGAAACGGACAGATCTCAAGGTTTATTAATAATGCCGTCCAGGACGGATGTGGAAATGCATAACTCTTTGCTGTCTTACATTACAGAGCATCTGATTACCGAGCGTCTGATCTCCGAGCTTGAAAGGCTATGACCTTGCGTAATTGGCTGCAAGTTGTTCAGCATCAAACTTATATTCCGGACTTCTGTAGCGGAAGGGCCTTTGTTCGGCGGGCTGAATCGCAACACCCGCTCTCCTAGACTGAAGCAGTCCACTTCTCCTTAAGAGCAGAGTCTCCCCAGTGGACTGGGTAGAGTAACAGTAGTCAAGTCCGTAGCTAATCAGGAAAGCCCACTTGTGCATGTGGTTAGCGGTGCCGGTCCTGTTTCCATGCCCCCCCGCCCCCCCCCCCTAGTTCGCTGTTCGCTTTATGAGGCATGACTGCCTGTTAAAGGATTGTTTCATGATAAAAAACATTTCTGCTTCTGACAGGGGCCGGGACCCCCGAGGGGCCCAACTAGCACTCGGCTGCGTGCGGCCGACCACATCAGCTAAATGGTTTGTTTTCGTGTTAGCGCTGCTTATAAAACTGGATGGAAAACCAGGAAAGGTACATTACAGCCCGCTCCGAACACCGTTTGCCTCCGGACCCCTTCAGACGAATGTGTCAATCAATCAGAGATATGAACTCCACGTCCACTTTGACGGAACCCTGGTGTGATTCGTAGCTGCCGTACGTTGGAACACGTGTCAGGAGTGGCCAGATATACTTCACACAACAGAAACTGAGCACAGATACTCAACACGCTGCTGCGCGAGCCGAGACAGCTTGGTAACGCCCGGCCGGAGCTCAGCGCTCTCATTGGCTGGGACTCGGGCGGGACGTCCTATGTGGCCTATTAAAATCTGCAGAGTTGGTGGTGATTTTTGTCATCAGTGATATTCAAATTCCTATTCTTCAAAGAAGCATATCGGAACACGCTGTGAAAGAGCTGCTGGTAATATCTGTACCAGGCTCACTTCTTCGTTTTCCTTCCCCAACCGCAACCGGGGGGCTTACTCTCATCGCCCACCCAAGGCGAGGGCCACTTCATCTCAAACAAGCCTAATGATTATTACCAATCTCAGTCAGGTGGAGGTCTCCTGGCGAGATGAAGGACATGGTGGATTAGGACGCAATCATAAGCAACGCTGCGGTTAGGTATCAACCACGGTCAGCAGGTGGTCTCAGGACAACAATGCCAGAGTGAATTAGGACCTACAAAGGGGAATCACCTGGAAGTCTCAGAACAAAATCGAGGTGGTGATTAGGACCCAATCACAGTCAGGGGGAGGTCTCAGAACAAAACGCAGGTGGTGATAGGACCAATCACACTCAGGGGGACGTCTCAGAACTAATATGGAGATGCTTATGACCAATCACACTCAGGGGGAGGTCTCAGAACTAATATGGAGGTGCTTATGACCAATCACAGTAAGGGGGAGGTCTCAGAACAACTGAAATGGTACTTACTGCCAATCACAGTCAGGGGGAGGTCTCAGGAGAAATGAGGTGGTGATTAGGAGCAATCACAGTCAGGTGGGGGTCTCAGAACAAACAAGGTGGTGCTTAGAACCAATCACAGTCAGGGGGGAGGTCTCAGGACAAATGAGGTGGTGCTTATGGCCAATCACAGTCAGGGGGAGGTCTCAGAACAACTGAGATGGTGATTAGAACCAATCACAGTCAGGGGGACGTCTCAGAACTAATATGGAGATGCTTATGACCAATCACAGTCAGGGGGACGTCTCAGAACTAATATGGAGATGCTTATGACCAATCACAGTCAGGGGGAGGTCTCAGAACAACTGAAATGGTGCTTACTGCCAATCACAGTCAGGGGGAGGTCTCAGGAGAAATGAGGTGGTGATTAGGAGCAATCACAGTCAGGGGGAGGTCTCAGAACAAATAAGGTGGTGCTTAGAACCAATCACAGTCAGGGGGGAGGTCTCAGGACAAATGAGGTGGTGCTTATGGCCAATCACAGTCAGGGGGAGGTCTAAGAACAACTGAGATGTTGATTAGGACCAATCATGGTCTGGAGGAGGTCTCAGAACAAACGAGGCGGTGCTTATGGCCAATCACAGTCAGGGGGAGGTCTCAGAACAACTGAGATGGTGATTAGGACCAATCACAGCCACAGGGAGGTCTCAGGAGAAATGGGGTGGTGATTAGGACCAATTAAAGTCGGGGGGGAGGTCTCAGGACAAATGAGGTGGTGCTTATGGCCAATCACAGTCAGGGGGAGGTCTCAAAACAAACGAGGGGGTGATTAGGACCAATCACAGTCAGGGGGAGGTCTCAGGACATATGAGATGGTGACTAGAACCAATCACAGTCAGGGGGAGGTCTCAGGACAAACGAGGCGGGGGTGGTGATCCGGGCTGGGACCTGCGCTGTATTAGGTGGGGGTACCGAGCTGTCTGGACGAGTACAGGAGTAAATTGATGGGCGTATCCGTCTCTACACACCACGTACACAGCTAGGGTACACAGCGGCGGCTCCTCACGTCAGGGACCTACCAGCCCAGAGGGCCAGGAGCGTGTCTCAGCAAAAGCGACTGGGCGTCCAGGCTCAGGATATGTTGCAGGACATGGCGTCCTCCACTCTCGCGAAGGGGAAGGAGCCCTTCTATAATAAGTGCATGTGAAGTCTGCTGTGATTTTGAAGCTACTGACTCCAAACAAGAGTGCTCCACCTGAAAGCCTAGGTACCTCATACTTGCTGCTGTGCTCTGGCTGGACTCGAGTGGTCCTTGTTGTCCTGGTGAGGTCTACGCTCGGGAGGGTCTGACCACAAGTTCAGTCACGTAGGTGGAAATCTCTGGCCTCCTAGTCCTCACCCACTTTTCAGGCTTAACAGTTCTAAAGTCTAACATGATGATGGCTAACGCTAAAGTTAGCCTCTTTCCTAAGCATCTCTGGTATAGACTGACTGCCCATTCTATCAGCTCCACTGTACCGTACAGGACACTCTGTAGGTGTAACAGCTCCAGACTGTAGTCCAACTCTGTTTCTTGTGTCTACTGTATTACCCTGTTCTTCAATGGTCAGGACCCCCACAGGACCACCACAGAGCAGGTATGATGTGGGTAGTGGATCATTCTCAGCACTGCAGTGACACTGACGTGGTGGTGGTGTGTTAGTGTGGGTGGCGCTGGTGTGAGTGGATCAGACACAGCAGTGCTGCTGGAGTGTTGAGACACTGTGTCCACTCACTGTCCACTCTATTAGACACTCCTACCTTGCTGCTCCACCTTGTAGACACAGGACGCTTTCCACAGGACACCACCCACATGTAGCTGCCTGCAGGACACTGCGCCACAGGACGCTGCCCCACAGGATGCTGCCCCACAGGACACCACCACCACGTCAGTGTCCCTGCAGTGCTGAGAATGCACCACCCACATCATACCTGCTCTGTGGGGGTCCTGTGGGGGTCCTGACCATTGACAAACAGGGTAATACAGAGAAACAGATGGACTACAGTCTGGACCTGTACACCTACAGAGTGTCCTGTACGGTCAGTGGAGCTGATGGAGTGGACAGTAAGGTGGGTGGAGGTTATGGCTGATGGGGGTGTTAGGGTCTTTTGGCACATGTACCGGGAGCCAGGACCTCTGGAACCAAACCTACTGCTTTGGTGACAATCCTGAACATGCTAACACGCCAACACGCTAAGGGCCACCACTGGGTGCAACTCAGGCCGTCTACTCTCGGTCCTCACTCACCCACCCTAATTAGCGTCCTCCGGAGTGGATAAGGAATTAGACCCCACTGGAAGCTGCATGTATCCCTGATTCCAGGAGAGCATCCAATCTCGGGAAGAATGGCACTTGGCGACAGAGGAACGAGGTCCACCCGAGCAAAGTCATCTCAGGGAAAAGCTCGGCGGTAATTACTTCAGTGAGGACGGATGAGAAGTTTCGGACCTTTTGGGGAATTATCGGCGCTGGAGGCTCGCTCGGAAGCGTCGCTCGGAAGCGCGACACACGCGCCAAGCATGCACACAAGGGGCCATATGGTAAAGCATTGCATGAATGAGCCCTCACATCCTCTGGCAGTCCCCGGGAGAAGCCAGGCCGGCCTGTTCAACCGCCTCAGGCCTGCCTTAGGAAGGACGGGGAAGACGAGGGTTATTAGCTAAATGAATTCTCGTTTTGGGATGGAGGGATGGAGGGAGGGAGGTGGGGGGGCGGCGAGTAAAATAGGCCAGCGTGCAACAACAACGGAATAACAAGATGTTCAGTGCACGCTCACGATCCACCTCCCCCATTCCCAGGTTGTTCCGAGTCATCACCTCGTGCCTTGTTAAAACGAAGCACTGCTGGTCATCTGTTCGGGAAAGCGAGAGCACGGTACCGACACCACGCGCCCTGCAGTTCAGGACACCTACCCTTCTTTATTTGGGACGTAGTCATGCAAATGGAAGTAGGGAACCGAACCAATGAGCTTCAGAGGATTAGCGCAGGCTGTGGCTGGCTCTGGGAAGCTTGGACCAGGACTGGATATCTCTGAGGTGTGCATGGACAGAGCACCTGTGGCCAGAAGCCCATTAAGAGGCAGTGAAATGGCAGAGCAGCTCAGCCCTGAGGGACGACTTCCGTCCAAGGGGACGAGGGCTGCGGCAAGCTACGTGGCCAAATTCCGGATATTATTATTCCTCGGTCTTCCCGAAATAAATGAGAGTTAAGAAGCTCCTGGACTAGATTTCTCTTGTAACCCACAAACATGTTGGTGTGGTTCTTGTAGTTTTACACGGTAGCTTAGGTACACCAAATCGAGTCGAGGTCAAAGTAGTACTCTACATCCAGCATTGAAAACCAACCATGGAAAAGCTGGAATGATGGGAATTGGGGTCATTCAGTCTAATCAGATTCAGTTTACTAGGGAGCTTAAAGACTGGACGTCCGGATTGGACGCACATTGGTGAAATCCGACACTGGGGGGGATGTTTGGGACGGAAAGGCCTGGGCTCTCATTCCTCCGCTCTAATCCATCCCAAAGGTGTTCTATTCGGGTGGAGGTCAGGACTCTGTGCAGGCCCGTCCAGCTCCTCCCATCAGACTCGCTCCTCCTATGTCTTTAGGAGCGTGCTTCTGTGCACTGGTGTGGCGTCATGTTGGAACAGGAAGGGCCGTCCCCCCAAACTGTCCCCACAAGTTGGGACATGGAATGGTCCAGAGTCTCTGGTCTGCTGAGCATTAAGAGTTCCGCTCACTGGAACGTAAGGGGCGGGAGCCTAACTCCTGACAAACCACCCCCACACCATAAATCCCCTCCAACCAAACTTTATACTCGGCACAGTGCAGTCAGACAAGTAACGTTCTCCTGACCCAGACTTCGTCCATCTGAGCGTGATTGGTCACTTCTGTCGAGAACCGCCTCCACCTGCTCTATGAGTCCAGGGCGGAGCTTTACACCACTGCGTTCCAACGCTCCTGCACTGGCTTGGTGTGTAAGGCTTGATGGCATGCTGCTCGCCATGGAACCCATTCCATGAGCTCTACACACTTGTTCCTGACTGATCTGAAGGACACATGAAGTTTGAGGTCTGTATTGATGGACTCTGTAGGAATTTGGTGACCTCTGGTGACCTATGACCCGCAGTATCCACTGACCCCACTCTTTCATTGTACGTGTCTCGTTCGCCGACCCTTGCTCTTGCTTGACTCCCTGCTGGGTTCGGATCTTGAGCTGGTTGCCCATCCTCGGAGAAGTAATAAGGACCATCCCTGTACATCATACCCAGGAGGTGATACGATGGGGGTGGGTGTTGTTTGAAACACTGCCTATGTACTACGGCGCTGCCTCATGTCCCCCATCCGTGACACATCCAGTAGGTGTGATTTAGGAGACGGAATCTGTCCTGCTGGGGAATGAAGGCGGTGAGGCTTTCTTGCAAATGATGAAAAATATGACCTGGGCACCATCAGACAACAACAGTCTTCGATACCTGCGGCCGTGCTTCCCATCGATTGGGGGGGGGGGTCACTACAGAGCGGGCGCGCCTACGGAGACGAGGCCACATCTGTCGGCCTCACTTGTACCAGCTGGCCGTGGTGAGAAGGCTCGCTTTTAAAAAGGTCGGCCACTTCGTTAGCTTACCAAAGCGTTAGCGCAGTTTTAAAGGAAGGGACACTGCCGGCATTCCTTCTGATACAAACATGGATCTGTCATTTCCGGCATGCTTGACCTTTCCGCTTGGAAAGCATGGAGAGCCGGTATAGCATAATGTTTTTATATCTCTGGTACCTTGCTCTTGCAGAACTCGACCGTGAGGAACGTGTTGAGTGTAAATGAAAGCCTCTTTAGACTCCGCACCTTAACAACACATACTGTATGACTGTGATCATTACTGAGAGGCTGACCACTTTGTGGCCCTCCGAGTCCGTGGTTTGCAAAACATGTGTGTCCTTGGATGCTCTTAAAGGTAGTTCAGTAGGGTTGGGTTGGGTTTTCGGTGGATCTGTGGGGCCATGAATCATCAAACTCCTAAAGCATTGGCTTTGGGCACTGGGACTGCTGGAGAAAGTTGGATGTGTGAGTAGTGATGCCTCAACACCATCGGCAGATGGCTGCAACCCAACCGGACCACATGCACACCGTGACTGTCCTTTTAACACCACGTCACATCACCATAGACTACAGTGGTGTCGTACCAGACTGTGTCCTGGAGTGCCCAGAAGGTCACTTTAGTATTTGAGATGGAGACGACCAACGAATCCGTGTGTGGAGGACCCCATGGTTACACCACGTCACCCGTCCAGAGAGCCTGGTGAACCCTTCCATCTCCACCCCTACCGCACCATCTGCAGGAACTGTGTGAGGATGTTCAAGCTGCTGGGATGGATTTTCACAGCTCCATTAGGAACCTCTAACAGCTCCATACCGAGACGTCTGGCGTGTTGGGTTATCGAACACGCGGCCGACCGCCATACTGAGATACGACTTCTGTATGTTAGCTCAATAAATATTGACATCTCTCAGTCTAAATTTATCCCCAGTTATTGATCCTGGTCACCTTTACTTCCTTCCCACACACCTGCACTCCCACACCTCCTTCTTGGTGCAGCTGGTCTGATGAGTGTAGATCAGACTCACCTATGATTAAATGAGATACTTGAGGATGACTGTAACTAGCCGGGAATGATGGCTTAATGCTTCAGGAGCCACTCCCTCTTCCTCATCTTCACCCACAAAAAGACAGAAGATGAGATAGCTGTCTGAGAGCACTCAGACGTGCTAGTCGCCTCCGATACAAGAACTGTGAAGGGCGCGAGGCATTTCTGAAGTCCTTGAAAAGCCTGGGAACAGAGCGTATTATAGTTAGCCGCTCATGGCGCTGTCAAGGCCCTCTAGGATGTGGCCTCGCTAGGCAAACCGGGATAAAGCCGTCGAAGTGTGAAAAGAACATCCTTGTGTACCTCCCGAGCTGAGCAGTCTAAACGAGGTTTTCAACCGTACCATACGGCGCAGACGTAAACAAGACTGAAGGCCAGACACGCTAGAACCGAAATAGAGCTCGCTGGCACAAGGGGGGGGCGGACCACTGGCATTTCTCTTATGCGATGATATAGAGTGTCCAAGCAACAGTCCCTCACGCTTGTTGGTTCCCCACTGTTGTGGGCCCGCTTTGCAGACTGGTGGGCTTCGGCTGAGTTGAAGGAATCAAGAAATCAGAAGCTGAACGAGGCTTGTCCTATCTGTTGTAAGCCAGGCCAGGTTTTGGATTAGAAGGTCATGGTTCCCCCTACGTGATGAAGCCCCAAGGCTCCTGGCGCAATCACCTGGCCGAGTCCCGTTTTCAAGCCCTTAGGAATCTCTGTGAAAAAGTATTGTCTCTTCCGCGTTATGGTTCCGTAACTTTTTTTCTCTTCTGTGCGGAGGTAAACC
>JAMWET010003987.1:0-23730 GCA_024036415.1 Prochilodus magdalenae | reverse complement strand
TGAGGAGTAAAGCCCCCTTCCTTATAATCAGTGCAAGCGATGATTCTTCGTGGGGAATTGAGGAGGACTCTCTGAGTGGCGAAATACGTAACTGCATGCATTATGGGTTTTACATCAGACCCCCTGCTGAGTGAATGAACCTGGTGATTGAAAGGGAGCTCAGGAGAATTTGGTGAACACCGGGCTTGGTGAAGGACGTGTCTTCTGAGGACGAGTGACACTGTTTACTTTCTGTGGTTTATAATCTTAAAAACAGCCAAACAATAAACATGGACTTAACTGACCATTAGTAATCCGTTTTAAATTTATTTAATTTAAAAAAGGAATAAAAAAGGAAGAGTAAAAACCAACAAATGCAAAAAACAAGTTTGAGCCTCCTCAGTCTAATGACATTTTAGTTGGTGAATAAGTGAAACGACTGAATTATTTATACCAAACAATGACATTTTAATGACGCTGTTACTTTTTTCTAGTTCACTCAACTCACTCACTCACCCATTCACTCAACTCACTCACTCACCCATTCACTCAACTCACTCACTCACTCACCCATTCACTCAACTCACTCACCCATTCACTCAACTCACTCACTCACCCATTCACTCAACTCACTCACTTTCACCCATTCACTCAACTCACTCACTCACCCATTCACTCAACTCACTCACTCACTCACTCACTCACTCACTCACCCATTCACTCAACTCACTCACCCATTCACTCAACTCACTCACTCACCCATTCACTCAACTCACTCACTCACTCACCCATTCACTCAACTCACTCACTCATTCACCCATTCACTCAACTCACTCACTCACTCACCCATTCACTCAACTCACTCACTCAACTCACTCACTCATTCACCCATTCACTCAACTCACTCACTCACCCATTCACTCAACTCACTCACTCACTCACTCAGTCACCCATTCACTCAACTCACTCACTCACTCACCCATTCACTCAACTCACTCACTCACCCATTCACTCAACTCACTCAGTCACCCATTCACTCAACTCACTCACTCACTCACCCATTTACTCAACTCACTCTCACTCACCCATTCACTCAACTCATTCAGTCACTCATTCACTCAACTTGCGCACACACTCAGCTCACCCACCCACTCAGTCACTCACTCAACTGTCACTCATTCAACTCAGTCACTCAACTCACTCACCCATTCACTCAACTCATTCAGTCACCTATTCACTCAACTTACGCACACACTCAGCTCACCCACCCACTCACTCACTTACTCACTCAACTCAGTCGCTCACTCAACTTAGTTGCTCACTCAACTTAGTCACTCAACTCATTTAACTCACTCACTCACCCATTCACTCAACTCATTCAGTCACTCATTCACTCAACTTACGCACACACTCAGCTCACCCACTCATTCACTCACTCATTTAACTCATGCACAACTCATTCAACTCACTTAACTCATGCACTTACTCAACTCACTCGCTCACACACTCACTCACTCACTCACTCATTCAACTTAACCCACTCAACTCACTCACTCAACTCACTCACTCAGTCAACTCACTCACACACTCAGCAAAGCTGGTACTGTTTTTGGCACCGCCTCTGTCAGGCTGCCAAGCGACCGTAACCGAGACCAAAAAGCAGACTGCTGATTGGTTGGAGAGAATCTCACCATCACCATAACAAAAAACACACGCTCTAACACTAGCTACCAGGTTAGCGTACCATCTGGCATCATCTTTGAGCAACTCTGATGTCGTGTTTCCCAAAACTCTCCTGCTTGTCCATCAGTCCTCTGCAGTGGAAAGCGCAGTCAGAGAGGACGTAGCTGGTCCCAGAGGTGAGCCGAGCTGTACCAGGCAGTGGAAGAGAGTCCTAGGTTGCAGAGACCACATTTCATATTCAGATATTTTTCCCAATATATTAAAAATTGACCCCAAAAAAAAGCAATTCTGCATTAAAGCGTGCAGGAGTGTGGCTCTGCGGACAACATGGACAAACACGGAACTCAACCAGGTGCACCAAACTCGCATACAGCCCTAATTAAAACACAGGGTGTAGTGTAAACAGGTCCATCAGGCTCTCACAAACCAACAGTTCAAAACACACATAACCAAAACACAGACTGTGACGTCTCCATTCTCATCTCACACCAGCCAGCGGTGATTATTACCAGCAGTGGAACAAAGCCCAGCCTCAGAAATGTGTGGAAAATGCAGAATACGGCTTCAGAGTGGATGTGATTCATGTGTGAGCCGAGCCCGTGGAGTTTGTGGCTGAGGCAGAGAGAGCCTGGAGAACATGTGTAAGCTGTTTAGATGTTTTGAGTCTGCATGAATCATTCATTGTGCGTGCGCCTCAAGTTACACAAAAGTCCGAGTTCTCCTGCAGCCTTTGAGGGGAGCGGGGAGCGGATCATTGCGCAACCGGCTCTGCTATTAGGAAGTACTCGCCAAGTTATTTGCCGTTTGGTTGTTTTATGCACAATGAAGACTCACAGTCATTTTTATAGAGGAACTAGCTATAGCATACAGCACGAGTGTCGGCTTTTAGAAAAATGGGTAGGCCGTGATTGAAGTTCTTGGTTTCACTTGGGAATCCAGCAGTGAAGAAAACTTCTTGTGGTGTCCCACAGGGTTCAGTTTTGGGGCCTTTGCTTTTCTCTTTTGCTCATGTTAGGTGGGGTCATTGGGGTCTCGGTTTTCATATCTAAGCATGGCTACCCATTTTGATCCCTTCTGAAAAGGTTTAGTAGATGAGGTCAGATATTTTGTAGTGGATGACGCATACAATCTACAATTACACTACAGGAGCTGAGGCTTTGTGAGCCTCTTAGCTTTGAGTGGGGGTGATCTTAGACTCCTGCATGTAGACACAATCACTGAAGTAGCTTTAGAGAAGTCTCGCTCGCGTTTCATGACGCTTCTGTTTCAGAGCGATGAGGAGAAACTTGTTGATGCATGTAGTTGGTCACTGTCATGTTTTACTTGCTGGAGAAAACAGTCCATCCCCTTCAACTTTTGTGGGCTAGGGAACCAGCCTTGTGACCAGAGGGTCGCTGGTTCTATCCCCTAAGTCGACAGTAGCAACCGAAGTGCCCTTGAGCCAGGCATCTAACTCACAACTGCCAGAGATGGGGCTGCTCACCAGTCTAGGCAGGTGTGCTCACTGCCCCCTAGTGTGTGTGGTCAGTACTGTGTATTTGGGTGTTGCACTACCAGTCGTACTCCACCTTTTACTAGTCAGTCAAGCACAGCACTCACATTATGAAACGTGGAAAATGCACTTCTTTAATTTCGCTTTTAGCCACCTCCTTTTTTGCCCTTCTCTTTTTATTCCCTTATGTAATACTTCAGGTTTTTTTGTTGGGGTCTGTTCTGAGATTTGACCTCCCCTCTTCCGAAACATGCTGGGTATTCGTTTTATCCCTAATGTATTCCCCAGCGTTCCGAGTTCTGTTCGTACAGGCTTCACACATTCGTCTACGAGCAGATCGGTTTAATTTTCGGCGCTGCCGTGGACCTCGTAGGACCCCGCCGAAAAGAAGCATGAGTCACGAGCTGACAAGCCCTTTCAATCTACTCCTCCAACAAGCGCCGCATTTTCCATTTCGTAGGGCAGCAGGACAGCATCTAAATCACCCTGCTTCAGTCCAGCCTGGGAATGAGTGATTGACGTAAAGGTCTCCTAGAACCTTCTGCATTTGCACCAGCGGCCTATTGAGCAAGTACGGGCCCTTGTTCATCAGAGTAGCATTAAACGAGTGCAGATTTGACCACCTTGCATGATGTAGGACCCTCTCTGAATCTGATGTGTGAAGCCTTCGTACAACAAGCGGAGATTTGAGCACATGCAGTGATATATGGTTGCGGTCCCGGCACTGACTCCTCAGGGAGCCCTCATGTCTTTGTGACCTTCTGGGTCTCCCTGTTAGTCCTGCTGTAAGATCCAGGCCTGCCGGAGTCACTGCTGCACTCTGTTAACACCACATAGTGTGTTCAGGTCTGTCAGAGCTAACAGTCTGTCTGATCTCTCTGTCTGGGCTGAACTGCTGCCCATCCTGTGCGGTCTGATGCTGGTACTACATCTGCTCTGACTGGGAGCCACTGCTCGCCTTTAACCCCCACAGAGCTCCTGGCTGTCCTGCACCGTGGAAGTTTGACCTGTTGGCCCGTCCGATGACCCAACCACTTAACTACAGACTAATCAGACATTTATCCCTCCACCTTACAAACACTGAACGCTCCTTTCCTTTGCCTGTCTTGTTCTCTGGTGTTGACCTGAGGTAGACAGGACTATTTACGGTGTTTAGCTGAGTCTCTTATCCAGAGTGACGTACAAGGTTAATCATCTTACAGGTAGGACTTGACTTGACTTGACTTGACCTGACCTGACTCTCCTGGTCTCAACCTTCTCAACTTCTTGGTCTCGACTACTAAAAGTCTTGGTCTCGACTTGGACTCAATGTGTCCCGGTCTTGGTAGGCCTGGACCAAAGTACTAGTACGGGGAGCAGCACACTCACTGCTCAACTTCAAACTCTCTCATGACAGCTGTTAGCTCACTCAAAGCTGTCGTTTCATTGGGTCCCTACTGAATCATCTGTTTGAACTAGCCTCGCTCAAAAGCATTTCAGTCGTTACTGTTGGTTCAGGGAATCAAGCTTGTGATCAGGGTGTGTGTTTACTAGTGCGTGTGTGGTCCAAGTCAAGACCAAGACTTTTAGTATGCAAGTCCGAGTCAAGGCTGAGACCAGGAGTAACCGAGACAAGACTGAAATCCGATAATGTAATATTATATGGCACTTATGAAGATCAGCAAACAGATAAGTCAAGCCATCGTGGAAATAATCAATTAGATGCTCAAATAATAGATTTCATTTAAGCATGTATTTAAACATGAACAGTGGTATTCCACCTGGGTGCTGTAAACGCCCCACAAACAACCATGTAGCTTGTCTTGTAGCTTGACTCAGCTAGTCTCAATATCAATCCCCGAGTCGATCTTATCCTGAGACTGAGACAAGGCCAAGTCCAAATGGGCTCATGACAGAGAGGCAACCGAGGTTGTTAGTTTTTGTTCTCAACCATAGACACAACCCATGTTACTGAATGCTCCTCTGCACACTTCATGCAGTTACACATTTCCACCAGAGAGGTCTCCAAATCCCTGAATCCTACATAGTGCAGCTTTATGTGAGTTTTGGAGACCTCTGTGGTGGAAATGTGTAACTGCATGTTGAACATGTTGTAGCGTGGGCTGTGCTATAGACCCCTTCTCTCCAAGTGAAAGAATCTGGTGTTTGAGGGAAGATTCCGAGTGAACTCAGTCAAAGTTTGGAATCTTTTGCGCATGTGAATGAATTCCTAGTACTGGCATTATGTCTTCATCAGTGTCATTCCTTTGTGATCATCTGAAACCTGAACTTTGAGCTGGACCGTCTTTCTGAGCCTGTGCGTGTGACCTTATTATGTAAATACATTTAATATGGTTCCAAAAACTTGACTTGGCGGTATCGGGCTTCACGGGAGACTCAGCATAGTTAAGCCTGTTTTTATTCCCAGTAGTTCCCAACATTTCTTTTAGTTTCGTCCAAAAGGTCTTGGATAGCTACATGGAGCTCCAGCCTCCAACCGGAGTGCGAGGTGGGACGGAGAGGTAGAAAGCCGGAGAGTCTGAAGGGCGAGAGGGAGGTTTCGAGTTTTGTTTTTGCGCGTCAAGGCCGTGGAATCTGAACTGGCTAACCTTTCCCAGCAGCTGCTGTTGTTTGAACACTCTGCTCCGATCCAAAGATTACACAACGTAGAGGAACAGCTCCAGCACCGCTGCCCACTGTAGTGGTGAGAGGCATTTGAGGGGGTTGGGGTTGGGGGGGTGCACTCGCCCTCCCTTCACTCTCTCAAGTTTGGCCGAAAATCCGATTTACAGTTTCCTTTGCTTACCCGAATGTGGCTGATCAGCCGAGACACGTTTGGTCCGGGGCTAATGTGGGTACTAATGTACAGAAGCTAACACTGAACAGCTAGCCTTGTCTCAGAGCACACGGAGCTGTTAACCCTTTCAGGCCAACACCAAACGTGGTAAGGCCTGCCGGTCAGTCAGTTTCACAGACACACACAGATAACAGTGAGTCATACAGGGTCAGAGGTTAGAGGTCAGTGAACACCTCCATACGGCTCGAGGCACATGGGTGAAGATTTCTTCATACACTTAGCACCATATACACTAGCACCATGTTAACTGGTGTATATAAGGTTCTATTACTAGGTTCTACTAGCTATGTTACCCTGTGCTCCAGTGCAGAGCTAAAGAAGCTTCCAACACCAAACATGTCTTACCTGATAGACTACATTTGGAATTTAGCTTCATATGTGGGTAATGTAGTTAATCTCTCTCTCTCACTCTCTCTCTCTCTCTCTCGCTCTCTCTCTCTCTCGCTCTCTGCCTCTCCCTCTCCCTCTCCCTCTCTCTCTCTCTCTCTCTCTCTCTCTCTTTTTCTCTCTCTCTGTCTGTCTGTCTCTCTCTTTCTCTCTCTCTCTCTCTCTGTCTCTCTCTCCCTCTCTCTCTCTCTCTCTCTCTCTCTCTCTCTCTCTCTCTCTCTCTCTCTCTCTCTCTCTCTCTCTCTCTCTCTCTCTCTCTCTCTCTCTCTCTCTCTCTCTCAGGCTCTTGATGGTAACGTGTATGATCACGTGAAGGATTACTTGATGTCGTTCTGCCGGACCGAGTTGGAAGCGGTCCAGGCTGTCCACAACACGTTCCAGTTTCTACTGGAGAAGTCCAGCAGAGTGAGTCTCACAGATTAAGCTGCATCTGTCAACATTTTCTCTCCTTCTGTGTCTCTCTCACTCTCTCTCGCTCACTTATCTTCTTTCTCTATCTCTCTCTCTCTCTCTCTCTCTCTCTCTCTCTCTCTCTCTCCCCCATTACATCTGTCTATATGTCAATTTTTTCCTTTCCCACCTCGCTTTCTCCATCCTCTCTGTATGCCTTCTCTCCCACCCCTCCTCTGTCTGTCTGTCTGTCTGTCTGTCTGTCTGTCTGTCTGTCTGTCTGTCTGTCTGTCTGTCTCTCTCTCTCTCTCTCTCTCTCTCTCTCTCTCTCTCTCTCTCTCTCTCTCTCTCTCTCTCTCTCTCTCTCTCTCTCTCTCTCTTTCTCTCTCTCTCTCTCTGCATTCCCAGAAATAGCTACACTCTGCCAGCATCTCATTAGCTGCTCCCCAATGAAGAAACTCCCTTTACTGCACACATACAGAGTCCTGCACACTCACACAGCCCTGGCCCTGCTGTACACCACCCTGGAGAGAGCGAGAGTCCTTCCCTCGCCTCAGAGAGAACCGCAGTCACCTTGGGATCCGTCTTACCATATCACATGGCGCAGTAGCTCACCTACTGTCCTGTTCAGCACCAGTTCAGCAATACCGTAGCAACACTTGGACAACCACCTGCCGTACCATGGGCTGTAGTTATGCCCTAAGAACACTTCAGGAACCTCCTGGGACAGCATAGCAACGGCCTAGGAACACTCTAACAACCACCTGCTGTACCATAGTCATCCGTAGATACACTTTAGCAACCACCTTGCGTACCACAACAATGCCCTAGGAACACTTTAGCAACCACCTGGGATACCCTGGTAATTCATCAGTTATGGGAACGTTACTCACCATGTCCCTCTAAAGGCTCAGGAATGTCAGAGAGGAACGTTGTTGGGTGACGTGGTAACCATATGAAATTCTGTCTCCCTGTTGAAGGTGGTGCAGGACTTCAACCAGCAGCTGTTTCTACAGGAGAATCCTGTTTTCCACAAAGCACAAGACTTCCAGTTCCAGCCGTGTGACAGCGACACGGTGAGTCTCACACACTGGCTCACATGCATTATTAATACGCAGCACGTTTATTTTTATGTTGCACATGAAAGTCACGACTCGTCTACCCCGACACGGAAAACACGGAGGACAAATTCATCATCAGTCCATCATCATCGGTCTGTTATAGATGAGGTGTTTACATGCACACTACTCAACGCTCTGATGGAAATCTCCGTTTACATGCACACTTGCACGCATGGAGTACCGCTCAGTGTAGGCGTTAACACCGAGAGACGAGCAGCAGTTTGTTTGCCTCCCTGCGTGCTAGTTTCTGCTCCTGCCATATTTCCTTATGGATGCACATGTGCAGAACCTACATAAACCTTCCCCATCGCTAAGGGGAAGCTTATTAATGTATGGCAACCTGGCAAACTAATGCAATAACCTGAGAAGGTGTCCAGATGATTCCTGATTCCTGACCTTGCAATGCTAACTGTAACTTTCCAACACCAGTTAAGCTTCACCCATGAAGCATGGCCTCTCTAGTGGATGGCATAGCTGGTAAATACCAGTGTTGAGCAGGTATAGCACCACTGTCGAAGAGTTAGTGCCACTGTGGAACAGCCAGCGCTGCAGTTGAACAGCTAGTCGCCCCTGTCAAACAGCTAGCGCCCCTGTCGAACAGCTAGCGCTTCTGTCAAACAACTAGTGCCCCTGTCAAACAGCTAGAATTCTTGTCAAACAGCTAGCGCCCCTGTCAAACAGCTAGTGCCCCTGTTGAACAGCTAGCACCCCAGTCAAACAGTTAGCGCTCCTGTGGAACAGCTAGTGCCCCTGTCGAACAGCTAACGCTCCTGTCGAACAGCTAGCGCCCCCGTGTTAGTTTCTGCTCCTGCCATATTTCCTTATGTGCAGAACCTACATAAACCTTCTGATTGGGAATGTTCTCAGACACCGGCATTGACGTGGCTGTTACTCTTCTCTTCACCAAACTATTTACAGGGTTGCTCACCTGTACAGCTCAGGGGAAGCTTATTAGTGTATGGCCACCTGGCAAACTAATGCAATAACTTGAGAAGGTGTCCAGATGATTCCTGATTTCCATATTCCTTGCTATGCTAACTGTAACTTTCCAACACCAGTTAAGCTTCAGCCACGAAGCATGGCCTCTCTAGTGGATGGCATAGCTGGTAAATACCAGTGTTGAGCAGGTATAGCACCACTGTCGAACAGTTAGTGCCACTGTGGAACAGCCAGCGCTGCAGTTGAACAGCTAGTAAACACCATTGTCAAACAGCTAACGCTGCAGTCGAACAGCTAGGGCTTCTGTCAAACAGCTAGCGCCCCTATCAAACAGCAAGCGATGAGGTCGAACAGCTAGTAAACACCACTGTCAAACAACTAACGCTGCTGTCGAACAGCTAGGGCTTCTGTCAAAGAGCTAGCGCCCCTGTCGAACAGCTAGTCGCCCCTGTCAAACAACTAGTGTCTCTGTCAAACAACTAACGCTGCTGTCGAACAGCTAGCGCCCCTGTCAAACAACTAACGCTGCTGTCGAACAGCTAGCGCTTCTGTCAAACAGCTAGCGCCCCTGTTGAACAGCTAGTCCCCCTGTCAAACAACTAGTGCCCCTGTCAAACAGCTAGTATTCTTGTCAAACAGCTAGTCCCCCTGTCAAACAACTAGTGCCCCTGTCAAACAGCTAGTATTCTTGTCAAACAGCTAGTCCCCCTGTCAAACAACTAGTGCCCCTGTCAAACAGCTAGTATTCTTGTCAAACAGCTAGTATTCTTGTCAAACAGCTAGTATTCTTGTCAAACAGCTAGCGCTCCTGTCTAACAGCTAGCGCCCCAGTCAAACAGTTAGTGCTCCTGTGGAACAGCTAGCGCCCCTGTCAAACAGCTAGCACCCCAGTCAAACAGCTAGTGCCCCTGTCGAACAGCTAGTGCTCCTGTTGAACAGCTAGCACCCCTGTGGAACAGCTAGCGCCCCTGTCGAACAGCTAGCGCCCCTGTCGAACAGCTAGCGCCCCTGTCGAACAGCTAGCGCCCCTGTCAAACAGTTAGTGCCCCTGTCAAACAGCTAGCACTCCTGTCAAACAGCTAGTGCCCCTGTCAAACAGTTAGTGCCCCTGTCGAACAGCTAGCACTCCTGTCAAACAGTTAGTGCCCCTGTCGAACAGCTAGCGCTCCTGTTAAACAGCTAGCGCTCCTGTCGAACAGCTAGTGCTCCTGTTGAAC
Source organism: Prochilodus magdalenae (assembly GCA_024036415.1). Classification (NCBI taxonomy): domain Eukaryota; kingdom Metazoa; phylum Chordata; class Actinopteri; order Characiformes; family Prochilodontidae; genus Prochilodus; species Prochilodus magdalenae. The sequence continues at coordinate 13,686 of JAMWET010003987.1, read as the reverse complement.
AGCTAGCGCTCCTGTTAAACAGCTAGCACTCCTGTCGAACAGCTAGTGCTCCTGTTGAACAGCTAGCGCCCCTGTCAAACAGTTAGTGCTCCTGTCGAACACCCAGCGCCCCTGTCGAACAGCCAGCGCCCCTGTCGAACAGCTAGCGCTCCTGTCGAACAGCTAGTGCCCCTGTCGAACAGCTAGCGCCCCTGTCGAACAGCTAGTGCCCCTGTCGAACAGCCAGCGCCCCTGTCGAACAGCTAGCGCTCCTGTCGAACAGCTAGTGCCCCTGTCGAACAGCTAGCGCCCCTGTCGAACAGCTAGTGCCCCTGTCGAACAGCTAGCGCCCCTGTCGAACAGCTAGCGCCCCTGTCGAACAGCTAGTGCTCCTGTCGAACAGCTCCTGTCGAACAGCTAGTACTCCTGTCAAACAGCCAGCGCCCCTGTCGAACAGCTAGCACTCCTGTCAAACAGCTAGCGCTCCTGTCGAACAGCTAGTACTCCTGTCAAACAGCTAGCGCCACACCTGGATTATAAATTGGCCTTCACGCACTACTAGTGAAGATGTCCTGTAAGTGTATGTGGTGGAGCCCAAGCCTGAGTGTCACTAGTTTAACTATTCTCGGTGTAAGAGTTAGGATGGACTGAACACCCCAACCTACCATCAGACTAGGCTGCTGCGCACTGCTGTCCTTCCCTCTTCTGTCTGACTGTAACCGACAGGTTGTTGTGTTATGAGTGAACTGTTCTCCAGACGGTGTAGACGCATGCAGAGCGGTTCCTCCGTTCTGGCGAGAGAGGATCTGATTCTAGAGATGGGGAATTAGTGTAGCTGGATGCTCCCTCTTTATCACTCCTCACCTTCCTGCGCTCACACATTCCAGCATCGTGCCACACCTCAGGAAGAATAAACGCCTCTGTCTATATTTATCCTCTCCGGCAGACGCGTCCGGATGAGTGTGAGACAGAAACATACATTCCCAGGCTCGTGTGATGTCGGCACGGCGATTAGGCAGCAGCACCGCAGATCAGACCGTCTCCCTCAGTCTGACATATAAGAACCCAGATCCTCCTCACTCTTAACTCACACCGTCAACTCCAAATCTCTCTCTCTCTCCATCTCTCTCTCTCTCTCTCTCTCTCTCTCTCTCTCTCTCTCTATCTATCTCTCTTTCTTTCTCTCTCTCTCTCATCTCTCTCTCTCTCCATCTCTCTCCCTCTCTTTCTTTCTCTCTCTTTCTCTCTCTCTCTCTCTCTCTCTCTCTATCTCTCTGTCATCTTTCTCTGTTTCTCAGTCTATTCTCTCTCTCTCTCACTCCATCTCTCTCCCTATCTCTATCTCTCTTTCTGCATCTCTTTTTTCCTTAATCTCTCTTTATCTTTATCTCTCTCTTCTCTCTCTCTATATCATCTCTCTTTTCTCTCTCTCTGTCTTTTCTCTCTCATTCTTTTCTCTATCATCTCTCTCCTGCCTCTCTCTATCTATCATCTCTTCTCTCTCTCTATTATCTCTCTCCCTTGTTTTTCTTCTCTTCTCTTTATCATCTCTCTCTATTTCTCTGTCTCTTCTCTCTCTCTCTTTGTTCTCTCTCTCTCTCACTCTGTCTCTCTCTCTCTTTGTCTCTATTTCTGCATCTTCTCTCCCTCTTGCTGCGTCTTTCTTTTTTCCTGCCCGTCTCTCTCTCTCTCTCTCTCTCTCTCTCTCTCTCTCCTCTCCTTTCTCTATCCTCTCTCTCTCTCTCTCTCTATCCTCTCTCTCTCTCTCTCTATCCTCTCTTTCTCTCTTCTCTCTCTATTCTCTCTCTCTCTCTATCCTCTCTTTATTCTCTCTCTCTCTCTTCTCTCTATATTATCTCTCTCTCTTTATCTCTCTCCCTTCTTTTTCTTCTCTTCTCTCTTTGTTCTCTCTATCTCTCTCACTTGGTCTCTCTCGCTCTCTCTCTCTCTCTCTCTCTCTCTTTGTCTCTATTTCTGCATCTCTCCCTCTCTCTCTCTCTCTCTCTGGTCTTGTTATTCTTGTCTCCTGTGACTTGCTGTCAGCTTGTTAACTCAGCCGTCTGGATCTCCTGTGATCCTCTCTCGCTCTGACTCTTCTTCTCCTTCTAGAAACTGTTCATGGTTGCTGGATTTTCTTTTCTAACTGTACTCTCTGACCAAGGCTGTCCCCGACTGGCCCTAACTCAACAGGAGATGGGAACCAGGGGTCTCCATGTCTACAGCACATATAGAACCACCAGTGGGCCTACACGTGTCCTCTGGGTGATATATGGAATGTTGTTGATGGGAGAGTTCCTGTCACCTTCACTGGAAACAATTCTATCCAAAATTCTACAGGCCGAACTTTCTGTAGATCTGTCTGTGTGTTCCTCCACTGCACATTCAAAAACTGACCCTGCCGCGTTGGCTGGCTGCTAACTCACTTACCATAGCCCTGGTGATGCTAACCTCTAGTCTGGTACTCGTCTTCTCCTCTTCTCTCTTTGAGAAATGGGTAATAATTTATATATTTAATAAATTTAATAAATTTTCATATTTATATTATAATGACTTTCAATTTCAAAGTAATTATAATATAAATTATAATATTTAATTAATAATTCACTCCTATCTGATCTAATCACCCTCGGTGAATGAAGCCAGAGTGGTGCTGCTGATGTTTAATGCACTCATCATCAAAAAAAACAATCCTGCACAAACAGCAGAGTGACATCGTAAGACTTACCTGACCGACCCAGCAGCCATGATTATGGACATCCAGCGAGCAGTGGTGCCTTCATGAGTCCTCCTGTTAGTGCAGCACCATTGGTAGACGGCTGCACCACGCAGGACTACCTGCACACAGACCGTTACCACGACTGTCCTTAACACCACGTCACCGTCACCAAAGACGGCAGTGGTGTCGTACCAGACTGTCATGGAGTGACTCAGAATGGCAGCGGGTCATCTTCAGTGACGAGTCCCGCTTTAGTCTTGGTGGAGACGCCCAACGAATCCGTGTGCGGAGGCACCGTGGTCAGCGCCAAGATGAACGATCTGTCGTCACACGTCCAGAAGGCCTGGTGTCCCTCCACCTCCACCCCTACCGCACCATCTGCAGGAGCTGTGTGAGGATGTTCAAGCTGCATGGGATGGATTATCACAGGACACCATTAGGAACCTCTACAGCTCCATACCGAGACGTCTGGCGTGTTGGGTTAGCAAACACGGCGGCCCGACGCCATACTGAGAGACAGACTTCTGTATGTGTAGCTCAATAAATATTGATCATATCAGTCTAAACTTATCATCAGTTATTGATCCTGGTCACCTTTATCTTCCTTCCCAACACCACCGCACTCCCACACCTCCTTCTGGGTGCAGCTGTTCTTTTGATGATGAGTGTATATGAGCATTATTCTCACTCTGGTCACTCTGGGGGTGTGGGAGCCTGTTCCAGGGCTTATTGGGTGGAAGGCAGTAAAGCCCTTTCTCTGAAGGCCTCAAAGGCCCTAATGGTCTCCTCTTTGACTGAACGTTGACTGCTGGGCTGGTTCCGCAGGTTTCTCCTACTTTGTGCAGTGGACAAACACCCTTAGCTGGCCGGAAGGCTAGGCTAGATTAGCCTAGGGGGGCAGCCTTAATGACAGCTGATTTTCTCTTGCCTTTCTGTCACTAACCTGTATTTCCTCTAACTCTGTTTCTCCTGCCGCGCTCTCGACCTGTATGTGTGCGCACACCTCCCTGTATGTGGTTTCCTGGCTCAGACTCTGAGCTCCGTGCAGCAGTTGGTGGATATTGAGCCATCGGCGGTCAGTGTGATGAGAATGACCTTGGCCCAGGTAGAGCCACACACAGTCAACCGCCTCATTTTCCCCATCGTGAAACAGTGCGGTCAGTCCATTTGTGCAAGTACGGTGTCCACTAGGGGTGTAAAGTTGCAATGATGTATTGTGGTGTCCAAAAGTTTGGGGACACCTCGAGTCGCCAGTGTGGACCACTATGATCATCATTACGTCACTTGCTGCCCTGCTTGGTGACACTCCTGGCAGAAAGCATGCCAGCAGGAGACTTTAATTTTAATAAACAAGTATGTTTTAATAATTATAAGCTCACCAGACAAAAAAAAACAGTCCCGGAAACATACCTCCGTCAGCACCAACCACAGCTGGGACTGGATTTGGCCCAGTTTCTGGATGTAGCCACATCAGTGTTCAGACACTCTTACATCTATGGATTGGTCAGTTGGTTCCAGATTTGGTGGATGCCTTCCCTGGCCCAGTTCCGAGGAGAATTCCCTGTAGACTGGGATTTTATCCACTGCTGGTAGACCCGTATGACCGTACACTTCCATACACCTGCAGATTCAGCCACTTCCTTCACACTATGGTCTTTGGCCACGCCCACATGCAGTCCCTCCTTTTAGCCAATCATTAACATCTGCTCTGGAGCGTTTTCCACACATGGAACGAGACATTCCCTGCCTTGTAGCACCTCTTCCCAATCTATGGATCCCGTCACTCACACCCCACAGGGATTTATAGCCCCATCGTCCTCGTGCAGTGCCATCTGCAGGAGCCTGGAGTTACTACACCACCTTAAACACACGAGCTGACTCATTTTTTGTCCGGTGAGCTCATATCAGATTTCACACTGAGGTTTTATAAGGCTGAATCGTCCATACAGAAACCTGATCGAATGGAGTCATGGTAAGGCTGGAGAGTTACACCCCTAGTGTCCACACCTGCCCATCCTCAGCTCAATAGCATGGCATGCATTTCTGGAAAGTGTCCTCGTGTATCTGTTCGATAGATGTGGAGATGTACCTGCGTGGGGGATTCCAGTCATGCCCCTTTGTGAAAGCACTCTACGCTGTAGCTGAGATTTTTGCCATTCAGTGAGCCAAACCACATCACCATTCAAACCCCGGCAAGGCAGTTTTAATTACTTACCGGTTCCGAGTCGGTTTTGTTCCTCAGTGTTCTTCTTGTATCCGCGCTTTCAAAGCCTTTTCATACTCGCTTAGAACCAGGCACAAGAGTTCTTCTTCCAGGCATGTGGTATGAAGAATGCTTTATGTAGTCAATGTTACAGGGTGCATACACTCTCTCACCTTCCTACTACCTCATTCATTCACTCACTGGCCACTTTATTGGAAACACCTACCTTGTGCTTCCACTCACTGGCCACTTTATTGGAAACCCTCACAAACTGACCACTTAATTAGCAACACCTATCTTGTGCTTCTGCTAACTGGCCACTTTATTAGAAACACTCACCATTGTGCTTTGACTCCCTGGCCACTTTATTGGATACACCTACCTTGTGTTTCCACTCACTGGCCACTTTATTGAAAACACCTACCTCGTGTTTCCAATCTCTGGCCACTTTATTAGAAACACCTACCTTGTGCTTCCACTAACTTACCCGGTCTGGGTGACTATGATGTGCTACACCAATAAGAGTCCTTGGGCAAGACTCCTAACACTACACCGGCCCACCTGTAATATGATTAACCTTATTAATCGCTCTGGATAAGAGCGTCAGCTAAATCCCGTAAATGTAAAAGAACCAACAGCCCGTTTCTTTTATTGTGGCCTATTCTAATGTGCCCCCATTCAGTACCTGGGAATAGTCTACTCTGCTGGTTTACTCGGTTTACTCAGATGAGTTAAGGGCCTAAACACTAATTTCGAGAATGAATGGGGTCACCTCTGTCACATCCCTGTGGTGAAAATGGGGTTTGGAGAAGGTGCTGTTCGTCTAATGGTGTAAATTTTGTGGACATTAGCGTTAGCTTACATGTAGCAATATACTTATTCTGACTGTTTATTGACCTCGTGATATAAATATATGATATTTCCTGAGAATAATGTATATTATCGCTGTCCAATTAAAAACACACATCTCCGTTTTTGACCATTTTGTATGTCTGTCTGTATGTATGTATGTCTGTCTGTCTGTCTGTATGTCTGTATGTCTGCATGTCTGTCTGTCTGTCTGTATGTCTGTATGTCTGTTTGTCTTTATGTCTGTATGTATGTATGTATGTATGTATGTCTGTCTGTCTTTGTCTGTATGTCTGTATGTATGTATGTATGTATGTCTGTATGTATGTCTGCATGTATGTCTGTCTGTCTTTATGTCTGTATGTATGTATGTATGTATGTCTGTATTATGTCTGTATGTATGTCTGTATTATGTCTGTATGTATGTCTGTATGTATTTATGTATGTCTGTATTATGTCTGTATTATGTCTGTATGTATGTCTGTATGTATGTATGTCTGTCTGTCTGTCTGTCTGTCTGTCTGTATTATGTATGTATGTATGTCTGTATGTATTATGTATGTATGTCTGTATGTATGTATATGTATATATGTTCATAGGACTAAAACATATCAGCTGTGGAACATATTTGATCACCAAAGGCTGTGACAGAATTCCTATTAGAGTTTCCTATGTGGGCATATGAACACGGTCCTGACTACAACATGACGGCCCGACTTCAGTGGTCTATTGCAGTATATTGAAAACCCATTAATCATTCAGAACAATTACTGATTGGCCAGAGGTGTGTTGCATGTTGAACAGCATCTGTGATACCCAGCCCGCAAAGACCAATGCCTAAAACAATTCAGCTGTGCAGCTTCCCATACTGGTGATCCCTGCCCTTAATGATCCTGTGGGCCTCCAAGCTGATCTAGTTAAACCGCTGCCGTGTCTGTGTTGTAGAGCCGGCAGCTGGAGTCAGAAACAGGCACCACCGAGGAGCACAGCCTGAACAAGGAGGCGCGGAGATGGGCGACCCGCGTGGCCCGAGAGCACAAAAACATCATCCATTACAAACGGGTAAGATGCACACTAACACGCTGTGTCCACTTCAAACAGGGTTTAATGGGTTTATCCATCTCACCATTTCAGCGTTCTATTATTACCCACTCTTAGGGCTGAGTGGAGGGAGACGTATGTTCTTCTCCTCTCATAATTAATTATTCATTGTTCTAGAAGATCCAGCTACAGCTGTGCAGCCCCACACCTCTGTAGGACCGTGCTATGCATGGCTGGTTCATGGTTGGTATTGATTAGTGCTGATTAATAGCGACTGTTGTGTAATTGCAGGCGCTGGAGGAATGCGAGAGGCAGGGGACTCCTCCCTCGGAGCAGAGCCGCAGCGACCTGGAGTTTAAAATCGAGGAGGCCAAAGAGAACATCCGCAAAGCTGAGGTGACCTTTGTGTGTCTGTGTGCAAGAGTTTACATCAGGAAGTTTAAACTGGAGTTCCAACCTACTGTAACTTGATTCAGAATTCAGAATCAGACTGACTGTAACCTGAAAGAATTCAGAATCAGACTGATTGCATCCTGACAAAATTCAGAATCTGACTGACTGCATCCTGACAAAATTCAGAATCCGACTGACTGTAGCCTGACTAAATTCAGAATCTGACTGACTGCATCCTGACAAAATTCAGAATCCGACTGACTGCATCCTGACAAAATTCAGAATCCAACTGACTGCATCCTGACAAAATTCAGAATCTGACTGACTGCATCCTGACAAAATTCAGAATCTGACTGACTGCATCCTGACTAAATTCAGAATCTGACTGACTGCATCCTGACAAAATTCAGAATCCGACCGACTGCATCCTGACAAAATTCAGAATCTGACTGACTGTAACCTGACAGAATTCAGAATCTGACTGACTGCATCCTGACAAAATTCAGAATCCGACTGACTGCATCCTGACAAAATTCAGAATCCGACTGACTGTAGCCTGACAAAATTCTGAATCTGACTGACTGTAACCTGACTAAATTCAGAATCTGACTGACTGTAACCTGACTAAATTCAGAATCTGACTGACTGTAACCTGACTAAATTCAGAATCTGACTGACTGCATCCTGACAAAATTCAGAATCCGACTGACTGTAGCCTGACAAAATTCTGAATCTGACTGACTGTAACCTGACTAAATTCAGAATCTGACTGACTGCATCCTGACAAAATTCAGAATCCGACTGACTGCATCCTGACAAAATTCTGAATCTGACTGACTGTAGCCTGACTAAATTCAGAATCTGACTGACTGCATCCTGACTAAATTCAGAATCTGACTGACTGCATCCTGACAAAATTCAGAATCCGACTGACTGTAGCCTGACAAAATTCTGAATCTGACTGACTGTAACCTGACTAAATTCAGAATCTGACTGACTGCATCCTGACAAAATTCAGAATCCGACTGACTGCATCCTGACAAAATTCTGAATCTGACTGACTGTAGCCTGACTAAATTCAGAATCTGACTGACTGCATTCTGACAAAATTCAGAATCTGACTGACTGCATCCTGACAAAATTCAGAATCTGACTGACTGTAACCTGACAGAATTCAGAATCCGACTGACTGTAACCTGACAAAATTCAGTATCTGACTGACTGTAACCTGAAAGAATTCAGAATCCAAGTGACCTCATCCTGACAAAATTCAGAATCTGACTGACTGCATCCTGACAAAATTCAGAATCTGACTGACTGCATCCTGACAAAATTCAGAATGCGACCAACTGTAACCTGACAGAATTCAGAATCCGACTGACTGCATCCTGACAAAATTCTGTAACCTGACATAATTTAGAATTCAGCTGTAGCCTGCCAAAATTCAGGATCTGGAAGTAGCCTAACAGATTTCAGTACGCAAGATTCAGAATCCGACTGTAACCTGACAAAATTCTTTCTAAATCTGACTGTAAATAAACATAATTGTGTAAATCTGACTTAGCCGGACCAACTTTCTGTCTAAATCCAACTGTCACCTAACACAAGTCTCGTGTTGCCTGACAAAATCTTAATGTGTTCGTCTGAAACCTGTTGCCTGAAAAAAAAGCCTGTCTGATGTAACTTTACGATATTGTGGTGAAGTCTGACTGCATGGCGAAAAACTAGTGTCTGAACTCACGTGACTAAATTCTGTCTGAGGAGAGCTTGTTTAGTTTTCTACCGTTCTCTTGCTCACATTGTCCTGTTCCTCTCTTTCTTCCTCCTGCACTATTGATCCTTCCTGAGGCCTGTCTGTCCTTCACTGTGATCGATGTGTCCAAGCTCTGCTCTTTTTGTCTCCTCCTCCTCAAAACAAAACACCAAAAAAAAAAAACCTCGCTGTCTGTTCCCTTACTGCAGTCACCTCTGGCTCCACCTTCTGGCAGAATCTCTGATGGTATGAATAAGACCCTGTGGATGGAGGCAAATTACTGCAGTTACAAAAACACCATCCTAATGTAGCTCCTCGGTGCCGTCGCTGTAGTGGAGCCGCTTTAATGTTTCTCCTTCTTCATAAACTTTAAACGGCTCCTCTAGTGATCCTTCATTAGTCTCCCATTAATATTTAATCGACCCGTTAAGAGCTAATGGAGAAGCTCAGTCGGGGGGGAGTAAAATAAGCCAGGGATGAAAAGGGTCAGTTTGAGAACATTAAGATTCTTTTTCGTGAGGCAGGAAGCTACGCCGATATGGCAGGAAGTGTACTTAGCGTCAATTATTAAAGAGCAGAAGTTTCCTCCGAAGACTGCGGCGGCCTTTTGTGCGCCTTACCCTCTAAATTCCAGAGACGGATCCTTCTGGGAGATTCTAACCGATCCAGGCAGCTCGTTGGGAGTCGGCTTTGACTAGCGGCGGGTAAAATCAGCTTGCTGTGTTCGATTTCTCCGTCCTCTGTTCTTTCGCCTGCGTTAAGCCGGAGCGCTGGAGGCGCTTTCCCGTGGAAGTTCACTCGGGCCGCCGAGGCACACGAGGAGCCGCCGCTGCCGTTTTTCATTAGGAGAAACCGAGACATCTGGCGGTGTCGTGAGTCTCCGCCTGCGTGTCTCCCTGTGTCTGCGTGTGAATTAGGGCTGCGGTGGTTAGTCCGGAATATCGACACGGATTTTGTCACCTTGTTTACTCGGAATTGTGGCCACAAGATTGGCGGTACGGAGGTGATGAAGGATCTCACGATGTTTGTAAAGGATGATGGTACTTCCAAATTATGACGTGCCTGATTTCTATGGCCAGATAGATCGTAGGGCGGAGTGGGGTCAACGCTTGGTGGTCAGAGCTGACTGGAAAGATAGACCTCAGGTAGCCCTTTTCCACCAACGTAGAACTTCAAGCTGCACTTCTGCTGTAGATCTGAGAACCACAGGTGTTTCTGTTCATCCTTCCACTGTGAGAAGACACCTCAACCCTGTGGAGGTGTAGCTGTTTACGAAGCTCCTCGCTGAGAAAAAGAAACTTACACATCCACCAGAGAACCTGCTGGTGCTCTCAGAACAATGGACCGATCACCCCAGAGCTCAGAGCCTCAATACCACTCACTGTGTTTGGGGTTAGCTGGATGGTGGGAAGAAGCAGAATGCTAATTAAACCAACTTCTTAGACTGAACTTCGGAGCTGTGTCTCTGTTCACCCTTTTCCACCAATGTGGAACAGATTTTGCTCCGGTTCAGGCACCCACCGTCTGGCGCATTTCCACCAAAGATAAATAAGTTCGGGACCCGAAAAATATTTATTCCCAATCGAAACCAAGAATACCGGATTTCAGTGTGCTCAGATTTTGGATGAGTGGATCAGGGAATATGAGGAATCATCTTCACACATGAGCTGACTGAGTCCTGAGATGGTGGAGGAAGGCTAGCTGAGGAAGCCTCATCAGAAAGTGTTCATGTTTAATGAATCGCTGTTAGCTTAGCGCTAACAGACTACAAGAATCCTATAGGAAGGCTAACTGAGAATACCTCATCAGAAAGTGTTCATGTGAATCACTATTAGCTTAGCGCTAACAGACTACTAGAATCCTATAGGAAGGCTAACTGAGAATACCTCATCAGAAAGTGTTCATGTGAATCACTATTAGCTTAGCGCTAACAAACTACTATAATCCTATAGGGAGGCTAACTGAGGAAGCCTCATCAGAAAGTGTTCACATGAATTGTTGTTAGCTTAGTGCTAACAAACTACTCAAATCCCATAGGAAGGCTAACTGAGGAAGCCTCATTAGAAAGTGTTCATGTGAATCGCTGTTAGCTTAGGGCTAACAAACTATTTAATCCTATAGAAAGGCTAACTGAGGAAGTCTTATCAGAACGTGTTCATATAAATTGCTGTTAGCTTAGCGCTAACAAACTATTGAATCCTATAGGGAAGCTAACTGAGGAAGCCTCATCAGAAAGTGTTCATGTAAATCACTGTTAGCTTAGCGCTAACAAACTACTAGAATCCTATAGGAAGGCTAACTGAGGAAGCCTCATCAGAAAGTGTTCATGTGAATCGCTGTTAGCTTAGCGCTAACAAACTACTAGAATCCTATAGGGAGGCTAACTGAGGAAGCCTGATCAGAAAGTGTTCACATGAATTGCTGTTAGCGTAGCGCCAACAAACTATTGAATCCTATAGGGAGGCTAACTGAAGAAGCCTCATTAGAAAGTGCTCATGTGAATCGGTGTTAGCTTAGCGCTAACAAACTATTGAATCCTATAGGGAGGCTAACTGAGGAAGCCTCATCAGTAAGTGTTCATGTGAATCGCTGTTAGCTTAGCGCTAACAAACTATTGAATCCTATAGGGAGGCTAACTGAGGAAGCCCGATCAGAAAGTGTTCACATGAATTGCTGTTAGCTTAGCGCTAACAAACTACTAGAATCCTATAGGGAGGCTAACTGAGGAAGCCTCATCAGAAAGTGTTCATGTGAATCGCTGTTAGCTTAGCGCTAACAAACTATTGAATCCTATAGGGAGGCTAACTGAGGAAGCCTCATCAGAAAGTGTTCATGTGAATCGCTGTTAGCTTAATGCTAACAAACTACTAGAATCCTATAGGGAAGCTAACTGAGGAAGCCTTATCAGAACGTGTTCATATAAATTGCTGTTAGCTTAGCGCTAACAAACTATTGAATCCTATAGGGAAGCTAACTGAGGAAGCCTCATCAGAAAGTGTTCATGTGAATCGCTGTTAGCTTAGCGCTAACAAACTATTGAATCCTATAGGGAAGCTAACTGAGGAAGCCTGATCAGAAAGTGTTCACATGAATTGCTGTTAGCTTAGCGCTAACAAACTATCGAATCCTATAGGGAGGCTAACTGAGAAAGCCTCATCAGTAAGTGTTCATGTAAATCACTGTTAGCTTAGCGCTAACGAACTACTAGAATCCTATAGGGAGGCTAACTGAGGAAGCCTCGTTAGAAAGTGTCCATGTGAATTGCTGTTAGCTTAGCGCTAACAAACTACTAGAATCCTATAGGGAGGCTAACTGAGGAAGCCTGATCAGAAAGTGTTCACATGAATTGCTGTTAGCTTAGCGCTAACAAACTATCGAATCCTATAGGGAGGCTAACTGAGAAAGCCTCATCAGAAAGTGTTCATGTAAATCACTGTTAGCTTAGCGCTAACAAACTACTAGAATCCTATAGGGAGGCTAACTGAAGAAGCCTCATTAGAAAGTGCTCATTTGAATCGGTGTTAGCTTAGCGCTAACAAACTATTGAATCCTATAGGGAGGCTAACTGAGGAAGCCTCATCAGTAAGTGTTCATGTGAATCGCTGTTAGCTTAGCGCTAACAAACTATTGAATCCTATAGGGAGGCTAACTGAGGAAGCCCGATCAGAAAGTGTTCACATGAATTGCTGTTAGCTTAGCGCTAACAGACTATTAGAATCCTATAGGGAGGCTAACTGAGGAAGCCCGATCAGAAAGTGTTCACATGAATTGCTGTTAGCTTAGCGCTAACAAACTACTAGAATCCTACAGGAAGATATCTGAGGAAGCCTCATCAGTAAGTGTTCATGTAAATCACTGTTAGCTTAGCACTCCCAGCACGAAGTGACATAATACAGAATGTGGAGCCTAATGAACTCAGACAGCAGCACATGAACGACGGACAGACCCTTATGAAGTGTTCTGAATGTTGTCTGATCTTCAGATGACTAGATTAACTAATGACATACTCGATATGTGTACCGATAATGGAAATAATCTCTAATTGCAGTGACTGTGACTCTGTGTGGAACTGACGCTGACATATCGTCTCTCTTTCAGACAGTAAAGCTGAAGGCAGAAGCTCGTCTGGACCTGCTGCGGCAGGTGGGCGTTTCAGTGGACACGTGGCTGAAGAGTGCCATGAACCAGGTGATGGAGGAGCTGGAGAATGAACGCTGGGCATCCCTGCCCTCCCTCACCACCCACGATCCTTCACTCTCAGACCATAACACGAAAACCACCTTACTGTCCATTCTATCAGCTCCACTGACCATATAGGACACTCTGTAGGTATACAGTTCCAGACTGTAGTCCATCTGTTTCTCTGTATACTGTACTACTCTGTTCTTCAATGGTCAGGACCCCCACAGGACCCCCACAGAGCAGGTATGATGTGGGTGGTGGATCATTCTCAGCACTGCAGGGACACTGACTGGTGGTGGTGTGTTACTGTGTGTGGTGCTGGTGTGAGTGGATCAGACACAGCAGTGCTGCTGGAGTGTTTAGACACTGTGTCCACTCACTGTCCACTCTATTAGACATCACTTGATGGTCCAACCTGTAGATGGACAGCAGAGACGGATAGCTTCATCGCTGTGCACAGTGCAGTGTGGTATCCTCTAGTCCTTCATCAGTGGACACAGGACGCGCACAGGAGGTGCTCCACAGGACGCTGTCCCACAGGACGCTGCCCACGGAGCTGCCCAAGGACGA
>JAMWET010003986.1:97500-105411 GCA_024036415.1 Prochilodus magdalenae | reverse complement strand
TGGTTGCTTGTATAAGTGCAGCAGTGTTGCGGCGGTTGGTTGTTGGTATAAGTGTAGCAGTGTTGCAGGGGTTGGTTGTTGGTATGAGTGTAGCAGTGTTGCAGGGGTTGGTTGTAGGTATGAGTGTAGCAGTGTTGTAGGGGTCGGGTGTTGGTATAAGTGTAGTGGTGTTGTAGAGGTCGGTTGTTGGTATAAGTGTAGTGGTGTTGTAGGGGTCGGTTGTTGGTATAAGTGTAGTGGTGTTGTAGGGGTTGGTTGTTGGTATAAGTGTAGTGGTGTTGTAGGGGTCGGTTGTTGGTATAAGTGTAGTGGTGTTGTAGGGGTTGGTTGTTGGTATAAGTGTAGCAGTGTTGTAGGGGTTGGTTGTTGGTATAAGTGTAGCAGTGTTGCAGGGGTTGGTTGTTGGTATAAGTGTAGTGGTGTTGCAGGGGTTGGTTGTTGGTATAAGTGTAGCAGTGTTGCAGGGGTTGGTTGTTGGTATAAGTGTAGTGGTGTTGCAGGGGTTGGTTGTTGGTATAAGTGTAGTGGTGTTGTAGGGGTCGGTTGTTGGTATAAGTGTAGTGGTGTTGTAGGGGTTGGTTGTTGGTATAAGTGTAGCAGTGTTGCAGGGGTTGGTTGTTGGTATAAGTGTAGCAGTGTTGCAGGGGTTGGTTGTTGGTATAAGTGTAGTGGTGTTGTAGGGGTCGGTTGTTGGTATAAGTGTAGTGGTGTTGTAGGGGTTGGTTGTTGGTATAAGTGTAGTGGTGTTGCGTGGGTTGGTTGTTGGTATAAGTATAGCAGTGTTGTAGGGGTCGGTTGTTGGTATAAGTGTAGTGGTGTTGTAGGGGTCGGTTGTTGGTATATATGTAGTGGTGTTGTAGGGGTCGGTTGTTGGTATAAGTGTAGTGGTGTTGCAGGGGTTGGTTGTTGGTATAAGTGTAGTGGTGTTGTAAGGGTTTGGTTGTTGGTATAAGTGTAGTGGTGTTGTAGGGGTCGGTTGCTGGTATATGTGTAGCGGTGTTGCAGGGGTTGGTTGCAAGTATAAGTGTAGTGGTGTTGTAGGGGTCGGTTGTTGGTATAAGTGTAGTGGTGTTGTCGGGGTCGGTTGCTGGTATATGTGTAGCGGTGTTGTAGGGGTCGGTTGTTGGTATAAGTGTAGTGGTGTTGTAGGGGTCGGTTGCTGGTATAAGTGTAGCAGTGTTGCAGGGGATGGTTGTTGGTATAAGTGTAGTGGTCGGTTGTTGGTATAAGTGTAGTGGTGTAGGGGTCGGTTGTTGGTATAAGTGTAGTGGTGTTGTAGGGGTTGGTTGTTGGTATAAGTGTAGCAGTGCTGTAGGGGTCGGTTGTTGGTAGAAGTGTAGTGGTGTTGTAGGGGTTGGTTGTTGGTATAAGTGTAGCAGTGTTGCAGGGGTTGGTTGTTGGTATAAGTGTAGTGGTGTTGTAGGGGTCGGTTGCTGGTATAAGTGTAGTGGTGTTGTAGGGGTCGGTTGTTGGTATAAGTGTAGTGGTGTTGTAGGGGTCGGTTGCTGGTATAAGTGTAGCAGTGTTGCAGGGGATGGTTGTTGGTATAAGTGTAGTGGTCGGTTGTTGGTATAAGTGTAGTGGTGTAGGGGTCGGTTGTTGGTATAAGTGTAGTGGTGTTGTAGGGGTTGGTTGTTGGTATAAGTGTAGCAGTGCTGTAGGGGTCGGTTGTTGGTAGAAGTGTAGTGGTGTTGTAGGGGTTGGTTGTTGGTATAAGTGTAGCAGTGTTGCAGGGGTTGGGTTGTTTGTTATAAGCGTAGGGGTTGGTTGTTGGTATAAGTGTAGTGGTGTTGTAGGGGTTGGTTGTTGGTATAAGTGTAGTGGTGTTGTAGGGGTCGGTTGTTGGTATAAGTGTAGTGGTGTTGTAGGGGTCGGTTGTTGGTATAAGTGTAGTGGTGTTGTAGGGGTTGGTTGTTGGTATAAGTGTAGTGGTGTTGTAGGGGTTGGTTGTTGGTATAAGTGTAGCATTGTTGTAGGGGTTGGTTGTTGGTATAAGTGTAGTGGTGTTGGCTGCTGGTATAAGTGTAGCATTGTTGCAGGGGTTGGTGCTGGTATAAGTGTAGTGTTGTAGGGGTCGGTTGTTGGTATAAGTGTAGTGGTGTTGTAGGGGTCGGTTGCTGGTATTAGTGTAGTGGTGTTGCAGGGGTCGGTTGTTGGTATAAGTGTAGTGGTGTTGTAGGGGTCGGTTGTTGGAATAAGTGTAGCAGTGTTGTAGGGGTTGGTTGCTGGTATAAGTGTAGCATTGTTGCAGGGGTTGGTGCTGGTATAAGTGTAGCAGTGTTGCGGGGGTTGGTTGCTGGTATTAGTGTAGTAGTGTTGCAGGGGTTGGTGCTGGTATAAGTGTAGCAGTGTTGCAGGGGTTGGTTGTTGGTATAAGTGTAGCAGTGTTGTAGGGGTTGGTGCTGGTATAAGTGTAGCAGTGTTGCGGGGGTTGGTTGCTGGTATAAGTGTAGTGGTGTTGCAGGGGTTGGTTGCTGGTATAAGTGTAGTGGTGTTGTAGGGGTTGGTTGCTGGTATAAGTGTAGTGGTGTTGTAGGGGTTGGTTGCTGGTATAAGTGTAGCAGTGTTGCAGGGGTTGGTTGCTGGTATAAGTGTAGCAGTGTTGCAGGGGTTGGTTGCTGGTATAAGTGTAGCAGTGTTGCAGGGGTTGGTTGCTGGTATAAGTGTAGCAGTGTTGCAGGGGTTGGTTGCTGGTATAAGTGTAGCAGTGTTGCAAGGGTTGGTTGTTGGTATAAGTGTAGCATTGTTGCAGGGGTTGGTGCTGGTATAAGTGTAGCAGTGTTGCAAGGGTTGGTTGTTGGTATAAGTGTAGTGGTGTTGTAGGGGTTGGTTGTTGGTATAAGTGTAGCATTGTTGCAGGGGTTGGTGCTGGTATAAGTGGAGCAGTGTTGCGGGGGTTGGTTGCTGGTATAAGTGTAGTGGTGTTGCAGGGGTTGGTTGCTGGTATAAGTGTAGTGGTGTTGTAGGGGTTGGTTGCTGGTATAAGTGTAGTGGTGTTGTAGGGGTCGGTTGCTGGTATAAGTGTAGTGGTGTTGTAGGGGTTGGTTGCTGGTATAAGTGTAGTGGTGTTGTAGGGGTTGGTTGCTGGTATAAGTGTAGCAGTGTTGCAGGGGTTGGTTGTTGGTATAAGTGTAGCATTGTTGCAGGGGTTGGTGCTGGTATAAGTGTAGCAGTGTTGCAGGGGTTGGTTGCTGGTATAAGTGCAGCAGTGTTGTAAGGGTTTGGTCCTGGTAGAAGTGTAATGGTGTTGCTGGGCTGGGTTGCTTGGATAAAGGAAGCAGAATTTGAATATTTTATAGTAAGAATTTTACATATCGCTCCTTTAAGGCAATTTTTTTATTATCCTGCAGCTTTACATTTACTTTAGCATTACAACAGACAGATTTCAGAACAGATGGAACGGACACCCTCATGTAAATAACACTCACAGAGGCACACACAGAGTTTCAGCTGTTGTCAGGAAGCCACTAATGCTGACCTTGAATGTGCCACCCATTGTAGTATACTTTTCCTGAAAGCTAAAACCCTGCTGACCTCAGCATCTGAAGATTTCAAGTTCACGGCGTGTAAAAGCCACAAACAGGACTAGCGTGACAGGCACTACTCGATCTCTCTCGTTCACACATGCATGCTTTCTTAACCACACTTACTGTAAGTGACCAGCAAACTGTAGCCGACAGGACAGAAATACTACAAGAAAAAAAGGTGTGAAAGAGAAGAAGGTCGAAAGGTCAGAGCAATTACGCACACAAGAGTTTCACTGACTTCCACCACTTCGCTCTTCCTGGCAGTGATGCAGCGAACCGTGCAGCACATTTCTGATTTGTTTTCAGCCTCGGAAATAGTCTCAACGAGAAATACGCTCGGATCGTGCTGCCTGTGCATCTGTCTGATGGTGTGATTGGGCTCCTCAGGTGTTTTATGCCCTAAATGACTGTACTCAGCCCAAAACAAACCAAAACACAGCTTCACTCTGAATGTAAGTGAAGGTAACCAGACAGCGAAGCCAACTGGCATGTTTAAATACTGCTGGTGTTGATTGCAAGTATAAGTGTAGTGGTGTTGTAGGGGTCGGTTGTTGGTATAAGTGTAGTGGTGTTGTAGGGGTTGGTTGTTGGTATAAGTGTAGTGGTGTTGTAGGGGTCGGTTGTTGGTATAAGTGTAGTGGTGTTGTAGGGGTTGGTTGTTGGTATAAGTGTAGTGGTGTTGTAGGGGTTGGTTGTTGGTATAAGTGTAGTGGTGTTGTAGGGGTTGGTTGTTGGTATAAGTGTAGTGGTGTTGTAGGGGTTGGTTGTTGGTATAAGTGTAGTGGTGTTGTAGGGGTTGGTTGTTGGTATAAGTGTAGTGGTGTTGTAGGGGTCGGTTGCTGGTATAAGTGTAGTGGTGTTGTAGGGGTTGGTTGTTGGTATAAGTGTAGTGGTGTTGTAGGGGTTGGTTGTTGGTATAAGTGTAGCAGTGTTGCAGGAGTTGGTTGCTGGTATAAGTGTAGTGGTGTTGTAGGGGTTGGTTGTTGGTATAAGTGTAGTGGTGTTGTAGGGGTCGGTTGTTGGTATAAGTGTAGTGGTGTTGTAGGGGTCGGTTGTTGGTATAAGTGTAGTGGTGTTGTAGGGGCCGGTTGTTGGTATAAGTGTAGTGGTGTTGTAGGGGTCGGTTGTTGGTATAAGTGTAGTGGTGTTGTAGGGGTCGGTTGTTGGTATAAGTGTAGTGGTGTTGTAGGGGTCGGTTGTTGGTATAAGTGTAGTGGTGTTGTAGGGGTTGGTTGTTGGTATAAGTGTAGTGGTGTTGTAGGGGTTGGTTGTTGGTATAAGTGTAGTGGTGTTGTAGGGGTTGGTTGTTGGTATAAGTGTAGTGGTGTTGTAGGGGTTGGTTGTTGGTATAAGTGTAGCAGTGTTGCAGGGGTCGGTTGCTGGTATAAGTGTAGTGGTGTTGTAGGGGTTGGTTGTTGGTATAAAGTGTAGTTGTAGTGTAATAAGTGTAGGGGTGTATGAGGTTGTTGGTATAAGTGTAGTGTAGTGGTGTTGTAGGGGCCGGTTGTTGGTATAAGTGTAGTGGTGTTGTAGGGGTCGGTTGTTGGTATAAGTGTAGTGGTGTTGTAGGGGTCGGTTGGTGGTATAAGTGTAGTGGTGTTGTAGGGGCCGGTTGCTGGTATAAGTGTAGTGGTGTTGTAGAGGTCGGTTGTTGGTATTAGTGTAGTGGTGTTGTAGGGGTCGGTTGTTGGTATAAGTGTAGTGGTGTTGTAGGGGTTGGTTCCTGGTATAAGTGTAGTGGTGTTGTAGGGGTCGGTTGCTGGTATAAGTGTAGTGGTGTTGCAGGAGTTGGTTCCTGGTATAAGTGTAGTGGTGTTGTAGAGGTCGGTTGCTGGTATAAGTGTAGTGGTGTTGTAGGGGTCGGTTGTTGGTATAAGTGTAGTGGTGTTGTAGGGGTCGGTTGCTGGTATAAGTGTAGTGGTGTTGTAGGGGTCGGTTGTTGGTATAAGTGTAGTGGTGTTGTAGGGGTCGGTTGCTGGTATAAGTGTAGTGGTGTTGTAGGGGTCGGTTGTTGGTATAAGTGTAGTGGTGTTGTAGGGGTCGGTTGTTGGTATAAGTGTAGTGGTGTTGTAGGGGTCGGTTGTTGGTATAAGTGTAGTGGTGTTGTAGGGGTCGGTTGTTGGTATTAGTGTAGTGGTGTTGTAGGGGTCGGTTGTTGGTATAAGTGTAGTGGTGTTGTAGGGGTCGGTTATTGGTATAAGTGTAGTGGTGTTGTAGGGGTCGGTTGTTGGTATAAGTGTAGTGGTGTTGTAGGGGTCGGTTATTGGTATAAGTGTAGCAGGGTTGTAGGGGTCGGTTGTTGGTATAAGTGTAGTGGTGTTGTAGGGGTCGGTTGTTGGTACAGGTGTAGTGGTGTTGTAGGGGTCGGTTGTTGGTATTAGTGTAGTGGTGTTGCAGAGGTCGGTTGTTGGTATAAGTGTAGTGGTGTTGTAGGGGTCGGTTATTGGTATAAGTGTAGTGGTGTTGTAGGGGTCGGTTATTGGTATAAGTGTAGTGGTGTTGTAGGGGTCGGTTGTTGGTACAGGTGTAGTGGTGTTGTAGGGGTCGGTTGTTGGTACAGGTGTAGTGGTGTTGTAGGGGCCGGTTGTTGGTACAAGTGTAGTGGTGTTGTAGGGGTCGGTTGCTGGTATAAGTGTAGTGGTGTTGTAGGGGTCGGTTGCTGGTATAAGTGTAGTGGTGTTGTAGGGGTCGGTTGTTGGTATAAGTGTAGTGGTGTTGTAGGGGTCGGTTGTTGGTATAAGTGTAGTGGTGTTGTAGGGGTCGGTTGTTGGTATAAGTGTAGTGGTGTTGTAGGGGTCGGTTGCTGGTATAAGTGTAGTGGTGTTGTAGGGGTCGGTTGTTGGTATAAGTGTAGAGGTGTTGTAGGGGTCGGTTGTTGGTATAAGTGTAGAGGTGTTGTAGGGGTCGGTTGTTGGTATAAGTGTAGAGGTGTTGTAGGGGTCGGTTGTTGGTATAAGTGTAGTGGTGTTGTAGGGGTCGGTTGTTGGTATACGTGTAGGGGTGTTGTAGGGGCCGGTTGTTGGTATACGTGTAGGGGTGTTGTTGGCACATTCAGTCGCTAAGCTTGCTTGTGGACCCTTCAAACGTCAAACTGACTATCAGGAGTTAACCTGATCTGTGCTTCTGTATGTGTGTGTGTGTGTGCACAGTGTGTCACTCCATGCGTGCATGAGTGAGTGTGGGACTGACGCCGTGAGTGTGTGTGTGTGTGTGTGTGTGTGTGTGTGTGGGTGGGTTTAGGGGAATAACCGTCACTGTGTGTTCAGTGGTGATGGAGGTCCACCTGCTCTACTTCCCTTTACTGATTCCTAATAAGATCAGCTTACATGGAACTGAGTGGGCGTCTGAAAAAAATGTTCAGGAGCGGTTTCAACTCAGTCTGGTCTAGCGCTCTGAACGCTAGCCCGAGGTGCAGCTACTGGTCCTACCGTTACTGTTACTATGTGTCTAATGTGTGAAAACATCCCCACTGAAACTCTGTGGCTACGTTTGACATCATGAGACACGCAAATGGATGTGGTTTCACGCTCGGCTGTGCATGTGAGGTAGGCAAGGATGGGTCTTATCGCTGTACCTGACTGACCCAACAGCCACGACATTGTGGACATCCAGAGAGCAGTGGTGTCCTCCATGCAGTCCTGTTAGTGCAGCACCATCGGGAGACGGCTGCACCACGCAGGACTACATGCACACAGACCGTTACCACGACTGTCCTTAACACCACGTCACCGTCACCAAAGACTGCAGTGGTGTCGTACCAGACTGTCATGGAGTGACTCAGAATGGCAGCGGGTCATCTTCAGTGACGAGTCCCGCTTTAGTCTTGGTGGAGACGTCCAACGAATCCGTGTGTGGAGGCACCGTGGTCAGCACCGAGATGAACGGTTTGTCGTCACACGTCCAGAAGGCCTGGTGTCACTCCACCTCCACCCCTACCGCACCATCTGCAGGAACTGTGTGAGGATGTTCAAGCTGCATGGGATGGATTATCACAGGACACCATTGGGAACCTCTACAGCTCCATACCGAGACGTCTGGCGTGTTGGGTTAACATGGCGGCCCGACTCCACCACACTGAGAGACAGACTTCTGTATGTGTAGCTCAATAAATATTGATCATATCAGTCTAAATTTATCATTAGTTATTGATCCTGGTCACCTTTATCCTCCTTCCCAACACACCCGCACTCCCACACCTCCTTCTGGTCCTTCTCCTTACTTATGTACGTGCCCAGCTTCCGAATGATGTGAAAAGAAATTCCCACAACACTGGATCGCCCACTAACGAGGAATCAGGCTTCCCGGCTGATTCTTTCGGGAGCTCTGAGCAGATGGAGAGCACAGCTCCCACACTGAACCCACGTGATGCAGACATGTCAGGCTT
>JAMWET010003986.1:72500-87500 GCA_024036415.1 Prochilodus magdalenae | reverse complement strand
TAATAATAACATAAATAATAATAATAAAGCTGCTAATACGAGCAGGTCAGTGTAGGCACGTTCAAACGGTCCGAGCTGCAGCGGATCAACAGTGATGTATCAGTTCGGCCTTCCGTGATTGTAATCAGCATGGTTTTAGCTTGTATGCTAATTGGGAATAACGGATTTAATGGAATTCCTTAATGGAATTACTGTGTGCCTTGGTTGGGTTTGGGTTACAGCTGGTACTTCTCTTTGGAGGGTGTGCACTTAAGTAACTTGTGTGCTTATGGCGCCCCCTAGTGGAGAAACCTCAGTCTGCTCAACATGAGCAGTGAGTTTAGTGTTTGAGTGTCTACAAGCTTGAAACCGGATTCAGCTGTGGATGCTTTCAGGCAGCCGATCTGGAGTTGTAGAGGTCCCTAATGGTGTCCTGTGATAATCCATCAGCTTGGATATCCTCACACAGTTCCTGCAGATGGTGCGGTAGGGGTGGAGGTGGAGGGACACCAGGCCTTCTGGACGTGTGACGACAAACCGTTCATCTCGGTGCTGACCACGGTGCCTCCACACACGGATTCGTTGGGCGTCTCCACCAAGACTAAAGCGGGACTCGTCACTGAAGATGACCCGCTGCCATTCTGAGTCGCTCCATGACAGTCTGGTACGACACCACTGCAGTCTTTGGTGACGGTGACGTGGTGTTAAGGACAGTCGTGGTAACGGTCTGTGTGCGTGTAGTCCTGCGTGGTGCAGCCGTCTGCCGATGGTGCTGCACGAACAGGACGACTCATCGTCTCCAACCGTGGCTGTTCAAATGCACAGTCCGTCGGTTCCCCCTCTCCGCGGTTCTAGGTCTCCCACACCTTTATCTCACTGGTGCGTGCCTTCTTCTATCCACTGCCGTCAGCAGCTTGCTATGGTAGTACCGGCACGACCACTACGTCACTTCCCATACAACGTGACCCCTCTCCAACTCTTCCAACGGCTCGAGCCGCTTTGGAACTCTCCTCTGAGGCATAAGCCCCTAGTAAGGAAGCTACCAGCACAGCAGCAGTACAGCGGTAAGACCTTCCTGTTCCTGGAAGCGTCTCAAGCAGGGAGGAAATCCCCGCGGTGGGAATGCGTCTCAGCCCTGGCTCCGTGTGGAGGCTGTGATAGCTGGATTGTCTTAGCGAGTAAACACAAGATCTCCAATACAGATCTCAAATCGCACCTGATGACTCATCAGGGCCTCGAGGGGGGCCAGCGTCACATGGCGAGCTGCCAATCAACCTGGCAGGTATCGGCTATGACTCATCGAGGACAGCATAACCCACCTAACCGGCAGGTTCTCAGATTAGGCTCTACATGTCTACGTTTCAGGCTCTGCCTTCTACCTGCAGGGATCCGAGGCAGAACTCGAGGAACGAGGGCCTCCGAAGATACAGTAGATACAGATACATGCCTCCCACAGGACCTCAGGTGGTCTTCAGCAGCCTCAGGGGCGAAGACGTTTCAGCGACGGCAGGTAGGCTGGGGTCCCGGTCACCTGATACACAGTCACCAGTACTCTGAACACACAGACGCTGGACAGTACTGTGTCCACACACAGAAGCTGGACAGTACTGTGTCCACACACAGAAGCTGGAGACTACTGTGTCCACACACGGAAGATGGACAGGACTGTGTCCACACACAGAAGCTGGACAGGACTGTGTCCACACACAGAAGCTGGACAGTACTGTGTCCACACACAGAAGATGGACAGGACTGTGTCCACACACAGAAGATGGACAGGACTGTGTCCACACACAGAAGCTGGACAGGACTGTGTCCACACACAGAAGCTGGACAGTACTGTGTCCACACATAGAAGCTGGACAGTACTGTGTCCACACACAGAAGATGGACAGGACTGTGTCCACACATAGAAGCTGGACAGTACTGTGTCCACACACAGAAGCTGGACAGTACTCTGAACACACATAGAAGCTGGACAGGACTGTGTCCACACACAGAAGATGGACAGTACTGTGTCCACACACAGAAGATGGACAGTACTGTGTACACACACAGAAGCTGGACAGGACTGTGTCCACACACAGAAGATGGATAGTACTGTGTCCACACACAGAAGCTGGACAGTACTGTGTCCACACACAGAAGATGGACATCACTGTGTCCACACACAGAAGCTGGACAGGACTGTGTCCACACATAGAAGCTGGACAGTACTGTGTCCACACACGGAAGCTGGACAGTACTGTGTCCACACACAGAAGATGGACAGGACTGTGTCCACACACAGAAGCTGGACAGTACTGTGTCCACACACAGAAGATGGACAGGACTGTGTCCACACACAGAAGATGGACAGGACTGTGTCCACACACAGAAGATGGACGGTACTGTGTCCACACACAGAAGCTGGACGGTACTGTGTCCACACACAGAAGCTGGACAGGACTGTGTCCACACACAGAAGATGGACAGTACTGTGTCCACACACAGAAGATGGACAGTACTGTGTCCACACACAGAAGATGGACAGGACTGTGTCCACACACAGAAGATGGACAGTACTGTGTCCACACACAGAAGCTGGACAGTACTGTGTCCACACACAGAAGCTGGACAGGACTGTGTCCACACACAGAAGATGGACAGGACTGTGTCCACACACAGAAGATGGACAGGACTGTGTCCACACACAGAAGATGGACAGGACTGTGTCCACACACGGAAGCTGGACAGGACTGTGTCCACACACGGAAGCTGGACAGGACTGTGTCCACACACGGAAGATGGACAGGACTGTGTCCACACACGGAAGATGGACGGTACTGTGTCCACACACGGAAGATGGACGGTACTGTGTCCACACACGGAAGATGGACGGTACTGTGTCCACACACGGAAGATGGACAGTACTCTGAACACAGATAGAAGCTGGACAGTACTGTGTCCACACACGGAAGCTGGACAGGACTGTGTCCACACACAGAAGATGGACAGGACTGTGTCCACACACAGAAGATGGACAGGACTGTGTCCACACACAGAAGATGGACAGGACTGTGTCCACACACAGAAGATGGACAGGACTGTGTCCACACACAGAAGCTGGACAGTACTGTGTCCACACACGGAAGATGGACAGTACTGTGTCCACACACGGAAGATGGACAGTACTGTGTCCACACACAGAAGATGGACAGGACTGTGTCCACACACGGAAGATGGACAGTACTGTGTCCACACACGGAAGATGGACAGTACTGTGTCCACACACAGAAGCTGGACAGTACTGTGTCCACACACAGAAGCTGGACAGGACTGTGTCCACACACAGAAGATGGACAGGACTGTGTCCACACACAGAAGATGGACAGTACTGTGTCCACACACAGAAGATGGACAGTACTGTGTCCACACACAGAAGCTGGACAGTACTGTGTCCACACACGGAAGATGGACAGTACTCTGAACACACACAGAAGATGGACAGGACTGTGTCCACACACAGAAGATGGACAGTACTCTGAACACACACAGAAGATGGACAGCACTGTGTCCACACACAGAAGATGGACAGGACTGTGTCCACACACAGAAGATGGATAGTACTGTGTCCACACACAGAAGCTGGACAGTACTGTGTCCACACACAGAAGCTGGACAGTACTGTGTCCACACACAGAAGATGGACAGGACTGTGTCCACACACAGAAGATGGACAGGACTGTGTCCACACACAGAAGATGGACAGTACTCTGAACACACACAGAAGATGGACAGGACTGTGTCCACACACAGAAGCTGGACAGGACTGTGTCCACACACAGAAGCTGGACAGTACTGTGTCCACACACAGAAGCTGGACATTACTGTGTCCACACACAGAAGCTGGACAGTACTGTGTCCACACACAGAAGCTGGACAGGACTGTGTCCACACACAGAAGCTGGACAGGACTGTGTCCACACACAGAAGATGGACAGTACTGTGTCCACACACAGAAGCTGGACAGGACTGTGTCCACACACAGAAGATGGACAGGACTGTGTCCACACACAGAAGATGGACAGTACTGTGTCCACACACAGAAGCTGGACAGTACTGTGTCCACACACGGAAGATGGACAGTACTCTGAACACACACAGAAGATGGACAGCACTGTGTCCACACACAGAAGATGGACAGTACTCTGAACACAGATAGAAGCTGGACAGTACTGTGTCCACACACGGAAGCTGGACAGGACTGTGTCCACACACAGAAGATGGACAGGACTGTGTCCACACACAGAAGATGGACAGTACTGTGTCCACACACGGAAGATGGACAGTACTCTGAACACACACAGAAGATGGACAGGACTGTGTCCACACACAGAAGATGGACAGGACTGTGTCCACACACAGAAGATGGACAGTACTCTGAACACACACAGAAGCTGGACAGTACTGTGTCCACACACAGAAGATGGACAGGACTGTGTCCACACACAGAAGATGGACAGTACTCTGAACACACACAGAAGATGGACAGGACTGTGTCCACACACAGAAGCTGGACAGGACTGTGTCCACACACAGAAGCTGGACAGTACTGTGTCCACACACAGAAGATGGACAGGACTGTGTCCACACACAGAAGCTGGACAGGACTGTGTCCACACACAGAAGCTGGATAGGACTGTGTCCACACACAGAAGATGGACAGTACTCTGAACACACACAGAAGATGGACAGTACTGTGTCCACACACAGAAGATGGACATTACTGTGTCCACACACAGAAGCTGGACAGTACTGTGTCCACACACAGAAGATGGACAGGACTGTGTCCACACACAGAAGATGGACAGTACTCTGAACACACACAGAAGATGGACAGTACTGTGTCCACACACAGAAGATGGACATTACTGTGTCCACACACAGAAGCTGGACAGTACTGTGTCCACACACAGAAGATGGACAGGACTGTGTCCACACACAGAAGATGGACAGTACTCTGAACACACACAGAAGCTGGACAGTACTGTGTCCACACACAGAAGATGGACAGGACTGTGTCCACACACAGAAGATGGACAGTACTCTGAACACACACAGAAGATGGACAGGACTGTGTCCACACACAGAAGCTGGACAGGACTGTGTCCACACACAGAAGCTGGACAGTACTGTGTCCACACACAGAAGATGGACAGGACTGTGTCCACACACAGAAGCTGGACAGGACTGTGTCCACACACAGAAGCTGGACAGGACTGTGTCCACACACAGAAGATGGACAGTACTCTGAACACACACAGAAGCTGGACAGTACTGTGTCCACACACAGAAGATGGACATTACTCTGAACACACACAGAAGCTGGACAGGACTGTGTCCACACACAGAAGATGGACAGGACTGTGTCCCCACACAGAAGATGGACAGTACTGTGTCCACACACAGAAGCTGGACAGGACTGTGTCCACACACGGAAGCTGGACAGGACTGTGTCCACACACAGAAGCTGGACAGGACTGTGTCCACACACAGAAGCTGGACAGTACTGTGTCCACACACAGAAGATGGACAGTACTCTGAACACACACACAGCAGATGGACAGGACTGTGTCCACACACAGAAGCTGGACAGTACTGTGTCCACACACAGAAGATGGACAGGACTGTGTCCACACACAGAAGATGGACAGTACTGTGTCCACACACAGAAGCTGGACAGGACTGTGTCCACACACAGAAGATGGACAGTACTGTGTCCACACACAGAAGATGGACAGTACTGTGTCCACACACACAAGATGGACAGTACTGTGTCCACACACAGAAGCTGGACAGTACTGTGTCCACACACAGACGCTGGACAGGACTGTGTCCACACACAGAAGATGGACAGTACTGTGTCCACACACAGAAGCTGGACAGTTCTGTGTCCACACACAGAAGATGGACAGTACTGTGTCCACACACAGAACCTGGACAGTACTGTGTACACACACAGAAGCTGGACAGGACTGTGTCCACACACATAAGATGGACAGGACTGTGTCCACACACAGAAGCTGGACAGTACTGTGTCCACACACAGAAGCTGGACAGTACTGTGTCCACACACGGAAGCTGGACAGTACTGTGTCCACACACAGAAGCTGGACAGTACTGTGTCCACACACAGAAGCTGGACAGGACTGTGTCCACACACAGAAGATGGACAGGACTGTGTCCACACACAGAAGCTGGACAGGACTTTGCCCACACACAGAAGCTGGACAGTACTGTGTCCACACACAGAAGCTGGATAGTACTGTGTCCACACACAGAAGCTGGATAGTTCTGTGTGTGGACACACACGGAAGATGGACAGTACTGTGTCCACACACGGAAGCTGGACGGTACTGTGTCCACACACGGAAGCTGGACAGGACTGTGTCCACACACGGAAGATGGACAGGACTGTGTCCACACACGGAAGCTGGACAGTACTGTGTCCACACACAGACGCTGGACAGGACTGTGTCCACACACGGAAGCTGGACGGTACTGTGTCCACACACGGAAGCTGGACAGTACTGTGTCCACACACAGAAGATGGATAGTACTGTGTCCACACACAGAAGATGGACAGGACTGTGTCCACACACAGAAGATGGACGGTACTGTGTCCACACATAGAAGCTGGACAGTACTGTGTCCACACACAGAAGATGGACGGTACTGTGTCCACACACAGAAGATCGACAGGACTGTGTCCACACACACAGACGCTGGACAGGACTGTGTCCAGAGATAGAAGCTGGCAAATAGAAGTTGGACAGAACTTGGAAGGCCACCTGTAGGTCAGTCTTGGTGACCTGGTTCTAGATACGCAGGCCTCTGCTCTGTTGTGTCTGAAAGCATGTCCATGAATAGACAATACTGCATCCACATCTAGAGGTTGGACAGAGAACCTTAGAGGAGTGGACAGAGAATGTCCATGCTGCTGTTCATGGTTGGACGGAAGTGACCTTCCTGCCATTCCTGCCACCTGCACAACGATGGAGGGCAGTACTCCCTTACAGAGCATGTCCCGCATGTTCAACAGTTACCTTTACCGTTCTTCAGATCCCATTAGGAGACCATCACCTGCATCTGAATCAATCCCAGAACACCTGTTACACTGTCATATCAACCCAACACACGCGCTGTGATTGGCTATTGGGCACCGTTGGGGACTATTGAGTTTTTTCCCAGCAGGGAAGTCAAAGGCAGATACTGCCATCTAGTGGTCAGAGAATGAAACACAGCTAGTGCTCTCCTCTCAGATCTCTGTGCTGATTATGAGCGTGTACAGTATTTCAACATCCCCACTAAATATAAAACTATATAAACTATAATATAAACTCTATACACTCATTATATACCTTCTAGCTTGATGACCAACATTCTAGCCGCACTGCACGCGCTCCAGTTACCCGTGTGTCCTGCCTGACAGTCTGTCTGCACCCTGTTAATAAAGTCATAGACTGATGCTGCCATCTAGTGGTGACTTTATATCAGTGCTCAGCATTGCCAGAGAGCAAAATTGTTCTGGCCCAAATCTGGCCCACAGTCCCCATTATTTTACCTGGTCCAGTTGTGGCATGGATTGACAGCACTTGGATGGACCACTCCCGGTGGGGCCACATACGCACTAGATTAGGGCCACGTGTCAGCCAAAGGTGGCAACTCTGTTGTATCTGTGCTAAAAGTGGACCAGATCTGTTTTGGAACACATGGGCCAAATCAAGTTTTACATATGTGGGCCATATTTGGCTCACATGCAGTTTGCCACTAGGCCGCACTGCCGTATCTGTGCCAGACATAGACCAGGTCTGTTTTGGAACATGTGGGTCAAATGCATGTGGTGGGCCAAATGCTGACAGTGGCCGGCAGTGCCACATCTTTGGATGTGCCACATCTGGATATTGTGAATCTCCAGTTTGGGGTATTACCATGGTAGAGTTTGAAGAATCAATACTAGAACCAAAGGCACAAATTGTCTAGAACCATTTCCCCTTTGCTTTTACCCTGTATGTTTTTTTAACGGGCATCCATTCGGTCAGCCGACATTCTTGCAAGGTGTTGCCACAAACACATTTCACCATTTCTTGGAAAGTGACT
Source organism: Prochilodus magdalenae (assembly GCA_024036415.1). Classification (NCBI taxonomy): domain Eukaryota; kingdom Metazoa; phylum Chordata; class Actinopteri; order Characiformes; family Prochilodontidae; genus Prochilodus; species Prochilodus magdalenae. Next base: position 79,379 of record JAMWET010003986.1, on the reverse strand, counting down.
AGGCAATCGGCTGCAAGCGTAAACGGTAATATCCACAGAACTTACAAAACCTGCCTCGCTGAGAGCGGCTGTTCCAGGAACTACGGCCTGATATCTACAGTACTCGCTCGATAGCCAGGGAGCTCCCTCCATTTATTTCATTTCAGGAGACATCTCTGAGGAGATTAGATATTACTAATAGTTATGAGGAGGTGAAAAGCCAGTAGAAAAACAGGAGCTCCCAAAAATGGACCTTCTAACAACCACCTGGAAGACCCACCACAACTGTACCCATCAGATAAAGAGCAGAGCCCATCTTTGAGAGAGAGTCTTGCTTCAGATCTGAGAACACCCACAGGTATTTCTATCCATCCGATCACTGTGAGAAGACACCTCAAACCTCCACCCCTACCGCACCATCTGCAGGAGCTGTGTGAGGACGTTCAGGCTGCATGGGATGGGTTATCACAGGACACCATTAGGAACCTCTACAGCTCCATACCGAGACGTCTAGCGTGCTGGAACCAGGACCCCTGTATTTGAGTTGGAGACATCAGGACCCCTGGTTCCCCGTCACCACTAAAGACATCAGTTGGTAGGATGTCTGTGTTTGAGTTGGAGACATCAGGAACCCTGGTTCCCCATCACCGCTAAAGACATTGGTAGGTAGAACGCCTGTATCTGAGTCGGAGATATCAGGAACCCTGGTTCCCCGTCACCACTAAAGACATCGATAGGTAGAACGCCTGTATTTGAGTCTGAGACATCAGGACCCCTGGTTCCCCATCACCACTAAAGACATCGGTAGGTAGAACGCCTGTGTTTGACTCTGAGATATCAGGAACCCTGGTTCCCCGTCACCACCAAATACATCGATAGGTAGAACGCCTGTATCTGAGTCGGAGACATCAGGAACCCTGGTTCCCCGTCACCACTAAAGACATCAGTTGGTAGAACGCCTGTATTTGAGTCGGAGACATCAGGAACCCTGGTTCCCCGTCACCACTAAAGACTTGGTTAGGTAGAACGGCTGTAACTGAGTCGGAGACATCAGGAACCCTGGTTCCCCGTCACCACTAAAGACATCAGTTGGTAGAACGCCTGTATTTGAGTCGGAGACATCAGGAACCCTGGTTCCCCGTCACCACTAAAGACATCGGTAGGTAGAACGCCTGTATTTGAGTTGGAGACATCAGGAACCCTGGTTCCCCATCACCACTAAAGACATAGGTAGGTAGAACGCCTGTATTTGAGTTGGAGACATCAGGAACCCTGATTCCCCGTCACAGCTAAAGACATTGGTAGGTAGAACGTCTGTATTTGAGTCTGAGACATCAGGAACCTTGGGTACCCGTCACCACTACAGACATCAGTAGGTAGAACACCTGTATTAGAGTCTGAGACATCAGGAACCCTGGTTCCCCGTCACCACTAAAGACATCGGTGGGTCAGTTGTGTTTCCCTACAGATGAATTCTGTCCCATCAGATCAAGGTTAATGGCTTCATTGGCGTCTCAGCCACTGAACTACAGAAACGGTGAGCGACTGGTGGAACAGACAGGAAGGAGACAGAGTCGGGCTGTTGGTCTTCAGATTTGACAATCTTGGTGTTTATTGTAAGTATTGCAGTTTAACTTACAGCTATAATCAGAGTGCATGTTTTACAAACAATGGCCACAAAGTTCAGCAGGAGCTGGCTTCTCCCCGGTGGAACAGCTTTGTCTTAACTTCTTCAGGCCCGTTCTCCCTTAAGCCAAGGCTTTCGGATCACATGCTCTTACACAGAGAGCCTGCAGGGGGCGCACATGTCAAGCTTCCCAGAGCTAAGCCTTCAAGAGGGCTGCTTTCCCAACAAACAGCATCGTGCTCACAAAGCTGACGATGAGCTCTGCGCCACGACACTCGAGGGGAAGCGCGCCCGTTCCGGACAGCCCAACACTCTCCGAGCAGCAGGGGTCGGGTTCTGTCGCTGGAGACCGGTCTGGCTGCGGACGCTGATCTAGGATCAGTTTAACAATTAGCATCCCAGTAGATTATGCTGAGGAAGGTACTGACCCTGGATCAGTCTAACTAGAGAAGCTTGACGCCACTTGGAAGGCCACCTGTAGGTCAGTCTCGGTGACCTGGTTCTAGATACGCAGGCCTCTGCTCTGTTGTGTCCGAAAGCACTGGTTTGCAATATGGGCCCTGGATATAAGTGCAGAAGGAAAATCAAGGAACGAATTACAAAAAGAGTCAAAAAAAGAAAAAAAAAACACGACAAAAATAAAGGTAGTTGTGTCCTCAAAGACGGGGAGACGAACCAAGAGAACGAGGGAGGGAGACAGTGTCCCGTTTGTAGTTTTGGCCTGGTGTGACAGCACCGTGTTGGGTCCAGGTCCGTTCGTTCAGTAATGCTAACGCTAACACAGTGAGTCCGAGGGAACAGCCTTCGTTTGCGCTAGCACCACTCTTTAGCTAGTGCTAACCAGCTAGCTTCCGTTAGCCGCTTGAAGCCCGAGCTCAAAACAGCTGGACGCTGAGGAGCGACCTCACGTAGCGGCATTCCGCGTGGATGGACGCTCTCTTCCAGGAGGCGCGTCCACGCCTTTGTTGTTTGGTGGCTGAAAGGTAGCATGGCTGTGGCTTCTCTCGGCTCGCCGAGTGCCGCAGGAGGAGGACGAGTCCAGGCTCATGTATACACGACATAGGTCTCTTAACATCACTCTGAATTCCATTATCGCTAACGTCTCCCTTCGCTCGAGTGATCCAAATCTGAGCGGGTGAGGAATGCATACCAAAAGCATCGAAAGAAAGAAAAGAAAAGAAAGGGAACGAGAAAAAAAGGAAAACCCAATAAATTAAGCTTTTACAATGTTGTACTGAGGAGGAGAAATAAATACCGAATAAACCGAAAGAAAGAACGATAAATAAATCAGACTGCTCGTTCCTTCCGCTGACGAGTCGGATCGGTAGCAACCCGGTGGGAAAGCAAGGGGCGGGGCAAGGGGGAGGGGCTTATCGAGGTGGGTCACTTCTTCTCGGCAAGATGACCCCTACATCCCAGGCCCCCAAAATCCGTATCCGCAGCACCGCCGTACTTTCCTTATAGCGGAATGCCTCTCAGCTTGGAAAACACGAAACAAAACACACAAAAATAATAATAATAATAATAATAATAATAAACAATAACTATCTAATAAATAACGAGAGAGCAACTCGAGGCGTCGTTTCCGTTTTTTTCTGTTGTTTTTTTTTTTTTTTTTTTTTTAGTTTACTTTATTTCATAACGGGAGGTCCGTGTTCAGGGTCCCACCGCATGCCTTCTCTGTTAATTCGTTTGTCGCTCGTCCTGGAGTGTGATCGAATTCATCAACGGGGGTACTACAGAATAGAAGATACATATTTTTGGGGGGGGGGTTATAATAATCTTAATCATATTAATAATAATATTAATCATTAAAAAAAATCATGAACAAAATAACAACACTGTCCATGCCACTCTGCCAGCGCATCTGAGGAGGATAGTCGATCGATTTTTCCAAAAATATAATTTAAAATGCACAAAAAACACAAGACAAACAGCAACAGAGGCAATAGTTCTACCCATGGGTCTCTACCAGGTTTTTAAACTCCATTTTTTTTTCCTTTTGTTTTAATTTATTAAACTATTTATGTATTATATACAAAAAGGAAACAAGCAAGTCGGATTTTGCTTTTTTTTTTTTTTTGGACGGACACTGAAAGTGCCTTTGAGAGAGAGAGAGAGGGGGAGGAAAAGAGAGGAGGGTTTGGGAGGGTGAGCCTTAATGCAGAGATGGGGCTAGAGGAGTTATTGCTTGTTACTGCTAGTCGGGACGTCTACTCGAACGCTAGGGTGGTGGGCCTTGTGCCTGGTTTGTGTGGTCAGCTCTGCGGTGGGACAGTGCAGAGTTGCTTGTGGTAGCTGCGGTGCAGAAACGGCAGTTTCCGCGGATTCGAATGCACCAAAAGTCGCCTCCCAGGTGGGAATGATCTTTGTACGTTTGTTTTTCCTCTGTTCGCCCTTTTTCCCGCCGACGGAGCGCAGGAGACTCGTCTCGTCTGCGCCGCCGGGTTGGTTTCACATAGCACCAGTCGATGTGGTTCGTGCCTCGGATTCGGGCAGCCTCGTGGAGACGGGCGGGAAGGGCCGCCGGTCCTGATATGCTGGGTGCAGTGTTCCGGTACGAGTCCAGATCGCTTCGGGAGGTCCCAACAGATGACCAGTTCACAAGCCTTTGAGATGGTTCGATGAGTCGAGCTTAGGAGCTCCATCCGCTGCACCGCTACTATTTATACTACCTCACAGATTCCACTGAAAGGTGGAGGGTGGGTGGATGCGTTCAGGGCGACGCTGGATGGGTAAAATCTCTTCGTTTATTAAACGAATGGAGTGAATCCTTACAAACGGTATAAAAACTTCTGAAAACCGCCTTCCTGCCAATCAGACGCGACGCGGCATCGTTCCCCCCTGTGGAGTGCAAGGCTTGTGCTCTGGTCATCTGAATGACATGACAGATTCTGATCGGGGTCGGCAGGGGTGGGTGATGACGATGACGACATTGGGTTGGAGTGTGAGCGGCTGTGTCGGAGTCGATTCGTGAAGGGCTGGGGGGGCGGGGTTTGTTGGTTGTTGCCGTTATTGGTACACGTGTGTCTAGGAGCTGAAGGCCAGCTTGAGGCTGCAGGAGGAATAGCCCTCGTCGCTGGCCAGGCTCTGCAGGCTGCTGTGGTCGTCCAGGTCGCTGGTGCTGGCCATGCTCACACTGTCCAGCTCTCCATGGGAGAATTCAGTGCTCTCTACATCTACCTCGATCTCCTCTGCAGAGAGAACAGAGAAGAAGAGAAATGAGGGGAGGAGGAAATGAATGAGGTACGAGGTTTACTAAGCGGCGTTCACTCATGACGGCACAGGGAAGAGGATGGCTAGCAGCTAGCTAGCGAGCTATGTTGCTTATCTGAGAGGTAAGCATTCACTTACTCAGGAAAACGCTAATATAAGAATAACCATGAATAACAATTACACAATGTCAGAATCTCGGCTCGGGGACGCCCAGCATCATTCGTAGTCATCACTGAATATCTGGTTTGGCTAAAGGTTCAATGAAGTGGGGCATCCAGGAATAACCAAACCTGGTCTATGTATATACAGCTCTTGGAAAAATGTAAGAGCCCACCTGTAACTGATCAGGGTCTCTAGGTGTGCAGGTTCTGGGTTTGTGTTGGTTCTGTTTGATTCTCTACACTACTGGAAGCATGTCTCCCAAACTCCAGATCAGATATTGTATTAGATCTGTGTATTTAGAAAATCACTAATGACCTCCAGAAGCCTGTTTTTAGAACCATGCTCGCTGTGCGTCTCACCCCAGCCACCGCTCGCCAGTCTCTCTGTAGGTCACTCGAGGTCATCTTACGGTGGGTAAGGGACAGTGGAATGAGGTGGTGCTCATCACGGTCAGTAGAGAGCGGCCTCTTATTATTTCCAGAGCTGTATATATATACACTGATATACTGTTTTGAGAACAGCACTGATGTGAACCGCGATTCCCAATTAGGAGGAAAATGCACCTTGATCTGAGTCTGAGCGGTCAGACCGTTCGGAGCAGACGGTGGAGCCCACGCTGTCGGTGCGTATTCTCTCGCCCTCTCCATGTCCGCAGGTCCCTCGCAGGGAGTCCAGCTTCCGGCGAAGATGCCTCTGCTTCCGCTCCAAATTCTCCAACTGATACTGAGACTTCCTATCAGTCTCCTCCAATTTCTATAGAGGGAGAGAGAGATTTCAAAATAACATTACAACCCTGAAAATATATATGGAAAAATAAAAACATATATAATATATATACAATATATATATATAAAAAAGATTGATATATATATATACACACACTCACTCACTCACTCACTCACTCACTCACTCACTCACTCACTCACTCACTCACTCGCACACTCACTCACTCACTCGCACACTCACTCACTCACTCACTCGCACACTCGCACACTCGCACACACACTCACTCACACACTCACACTCACTCACACAAACAAATACACTCACACACACACACACACATACACTCACACACACACACACATACACTCACACACACACACACTCACTCACTCGCACACTCACTCACTCACTCATTCACTCACTCATTCACTCACTCATTCACTCACTCATTCACTCACTCACTCGCACACTCACTCACTCGCACACTCACTCACTCGCACACTCGCTCACTCGCTCACTCACTCGCTCACTCACTCGCACACTCACTCACTCGCACACTCACTCGCACACTCACTCGCACACTCACTCGCACACTCACTCGCACACTCACTCGCACACTCACTCGCACACTCGCACACACTTGCACACACTTGCACACACGCACACACACTCACTCACTCACACAAACACACTCACACACACACACACACACACACACATACACTCACACACACACACACACACAGACACACATACACTCGCACACACTCACACACACACACACACTCACACGGACACTCACTCACTCACACACTCACACACACAAACACACACACACATACACACTCACACACACACACACAAACAACTACACTCACACACACACAAACGCACACACTCACACATACACTCGCGCACACACACACTCACACATACACACACACACTCAAACACACACACATTCTACCACCAGCACAGCTGTATATATCATGTATATATAATACACTCTGATAGCCCAACAGAACACTAACACACCCTTCCTAATCAATACAACACAGACTGAAACCAAGCTGTGTGCGGTCCCACTAGGTGAGGCACTTTACTCTGAACACTAAACCACTCCAGCTCACGTCTGACTTCTTCCTCATGTGTGTGCTTTCACTTTACAC
>JAMWET010003986.1:65000-67500 GCA_024036415.1 Prochilodus magdalenae | reverse complement strand
GAGAGCTTGGGTGCTGCAGTGCGGCAGCTCCCAGGCTGCAGGGATCGTCCTGGATGGTGGGACCATGGTGAATTACATACCGCTAAGTTTACATTGGCACTGGCGGCCTCCTGGGTACCGCGCCCTCCTCCGTATCTGGAGCCCCTTTATGTACGTGCGTTTGTGAATGCATGCAGCTGGCGGGCGAGTGGGTATGTTCCTCACTGATAACCCAGTACATCAGATACTCTAGACCCCAGATACCCCTCTAACCGCAACCACGCACACAGGGCGCCGCAGACTGCAGATATCAAGGACTGACTGCCACAACTACAAAAGCAAGCCCTTTAGCCCCATGTGTGTTTTAGCTGGAGCTAATGTTGATAATACGGATTTGAATTGGAACAGGAAGCTAAAGTTGCTATTGCTAGCATGTTGTGATGCAGAGGGACCTTCATATACAGAAAGCTAATGTTGCTAATGTTAGCATGCTATAAATCCAGAGGAACTCTCGTCCAGAATATTACAAGTTCGTATGGAACTGAAAGCTAATGTTGCTAACAATAGCATGCCTTAGTTCCAGAGGAAACAACCTTCGGAGTTTCAGTTCGTACTGAATTGAAAGCTAACGTTGCTAATGTTAGCATGCTACAATCTAGAGAAACCACCCTCAAGTGTTTTGTACTAAACTGAATTGAAAGCTAATGTTGCTAACACCTGCATGCTACGATCCAGAGCAACCATCAGCCAGAGTTTTAGTTGGTACTGAATGGAAAGCTAATGTTGCTAACACCTGCATGCTACGATCCAGAGCAACCCTCAGCCAGAGTTTTAGTTGGTACTGAATGGAAAGCTAATGTTGCTAACATCCGGATGCTACGATCCAGAGCAACCCTCAGCCAGAGTTTTAGTTGGTACTGAAAGGAAAGCTAGCTAATGTTGCTAACACCTGCATGCTACGATCCAGAGCAACCCTCAGCCAGAGTTTTAGTTGGTACTGAAAGGAAAGCTAGCTAATGTTGCTAACACCTGCATGCTACGATCCAGAGCAACCCTCAGCCAGAGTTTTAGTTGGTACTGAATGGAAAGCTAATGTTGCTAACACCTGCATGCTACAATCCAGAGCAACCCTCAGCCAGAGTTTTAGTTGGTACTGAATGGAAAGCTAATGTTGCTAACACCTGCATGCTACGATCCAGAGGAACCCTCAGCCAGAGTTTTAGTTGGTACTGAATGGAAAGCTAATGTTGCTAACACCTGCATGCTACGATCCAGAGCAACCCTCAGCCAGAGTTTTAGTTGGTACTGAATGGAAAGCTAATGTTGCTAACACCTGCATGCTACGATCCAGAGCAACCCTCAGCCAGAGTTTTAGTTGGTACTGAATGGAAAGCTAATGTTGCTAACACCTGCATGCTACGATCCAGAGCAACCCTCAGCCAGAGTTTTAGTTGGTACTGAATGGAAAGCTAACGTTGCTAACACCTGCATGCTACGATACCAGAGCAACCCTCAGCCAGAGTTTTAGTTGGTACTGAATGGAAAGCTAACGTTGCTAACACCTGCATGCTACGATACCAGAGCAACCCTCAGCCAGAGTTTTAGTTGGTACTGAATAGAAAGCTAATGTTGCTAACACCTGCATGCTACGATCCAGAGCAACCCTCAGCCAGAGTTTTAGTTGGTACTGAATGGAAAGCTAATGTTGCTAACACCTGCATGCTACGATCCAGAGGAACCCTCAGCCAGAGTTTTAGTTGGTACTGAATGGAAAGCTAATGTTTGTTGGCTAACACCCTGCATGCTACGATCTACATCCAGAGCAACCCTCAGCCAGAGTTTTAGTTGGTACTGAATTGAAAGCTAATGTTGCTAACACCTGCATGCTACGATCCAGAGCAACCCTCAGCCAGTTGCTACACCGTGTTTTCCAGAGCAACCCTCAGTTGGTACTGAATGGAAAGCTAATGTTGCTAACATCCGCATGCTACAATCCAGAGTGACCCTCAGCCAGAGTTTTAGTTGGTACTGAATGGAAAGCTAATGTTGCTAACACCTGCATGCTACGATCCAGAGCAACCCTCAGCCAGAGTTTTATTTGGTACTGAATGGAAAGCTAATGTTGCTAACACCTGCATGCTACAATCCAGAGCAACCCTCAGCCAGAGTTTTAGTTGGTACTGAATGGAAAGCTAACGTTGCTAACATTAGCACGGTATAATCCAGAGGTGCTATCCTTTGGAGCCATGGTCTGAAAGGATCTGATCTTGAATTAAAAGTTAAATACTTCTCTTAATAGACTGATAGACTCCGGAGAAGCTTCCTCCCAGACTTTTGGGATGTACTGAATGGGACTGGAAGTGCTGATATTCACATGATGCAACCCGGTGAAACCCACATGCAGAGCTCTAGTTTGAAGCGAACTGCATGGAAAGCTAAGATCATGATGTAATCTGCCTTCAGTGTTGGTTGGGAGTCATATAGTACAACACTAACAGCTCACGCCCTCGTGACTGGTGCC
>JAMWET010003986.1:47500-52500 GCA_024036415.1 Prochilodus magdalenae | reverse complement strand
CAGACTCGGTTCGTTCCAGGCCGCGGCTCAGAGCCTTGCCGATCAGGTAAGGTGAGCTGTGTTTACCGAGACGCAACACGGCACTCCGCGGAGCTGTGACCTGGCAGGAACCCAGTCTGACCCCTGTACTCCTCAGAAAAGGTTACTATGAGAAATGGCTCCGAGAGTTTGGGGGCTACGTGTGGTTTTTAAGCCCACTCATGGTGGAGAGGTAGTCTCCAAAGCACCCTTTCCTCTACTTCACCACCTTCCTCATATAGAAACTCTAAAAGCTCAAGATCGCCGGGCGGGTGTGGTGTACAGCAGATCCTGGAGACGCAGTCGGAAAAGTCTCAAATCAGCCAACAGTGCCGTGCATGCATGACTGGAGCTTCTGCTTTGCTCTCGGTGCGATATGATAAGCCATGCCTCTTTCTCTGAAGGAACAGAAATAGCTTGTTGCTGGTTCAGATGCTATCATAGTTAGCGCTATGTTGGAAATGGTCAATCATCTGTTCAAACGAAAGTAAAAGTATGGTGTTCCACAAGGCTCTGTTCTAGGGCCCCTAGCATTCACATTATGCATGCCGTTCCCAGTAAACATGCCATCTATTCCCAACCAATATATATATATATATATATATATATATATATATATATATATATATATATATATATATATATAATGTCCAAGAAAAACAAGTATCTCCAAAATAGCAACTTTACAGGAGAGGCCAAAAACCTCCTTTAACTTTAATGTAAGTCAATGGAACCAGACATCTTTCCGAATGGCTTTGGGCCATTTCTGTTGGTCCATTCATCATGAGATTGATAAACGGCAGCTGATGTGTTCAAACGATGCATAAAAGTAAAAATGGACAAAAGTGGAGATACATGTTTTTCAATACACAGCGACTAAATATAAATATATCTTTGCCTGGCCGGAGTGGTGTACAGCAGATCCTTGGGACGCAGTCGGAAAAGACTCAAATCAGCCGACAGTGTCGTGCATGCATGACTTGAGCTTCTGCTTTTCTCTCAGGGTGACATGATAAGCTATGCCTCTTTCTCTGAAGGAACAGAAATAGCTTGTTGCTGGTTCAGATCCTACCTGGCTGATCGCTATCATAGTTAGCGCTATGTTGAAAATGGTCAATCATCTGTTCAAACGAAAGTAAAAGTATGGTGTTCCACAAGGCTCTGTTCTAGGGCCCCTAGCATTCACATTATGCATGCCGTTCCCAAACATGGCATCTATATATCTATCTATGTATCTATCTATCTATCTATCTATCTATCTATATATATATATATATATATATATAGCCGCTGTCCAAAGAAAAACAAGTATCTCCAAAATAGCAACTTTACAGGAGAGGCCAAAAACCTCCTTTAACTTTAATGTAAGTCAATGGAACCAGACGTCTTTCCAAACAGTTTTGGGCCATTTCTGTTGCTCCATTCATTGTGAGATTCTGACACAGTGTCAACGGCAGCTGATGTGTTCAAACAATGCATAAAAGTAAAAATGGACAAAAGTGGAGATACATGTTTTTCAATACACAGCGACTAAATATAAATATAAATATCCTAAACCTCCTAAAACTGTAAATAAAATGACTACATGTGCCTTGTAGACACCAGGACGCCTGGTTCCCACCACCTCTGTAAAGAGACCCGAGTCTCTACAGTGAACCACTTCACATCAGACCACTCTGAACTGCCTCGTCACTGTTAGTGGGCTGGTTCTGTGAGATCCATGAAAACCAGTGTTGGCGAACAAGCGATGACTAACACTGGGAAGATAACAAAAGAGATGTGGCCAGATGTTGCCAGCGTGCCTCTCTTCTCGTTCGCCCATTCACGAGAAGCCTCTGCTGACGGACGCCTAATCCCAGCACACTCGCACATAATGAGATCAAAGGCCATGGCACGCAGGACAATGCGTGATGGGTCCAGATCAATGGGCTGGACTGATTGGATGACCTTCAGCTTAGGAATATGGCTGATAGGATTGCCACAGTGTGCCGGCGTGTGGATCGGAGGACTACAAGGCATGGCTAGCGTTTCAGCGGCTCGCTGCTTCCTCCTCCGGGGGCTTATTTATCGGCGTAGGCTGCATATGGGAATTTGCGATGCTAATACTTTAGCTAATTGTGCATTACTGAAGATGACAGTGTGTTACACAGTGTCAGAAACCACATCAGCGAGGCGAGCAGTGATGCCTCCATGAGTCATTCTGTTGGTGTCAGCAGCATTGGTAGACGGCTACACCACACAGGACTACACGCACGCAGGCCGTTACCAAAGACCGCAATGGTGTCATACCAGACTGACTCAGAATGGTGGGGGGTCGACTTCAGTGACGAGTCCCGCTTGAGTCTTGGTGAAGACGACCACGTGTGGAGGCACCGTGGCCAGCGCCGAGGTATCAGGGAGGGAGTTGGAGCCAGCTGAGGGTCCGTACAACGTGACATTCTGGTGTATATCGCTAAGGACAATGGCCATCGCTAAGGCGCAGTAGCCGGGCACCATGCGGCTCCCAGGGCAGCTCCCAGCCGGTCCTGTAACCGTATCTGCGGTAGTCTGGGTGTGCTGCAGTAAAGCGGCGTCCCTCCAAGCTCCGAGACGCGGTGTTCTTTCCCCGAAGCCAGCGCCGAATGTAGGCCGAGGGAGGCAGAGTACCGCTGACCTCCTATTCTCCCACGTCCTGTACTCTGTTCAACCCCCACTGAGGCCCGAGACACCGGGGAGAAGCAGCGTGTGTGCGTGTGAGCATACTTGTGGCTAAAGGCAGTGTGGTTTGTGCAGGCGACGTGCACTAGCACGTGAGGGTGCATGCGTTTGTGTGTGTGTGGGCCAAAGATCAAGTCACCTAAGCTGCTTTTCCTGGCCAAGAAAAGCTTAAGAGGCGTCACACACAATGCAAAGAACAAACGGCCCCAGTTCTTGAGGAACGGAACGCTCCTGCTCCTGCTCCTGCTGCTGCTCCTGCTGCTGCTGCTGCTTCGGCCATCATACGACAACAACACCACACTACACCAGTAACTGGGCTGGAGGTTAGGGAACCAGCCTTGTGACCGAAGGGTCACCGGTTCGATTCCCTGAACCGACAGTGAAGACTGAAGTGCCCTTGAGCGAGGCAGCTAAGCCCAAATGCTGCACGGGCTCTGTGGATAGGGCTGCCCAACGCTCTGGGCAAGCGTGCTCTCTGCCCCTCAGTGTGTGTGTTCACTAGTGTGTGTGTGTGTGTGTGTGTTCACTAGTGTGTGTGTGTGTGTGTGTGTTCACTAGTGTGTGTGTGTGTGTGTTCACTAGTGTGTGTGTGTGTGTGTGTGTTCACTAGCGTGTGTGTGTGTGTTCACTAGTGTGTGTGTGTGTGTGTGTGTGTTCACTAGCGTGTGTGTGTGTGTGTTCACTAGCGTGTGTGTGTGTGTGTTCACTAGTGTGTGTGTGTGTGTGTTCACTAGTGTGTGTGTGTGAGTGTTCACTAGTGTGTGTGTGTTCACTAGTGTGTGTGTGTGTGTGAGTGTTCACTAGTGTGTGTGTGTGTGTGTGTGTTCACTAGTGTGTGTGTGTGTGTGTTCACTAGCGTGTGTGTGTGTGTGTGTGTGTTCACTACTGTGTGTGTGTGTTCACTAGTGTGTGTGTGTGTGTGTGTTCACTAGCGTGTGTGTGTGTGTGTTCACTAGTGTGTGTGTGTGTGTGTGTGTGTGTGTGTTCACTAGTGTGTGTGTGTGTTCACTAGTGTGTGTGTGTGTGTGTGTGTGTGTGTGTGTGTGTGTGTGTTCACTAGTGTGTGTGTGTTTCAGTTCATGGATGGGTTAAAGGCGGAAGACAAATTCCTCTATTCCTCCAAACTATTTTTAGGCATCTGAAGAGATTAGATTAGACTTGCACGAGAACAGATCAGGTCAAAGGTGAAAGTTCACACAGAAAAAAAAACATGACTCCTAACAACCACCTGGAAGACCCACTAACACCCTCTCCCCCTCAGGTAAACTGCACTTCAGAACATCAAGCTCCACTCGAGCTTCAGCTCAGGTGACTCTGTCCATCCGTCATCCACTGTGAGGAGACACCTCAACACCATGGAGGTCTGAAAGGAGGTGTGGCTTTACCAGAAGCTCCTCCCTGAGAAAAGGAGAGTCCAGACAAGTCCACACACGTCCACACACGTCCACACACATATACACACACACACACACGCACACACACATATACACACACACATATACGCACACGTCCACACACACACACACACACACACAAACACACGTCCACCCACACACGCACACACCCATATACACACACGTCCACACACACACACACACATATATACACGCACACAAACTCACACACATATACACACACACACACACACACACACACGTCCACACACACGCATACATACATATACACACACACATACATGCACACACGCACACGTCCACACACACCCACACACACGTGTACGTCTCAGGTCATTGAAAGACGGTTCCTGAAGTGTGTATATTAACCACTGAGGTTAGGAAGCTCTGGAGGCAATGAGGGTTACGCTAGCGTTAGAGGTGACGCTAACTCAAGACACTTCAGGCTGATCTCAGTCATCTGTACCTGCAGACCCCTGGCTTAGAGACTAGGAGACCTCCATTTGGGACTCAAAGTTCGTCACTAAAGTCAAAGGGCAGTTGGTTTCCAGTTTCCAGGTACCACACACTGCAGACACCGCACATAGACATTAGATAACTAGTCCACCGCGCCACCGAGAACAAAACACGGCAAGCCGCACACAGGTAAACAAAGAAATTACTTTTCCGTGACCCCATCGAACCACAACAGGAATGACGCATTACTACAGCACTCCAGACATGCCTACACTACGGGGTTTTCCAAAGGCAGAGGTAAGGTGGAGTCTAGAAGGAATGCAGACTGGTGGGGGGGGACGCCACCGGAGCATGTCTGAGCCTTCCGATGACGGGCGTTCCCCGAAAGAACAAGGCCTGTACACATGTGTTTAC
>JAMWET010003986.1:27500-42500 GCA_024036415.1 Prochilodus magdalenae | reverse complement strand
GATCCGCTAGACGGGGGGATTCCACTCGTTCTTCAAAGTGCAGCTGGAGTTAAACAGTTACCGAAGTCATTCAGAGTGGAGTTGGATGGGGAATGCTCCGGTCTGGAGCTCACCGTGGTCTAGATAGGAAGCAGACGTTGGAAGAGCTCTACAGCTCCTTAGGAACACGCTGCCGGATAGCTCAGATGTTCTGATGGTTTAGACATTAAGCTTTTTAAAGCGGACAGGTGGATAGGAGTGTAGTCGCCGTGACCACCGGTTCCACCACTGTAAAGAAACCCACGGTTCTAGACAGCCCCTGCAATGAAATACTCCAGGAACAATCCGCCAAAAACAAGCCTGAGTAGCTAGTCCCCAGCTGGAACCAAAGAATAGTAGGTTCCTCAGCTCGAACCATGATGACAACGCTGGGCGTGTGGGCCACAATGGTGGCGACCCCCAGTGGTCTGCCAGAGAACCTCTTCCACGTCCACTTCTGGATAAGAACCAACCATCTAGAACAACAGCACAACCTACACGCTCCGCCATCTTGGTACTAGTGTTTAGTACCGCTGTGCAGCGCCCTCTGTTGACCCTGACGTCGTCTCCTTTAAGGTTCCTTGGTTCCAACAAAAACTGGTGCAAGCGCAGACTAGTTCCTGGGATAGCACCGAGGTTCTAGGAAGCCTGGAGAGAACCGGTTCAAGAACCAGGGTTCCAGACCAATATGTGAACTGCCTATGGGTGAAACGGCTGCCCCGGATCGCGCCTTGCTCAGGGCAGGCCGAATGAATGAAGATGGGCGGAGCCAAATATATATATTTCATTAACATGCCCGGTTTGAAAGGCTCCGCCCATCTTCATCCAACATCCGGGTAGCCTAGTCTCCGTACACGGACCTCGGGAGTGACCGGTGAAGCGCTCACTGTGCTAAATCGGACTCAAGAGCGTGTGGTGATTCAGCCAGGTTACCGTGACGCTGGAAGAGTAGAGGCACTAGTCATACTGGGAGCCTTATCCCGCCGTTATCAGCTAAGCAGCATACTCTGGGCCACTTGACGTTCAGCCAAGCTATCGCTTTAACGTGACACTGCAGAAGTCTCACCCTGAGTTCAGAGCGCCATGCACTTCTATACCGCACCACGGTGGCCATCGGTGTAAACAGATCTGTCAATGCAAACTACATGACGCAACGCTCTGTGCAAAGGTGAGGCAGCTCGCAGCGTCCGGTTTCAAGCCCCGCGCTTCTGCTCTCCTCCCTGTAATGGGAAACCGTGGCGGCATTGCATAAGGTACGGCTCGAGGTGCTGAGGAAGGCAGAAGGGCGTTCAGATTAGCAGAAGTGGGTCACTTCTTAGTTTCGCTTTCCGCAGCCTGTTGCTGAGAAAGGAGCCCGTGCAGACGGGAAAGCCTCGATGCGGCGAGGGGTTACGTGGCTCTAATGGGAAATCCTGGCACCGGAACGTGCCATGTCTCTCCGGCGAGGTTTGTGCCAGCGTGTGAATTAAGAAGGGCCGCCGCTTCGGCAGCTGCGTCAGGTTTCTCCTCTTAGAGGAGCGGCTCTAAGTCAGGAACGATGATGATTGAGAGAGAACAGCCGCCGTTAGCATCATGCTAATCGGTGGTATCCGGGCGGTGAGCCGCGTTAGCCGTTAGCTGCCCATCGTGTGTCACGTGTAATGGCGTGGGGGGGTCGTTTGTACTCACCGATTCTTCTCCAGCTCGTTGTGCGTGGACCTGCAAACACAAAGCACAAGCAACTTTACAAACACGATCAAGACGACACCTACCGGCCCGGTCGCTAAACAAACCGGACCGGCTGCAAACAGCTCCCTAGTCCCTAACTGGAGTCCGGTGTAACTGGAACGTCCCTAACAGCGTGCAGCACCTCCACACACACACCAATAACAGCCAGGGATCCGGCATGGACTGGACAAGTTTCTGGATGTAGCCACATCAATGTTCCGACACTTAATTGGTCAGTTGGGCCGGATTTGGTGGATACGTTCCCTGGCCCAATTCCAAGGAGAATTCCCTGTACACCGGGATTTTCCCACTGCCGGTAGACCCGTACGAACGTACGCTTCCAAACACCTGCAGATTCAGCTACTTCCTTCACACTATGGTCTTTGGCCACGCCCACATGCTCAGTCACTCCTATTAGCCAATCATTAACATCTGCAGAGCGTTTTCCACACATGGACCAAGACATTCCCTGCACTGTACCACCTCTTCCCAATCTATGGATCCCGTAACTCACACCCCGCAGGTAGCTATAGCCCCGTCATCCACATGCAGCGCCATCTGCAGGAGCCTGGTGTTACTACCACCATAAATACACAAGGTGACTCGCTTTCAGTCTGGTGAGCTCATGTCTAACGAGGGCTAGCATCTGACCTAGGATCAGAATTAGCCTATAGCGCCTATAGGCATCCCTGACACCTTTTGGTCGTTCCCTGCTCTAACGTACAGTACCTACTTCACCTCCAGCGGTCAGATTAGCTGGATCCGATGCATCAGAGCGGAGAGATATAGCGGACAAGCACTATGGATCACATACAGGCCGATTCTGTATCTACACACTGACCCTCGTGTGTGGCTGGAGCCACCCCCACCTCCGTCCCAGCAGTGGCTGTTAGCACGCTTTTTACGGGCTTCTTCGCGAGGCCTGCACAATCGGGCGGCTTTGTCCGCAACGAGCAGAAAAGGACAGGGAGCGCTGAGAGTGCAGAGACACGAGGGAGAGCCACGGAAGACAGGGAGAGGAAGCAAACAAAGGAAGAATCTGTACTCTATATATTTGTGCACGTGAGAGAGTTCCCCCTCGCTCCGCTGCGAGCGGACACCCGTATAGGCTCTCCCTCCCTCGCTTCTCTCTCTCCGAGCGGGAGCCAGTGTGTTGTTAATAATGTAAAGTGAATCAGCCTCTTTGTGTGGCAACACGCTGAAGGCGAGCAGCCTCTCTTTGGGCTGCTGCACTAAATGGCTGGCCGGCGACGTTGGCTCGGAGCTGGCACAAGGCTGGCCCAGCGGGGGCCACTTGCTCTGCGGGTCATGTGGACACTTTGCTTTATTGGCCAGGCCACGTTTCCTGGCGTCCTGCAGCTTGGCGCTGGGGAGTACGGCAAAAAGATGATGGCACAGTAAACAGTAAGGCGTTTTCTCCATGTGCAGTTTACATCGCAATGCTTGGTTTTCCGTCCTTTCCGAGGATTGTGCGCCAGCCACATTGGCTAATGAGCCTGCTATAAAGCTATTCAAGCTCTGGCCAGTAGAGGGAGCAGTGCACCGGCTGCGTGACCACTAGCTCCACCTACGAGAACAAGCATTGGCTAATGAGCCTGCTATAAAGCTATTCAAGCTCTGGCCAGTAGGGGAAGCAGTGCACCGGCTGCGTGACCACGAGCTCCACCTACGAGAACAAGCATTGGCTCATGAGCCTGCTATAAAGCTATTCAAGCTCTGGCCAGTAGGGGCAGCAGTGCACCTCCTGCTTGACCCCAAACTCCACCTACGAGAACAAGCATTGGCTAATGAGCCTGCTATACAGCTATTCAAGCTCTGACCACAAGAGGGCGCAATGCACCTCCTGCATGGCCCCAAACTCCACCTACGAGAACAAGCATTGGCTCATGAGCCTGCTATAAAGTTATGCCAGTAGGGGGAGCAGTGCACCGGCTGCGTGACCACTAGCTCCACCTACGAGAACAAGCATTGGTTAATGAGCCTGCTATAAAGCTATTCAAGCTCTGGCCAGTAGGGGGAGCAGTGCACCGGCTGCGTGACCACTAGCTCCGCCTACGAGAAAAAGCATTGGCTCATGAGCCTGCTATAAAGCTATTGAAGCTCTGACCACAATAGGGCGCAATGCACCGGCTGCGTGGCCACTAGCTCCACTTACGAGAACAAGCATTGGCTAATGAGCCTGCTATTAAGCTATGCCAGTAGGGGGAGCAGTGCACTGGCTGCGTGACCACGAGCTCCATCTACGAGAACAAGCATTGGCTCATGAGCCTGCTATAAAGCTATTCAAGCTCTGAACCAGTAGGGGGAGCAGTGTACCTGTTGCATGACCACTAGCTCCGCCTACGAGAACAAGCATTGGCTAATGAGTCTGCTATAAAGCTATTCAAGCTCTGGCCAGTAGGAGGAGCAGTGCTGCGGCTGCGTGACCCCAAACTCCGGAACCAAGAAGTACCGATAACGCCCGCAAAGGTATCATTGCATGATGTATCACAATACATATAGTACATCATCATATCGCCCACCCCTACAGCAGCTGACCCGAAGGCCTGGCTGCCTCTACACATCTGGAGTGGATGAGGGATGGAAGCGGGGGTTGGGGACGCAGACAGCAACTTTCAAACCTTCAAATGTCATGCGACGGGATGCGCGCTGTCAAGGGAGCGCACGTGCACGGCTGTATGGGATCCAGGAGATAATCCTCCGGTCTATGAATTATTCACCTTCTCCCGAGCGTTAACCACCTTATGCTTTGCTACTAGAAAAGAAGGGCCGGGGTGTTGAGCGTAGCTGAACGGCGGATGGACAGATTGCAAGCAGAGGGGTTTGAATGCGTGCCTAAAAACAGATGAAAAAACCAGATTAAAGTGCCACACGCAGTTCGCAACAACAGGCCTAAATGGCTGCGCGTTCCAGAGGGACGCCAATAAAAGGCCTCATCGCTACAATCGCGCTGTTTACCTAGGCCCTATTGTGGTGAGAGGCGCTGAAAGCTGGAAGCTCCAGCTGAAACCTCCTCCAGCACACTCAGACAGGTATGCCAGCAGATCAGATATCACGCCGCCTGCAGCCCCGCATTCTTTCTCTTTCGCATGCACAGAGGACGGCCGCTGCGAACGCCTGTCTGCTCAGCTCGCACGGACCTACAATCAGTCATGTCTGACACATAGATGCAGAAGCAGGCCTGGCCGAGGAAACCCTGCCCCTGCGTATACGGCCATGCACACGTACATGCACACGCATGCATCCAAAACGAGAGCCAGCGCAAGCACTGCGCCTTCAATACCCCGACTGACATGCATAATGAGATCAACAACATCAGGAGTGCAAGCACAACATCCATTTCCTCTAAAGGAGCACCCGTCTATTCACCTTGGCAGCAAGAAAACAAGGCCTGCTGTAAATAAACTGCCTTTAGGGCTCATGGTAAAACTCCCTCTTCCTTGTAACCAACAACAACATAAAAACTGTGCCACTTAAAGAGGACACGGGAACACACACTCTTAGAAAAGACAACTATGGCTATTCGTCAGTAGGATGAGCCATAAAGCAGTGCTGTCCAATCCAGCAGCTGGAGGCTTAGGGTCCGACAGACAGCTTTCCCTGCTCCCAGCACACTTGGTCCAGCAAATCGGCTCTGTAGCAGCCCAGTGGAAGCGGTTGTGTTAAAGGAGGAACGGCACCAAAACCAGAGCAACCTACAACAAACACTGCTGTAACGGATAGCCAGAAATACCCCCTTAGCTAAGGTGTTCGTCCCGAGCCGGGGATGTGGATTTGCCCCCGGTCCCTAAGCGCCATGCTGCAGCAGTGCCGTTTGACAATCAGCTGATGAGAGCTGTGCAAACTCCCCCTTCCCTCCCCTCCCCCCTCCGCTCTCTCTCTCTCCAATAAAGAAGGCAAAGTGAGCGGTGTGTACACGGCATCGAGCTGCAAATGAAGCCCGGACGTGTCCAACAAACACCACTTTGACTCCAGCTAGGTCTGAAAACGTTCCGACTGCTATAGCGTGATAAGCGCTGCTGCTTTATTGATGGCCAACGTAATGCGACACCGCGCGTTCACTAGCCCCCGCCATTCCGTGTTCACATACGTTTTCCCAATGCTGGTGTGGTGGAGGCTTTGCTTACCTGTTGTGACTGCTGTTGTATTTTTTATTTCGGAATTTCCTTTGTCTCTGGTAGGACGAGCTCTGAATAGACGGAAACGTCGAGGCATATCCGTGCTCACACTCTGCGCGAAACAGAAAAGAATGGGAGTCACGAATAATGGACTGACACTCAATACCATCACCCAAAAGGACCAGGTCCATAAGCATGCAGGATCGGATCGGCTCCGTTACCTCGTTCTCTCCTCTCTAAATACTCGGCAGCCTCCAGTAACCTCTGGATGTTTAGCACCGCGGTCATACTGGGTTCTGAGAGCCGAGGGAAGGTTTATACTATCAAAAAAACAATAACAGCTATTGCTTCACGGTGAAAGTGTCAGGGTGTATTTACGGGTTCCCTCCCGGAAGTAAAAACTACGTCTCCAAGTCTTTTGCTGGTTCTGACAGACGAGTGTCGACCTGAAACGCTTTATTTACGTCCCCCCTCGAGCGTTAACCTTAGCCAGGGCTAGCAAACCGGCTTGGACAGAGCGGAGCGGACTTTAAAAACAACTCGCCGACGTTGGAGTAGTAAAGTAGTAAAAGTGTCCTCGGAAAAACGAGCGACTAAAAAGCGTACAAAATCAATACAAAGTGTACAAAAATGCCCCGCAAGAGCAGCAGCAGCGCCTGCAAAGTGTGGCGGCTTGTGGCTCTCCTCCCCCAGTTTGTTTACCCAGCTGAGAGGAGAAGGAGGCGACGCGCATGCGCAGCAAGCACCCCCCGCGCGCTGCCTTATGGGACATGTAGTTGTTTCGCTCCATGTCTCCCGTCAGGTGCTTTTTTCGCCCGTTAATATTTGGATTTTGGAAAATGTTACACACGCTATAAATCGTTAGGTGACTAAACTGTGTTTAATGAGCATTACAAGTCGCCGGGGAGTTTTTCCTCGTCACTGTTGCCTCAGTCTTGCTCACCCGGTTTCCCTTTCATACGTCTGTACATGGACTCAGTGCTTTTCTGTGAAACTACTTCGAGACAACGTTATAAAAAGCGCTATACACAAAAATATCGATGATAGTGCTTCTTTGCAGCGTGACGGTTCAACACCGTGTGTGCCTACTTTTAAACGTCGCGGAATTTTTAGACGAAAACGTACTTTAAAGTGCTCAAAAAAGAAGAAGAGGAGCGAACTGGGACGCTTTATACGTTAAAGAAAATACTCATTAAAAAAACAGCACTTCGTTTCCCAGAATGCCTCACTCGGAGAGGCTTTAACGGCTACTGTCAAGCCAGGCCCAGCAACACGTGACGTCACGCCCAGCGGAGGTCTGATTGGAGGAGAGCCCGGCAGGCAGAGCCAACACCGACGGACTCGACCAATCAAAAGCGGAGACGGTGTCCATGTGGAAACCATGTGAGCGCGCACCCCCTTCTCCTCCTCCTCCTCTTCCCTGGCACCAGGAAACAAATATGGAAAGTTCTTCCAGCGCAATAAAGTTTTCTGTGGTGTTCAGGCTTTTTCCTTTACAGCGCTGGATACGTTTATTAAATTCGATCATTTAAACAGCACGGGACTCTAGCTGAAAAAGATTGGACTGATATTAAAAATAATAAATTATGGAGCCTCCTAGGGTTTATGGAACACTAGCATTTTGACTGAGCACCGTAGCTTATTATCACTTTGCGTTAATGTGCTACCATGGGTATTCAGCTCCATGCTTTAACGTGTGAAAGCCCACACCGCCCAACTTTTGTATAGGCAACGCTGCAGCAATTACCGAGCACCTGCCGACCCCCAGCCTTGGATGAGGGGGGCTAAACTCGGAGCACAAAAGAGTGCCAGACTCGGGGGGGGGGAAAGGAGCCTTCCGCTGCCAGCGCGCGACGGGGCATAGGCACAAACTGGGCCAGACACCGAGGGAGGAGGAGGGCGGCCTGGAGGAGAGGAGAGCAGGGCTGCGGGGAGGGGGTGGAGGGTGCAAAGGACGTGGGTCTGCTCTGACTCGAACCTCACCACCATCATCACCACCACCACCATCAGCAGCAGCTGCATCACGCTGGTGCAAGAGGCGCTGCTAAGGTTCACCCTGCACCACAAAGGCACAGCGCGCTCACATGCGCCCCAGTGCGCGTTCACAAAGCTCGATTTGGGTCAAGTAGGAATTTAGCGGTTAGCTCCGAAAGAGCGGCCGCGTATCGCCGGGTGAACTCCGCACTCAGCTCCTTTGTTGTCTGAGTCTGTTGACAATGAAGCTGCTGGAGTGCCGCTCAGCTCAGCCCGCAGCTCGCTGGGGCAGCTAGGACAGGACGGAGGGAGGGGAGCTCACTTACTTCCATCTTTCCTCTCCGCGCTCTCGATGTAGCTGGCCGCCTCCAGCAGGACCTGGACGTTTTTGAGGAAAGTGTCTATCTGGTCCATTGGAGAGTCTCCGGAGCCGAAGACGTCATTGAAGGGGCAGCCTGACACGGCCAAGCCCCGCTGGTGCTCCCCTGACGGCTCCGACTCCAAAAACACATCCTCAGTTTTCACGTCCCGCCGGTGCCTCTCACTTCTGACCATGTCTGTTGTTGTTGTTCTGGGGTGGTCGTGGAGGGGGGGCTGCTGCTGGTTCTGGGAGAGTGGGATGTGAGGTAACCTGAGGTGTCTCAGCAGCTCTGCTCACTGAGTGAGCGAGGAACCAGCTCCTATGGATGAGGGGAGCGGAGGGGGGTGAAGCCAGGAAAGCTGCAAGGTCCTAGTGCCCGCCCACAGACTCCCTGAAAAGTAGCCAAGGAGTCGTTCCATACGAATCGATTCTTTATAATGAATTTTCCCAAGAGATTCACGACTCCCAGCAGCGTGCATGCTGACGTGCACGCTCATGGGCTGGCTGAAACCTTCTCACAAGGCATAATATCGCTTTTAAATATTGATTAGTATTTAATTTATCACAGTGAATCACTGAATCAATTATGTATAAAGGAGAGAAGTCACTATCTGATGATTCACTGATTCAGTTTGAAAGAGCTCCAGGTTAGAGGAGAG
Organism: Prochilodus magdalenae; assembly: GCA_024036415.1. Taxonomy (NCBI): domain Eukaryota; kingdom Metazoa; phylum Chordata; class Actinopteri; order Characiformes; family Prochilodontidae; genus Prochilodus; species Prochilodus magdalenae. The sequence continues at coordinate 33,663 of JAMWET010003986.1, read as the reverse complement.
TCCTGCAGGTTTCTGCAGTTTGTGCGGTAGATGTGGAGGTAGAGTGACACCAGGTCTTCTCCTTGACTCCTTCCGGGTGCAGCCATTTGTGCATCTATCGTTCTGGCGATGAGCATATGAGCCATAAGTAATTGGTGCCAATGTCCAAATAGAATGTGGACCAAGTAGTCCTGTCTGAGTTCTCCAGATTTGGATGGTGCCTGACAGTGCACTTCTACCAGCCCTAATGGTCATAGTAACTCCGGGCGTTTCCATGACGCCTATGAGAGGTTGTAGCTGGCAGCGCTTGTAGGTACGGTGGCTGCTCACAGCGTATAGGCGATTGCTACACACCCTGAAACATTTCCTAATGACCGTTATTGCATCCATAGAATCCTGTTTCTACAATTACATTGTTATTACAAAACTCCTGCTGCGCTTTAGGCCCCATACGCAGCCTCCAGTGCAGGACGTGTATAGGCTGCGTTCAGTCCTTCGGCCTGCAAAGCTGTGATGCAAGTGGGCTTTACGGTTCAGTGAAGCAATAATTCAGCCAAGCATTAAATCAAATCTAGCCCATCCAGCAGAGGAGATTCTGTAGCACAGGACTAGCACAGCTAGCATACATCCAATTAGCTTCCATGGGGCTGTCTTAACTTGTCCCCTGTGTAGGAGACAACCCTATGTTCCCTGTGTAGGAGACAGCCCTATGAACCCTGTGTAGGAGACAGCCCTGTGTCCCCTGTGTAGGAGACAGGCCTATGTACCCTGTGTAGGAGACAGCCCTATGTACCCTGTGTAGGAGACAGCCCTATGTCCCCTGTGTAGGAGACAGCCCTATGAACCCTGTGTAGGAGACAGCCCTGTGTCCCCTGTGTAGGAGACAGGCCTATGCCCCCTGTCTAGCAGACAGCCCTATGGTCCCTGTGTAGGACACAGCCCTATGCCCCCTGTGTAGGAGACAGGCCTATGTACCCTGTGTAGGAGACAGCCCTATGTCCCCTGTGTAGGAGACAGCCCTATGAACCCTGTGTAGGAGACAGCCCTATGTCCCCTGTGTAGGAGACAGCCCTATGAACCCTGTGTAGGAGACAGCCCTGTGTCCCCTGTGTAGGAGACAGCCCTATGCCCCCTGTCTAGCAGACAGCCCTATGGTCCCTGTGTAGGACACAGCCCTATGTCCCCTGTGTAGGAGACAGCCCTATGTCCCCTGTGTAGGAGAAAGCCCTATGTCCCCTGTGTAGGAGACAGGCCTATGCCCCCTGTCTAGCAGACAGCCCTATGGTCCCTGTGTAGGACACAGCCCTATGTCCCCTGTGTAGGAGACAGCCCTATGTCCCCTGTGTAGGAGACAGCCCTATGTCCCCTGTGTAGGAGACAGCCCTGTGTCCCCTGTGTAGGAGACAGCCCTGTGTTCCCTGTGTAGGAGACAGCCCTGTGTCCCCTGTGTAGGAGACAGCCCTATGTCCCCTGTGTAGGAGACAGCCCTATGTCCCCTGTGTAGGAGACAGCCCTATGTCCCCTGTGTAGGAGACAGCCCTGTGTTCCCTGTGTAGGAGACAGCCCTATGTCCCCTGTGTAGGAGACAGCCCTGTGTTCCCTGTGTAGGAGACAGCCCTGTGTACCCTGTGTAGGAGACAGCCCTGTGTACCCTGTGTAGGAGACAGCCCTATGTCCCCTGTGTAGGAGACAGCCCTGTGTTCCCTGTGTAGGAGAAAGCCCTATGTCCCCTGTGTAGGAGACAGCCCTATGTACCCTGTGTAGGAGACAGTCCTATGTACCCTGTGTAGGAGACAGCCCTGTGTCCCCTGTGTAGGAGACAGTCCTATGTACCCTGTGTAGGAGACAGCCCTGTGTCCCCTGTGTAGGAGAAAGCCCTGTGTCCCCTGTGTAGGAGACAGCCCTATGTTCCCTGTGTAGGAGACAGCCCTATGTCCCCTGTGTAGGAGACAGCCCTATGTACCCTGTGTAGGAGACAGCCCTGTGTCCCCTGTGTAGGAGAAAGCCCTGTGTCCCCTGTGTAGGAGACAGCCCTATGTTCCCTGTGTAGGAGACAGCCCTATGTCCCCTGTGTAGGAGACAGCCCTATGTTCCCTGTCTAGCAGACAGCCCTATGTTCCCTGTGTAGGAGACAGCCCTATGTACCCTGTGTAGGAGACAGCCCTGTGTCCCCTGTGTAGGAGAAAGCCCTGTGTCCCCTGTGTAGGAGACAGCCCTATGTTCCCTGTGTAGGAGACAGCCCTATGTCCCCTGTGTAGGAGACAGCCCTATGTTCCCTGTCTAGCAGACAGCCCTATGTCCCCTGTGTAGGAGACAGCCCTATGTTCCCTGTGTAGGAGACAGCCCTATGTCCCCTGTGTAGGAGACAGCCCTATGTTCCCTGTCTAGCAGACAGCCCTATGTTCCCTGTGTAGGAGACAGCCCTATGTACCCTGTGTAGGAGACAGCCCTATGTCCCCTGTGTAGGAGACAGCCCTGTGTTCCCTGTGTAGGAGAAAGCCCTATGTCCCCTGTGTAGGAGACAGCCCTATGTCCCCTGTGTAGGAGACAGCCCTATGTCCCCTGTGTAGGAGACAGCCCTGTGTTCCCTGTGTAGGAGACAGCCCTGTGTACCCTGTGTAGGAGACAGCCCTATGTCCCCTGTGTAGGAGACAGCCCTATGTACCCTGTGTAGGAGACAGCCCTATGTACCCTGTGTAGGAGACAGCCCTGTGTTCGCTGTGTAGGAGACAGCCCTATGTCCCCTGTGTAGGAGACAGCCCTATGTTCCCTGTGTAGGAGACAGCCTTGTGTCCCCTGTGTAGGAGACAGCCCTATGTCCCCTGTGTAGGAGACAGCCCTGTGTCCCCTGTGTAGGAGACAGCCCTATGTACCCTGTGTAGGAGACAGCCCTATGTCCCCTGTGTAGGAGACAGCCCCATTTATTCATCCCTCGCTCCTCTCATACACCCCTATGAGTTTTTAGCATACATTAGCAACCGGCTAGCCAGCAGTTTCTCGCTAACTGGGAGCGGCGCCTCCCAAGTGCCTGTGTATGCACGTTCGGGGCCAAACAAGCGGGTAGCGGAATGCTACGATATGAGGAGCTAAGGCAGCATAGGACCTTGGGATCCTGTCGACACACAAAGGAGGTCATCCCACTCCAAGTGCTGCTAGCAAATGCATGCTAACCCTGAAGAAGCTGATGTAACACCCTAACAAAAATCAGAGCTCCAAACTAAAGAAGCATATCAGGACACCGTCCGAAGACCTGTAGGCTGTGCGGCCTGGATCTCTATTTGGAAAGTGGAGGAGAGGAGTCCGAGGTGGGTGAGCTGAGCTCTGTCCCCTGCGGCCCCTCTGCTTTAGCATGTTAGCTTCGTTAGCGGTGTGGGCTGAGCAGTGGAGTGCCCTTCTCTAGCACTTCAAAGTGTCCAACGCTGGCCTGCGGCCGTTTGAAGTGCAGTTCACAGAGAGCATGAAAGAGGGACGGTGAGTTAGAGCTCGGCAAAGAGACCAGGAAATCAACTCCGTGGCCTTCAGCCGTGCGCATACGTGCGTGCGCCGGGCGCCCATTTGGTGGACTGGACTACAAAGTGGTCCAGCCTTTCGGATCTGAGGATCAAGGGAGTTATTGTGTGTCCTTGAGACGAGTGAGGATGGAATCAAATGCAGACTGAGGCTGTGAATGAACCCATCACCGTCCTTCCTGATCACATTTCAGTGGTGCACGTATTCGCAGGCACGCAGTAGGAGGCAAACAGTAGCATATAGGCTAAAGGCTGATGCGTTAGCGCTTCAGACGTGTTTGGAAGGTAAATAGAAATAGTGAGGTTCTGCCTGCTAGCTACGCTAGCCTTCCACAGTGCATTAGTGACACTAAAGACCCTGAACACATTTTTGCACCTATAGAGTCCTATTGTGTTGCTCTTATTAGCTTTGCTGGTTAGTAGGACACGTGGAGACTGAGGGTGTAGGAGGCTATTTACAGTCTGTTAGCACCAGTTATCGGTGTGGGGTTGCGGTGGTGTTGGGAAGGAAGATAAAGGTGACCAGGATCAATAACTGATGATCAGTTTAGACTGATATGATCAATATTTACTGAGCTACACATACAGAAGTCTGTCTCTCAGTATGGGGTCGGGCCGCCGTGTTTGCTAACCCAACACGCCAGACGTCTCGGTATGGAGCTGTAGAGGTTCCTAATGGAGTCCTGTGATAATCCATCCCATGCAGCTTGAACATCCTCACACAGTTCCTGCAGATGGTGCGGTAGGGGTGGAGGTGGAGGGACACCAGGCCTTCTAAACTCCATTCATCTTGGTGCTGACCACGGTGCCTCCACACACGGATTCGTTGGGCGTCTCCACCAAGACTAAAGCGGGACTCGTCACTGACGATGACCCGCTGCCATTCTGAGTCACTCCATGACAGTCTGGTAGGACACCACTGCAGTGTTTGGTGACGGTGACGTGGTGTTAAGGACAGTCGTGGTAACGGTCTGTGTGCATGTAGTCCTGCGTGGTGCAGCCGTCTGGCAATGGTGCTGCACTAACAGGACGACTCATGGAGGACACCAGTGCTCGCCGGATGTCGCCAATCGTGGCCGTTGGGTCAGTCAGGTACAGCGGTAAGGCCCGTCCCTGCTTATGTCACATGTGTAGCCGAGTGTGAAACTTAGCATTAGCATGTCTCACCAAGTCAAAGCTAGCCACCAAGTTTCACTGCTGTTGGTTGACTCCCTCTGGGTGCAGCTACATATATATACTCTACGTCTCAATTCAGTCCACTTATATCCAGAACGGGCCCTGCTATCACTGCTGCTATATGTGTGCCACGGTGTTGGAAAGGTCATGTCCTGACTGTGGCGTAGGCGTGCGTGTGATTGATCCTGCTTTGTTTTGCAGGTGTGTCATACCCGTAATGACACTTTACAGCCGCGTCACCCTGTTCCCGCCACGCCACCTCCTCATTAAACTCGGCTTCAGGCCTCTAATTAAAGGGGCCGTCCTCGCGTCCAGGAGCGCACAGGCGTCACATTAAAGCCAAGCGACTAGCCGGCCCAGCAGACTCGCCGAAGTCCCGGTGCCTGGACTAGCAGAGAAGACTCATTCCTCCAGCTCTGCCATGACGACGACTCCTGACCTGTCGGGGCTGCTCAAATATTTAACACGGTGATTCAGGCTGAGCAGGACGCCCCCGGCGGTGCTCAAAACAGCCCCTCATCAGCGTCCCTGCTGGGCTCGGGAACAAACTGGGCTTGGGAGTGTAACCAGGAGCCGAAGCCATCAGTCATGAGCTGATATGGCTTAAATAAGGAGTTCAGTGAAGTACCAGATCCATGAGGCTAATGTAGCTAACAGGTAACAGGAGCTTGTAGCCTTAGCGGTTAGCATGGATGTCTGTGTTGTCCGTGTGGAGATGGTGATTCATCTTAAATGAGATACTGTGATTAATAAAACATGAGCATGGGTACATTAGATAGCTAGAACAGTAGCCGGCATCTCTGAGGCCTGAGGTTGGTCTGTACCTTTGTCTGAATGGTGGTGCAATGCAAACCAATGAGAATAAATAGAATGGATAAATGCATGACCGTCTACCCGCTCAACCGAGAGACACCGTTTCGGATACAGTAGGATTTCAGTGTTGGATTGATCCGCACTCGTCCGTTTGTCTTTCTTTTCACATCCCTTTTTATATTTTATATTATATTATATATGATACTGTATTATTCAAAAGCATGTACCTTCAGATGTACTGAAGTATGTATCTTCATCAGCTCAGTGTAGGTGAAGGGACTTTAGTGTCTGTCAGTCCACCAGTCTTTAATAGAAGCTCATTCATTAGTCTGACACTGATGTCATCAGAACACAGAACCCTGAAGGAGAACAGGTTCCATTAGCTAGAACTATAAAATAACTGAATTTTAATTAAGTTTAATAAGAGCTAAAATAGGATCCCTAATGAGTTCCTCCTTTACTGTACTGCATCTGTACGTCTCTGTTCATTAACATAACCCGCTATATAGTTATGGTTTATAAGGAAACAGAGTGTGTATAAATTCAGACAATCATTTTTATGTGCATCGAAGCCAAAAGGAACAACAGATATTGCAGAATGTGGTGGAGTAAACAGTGAGAGAGTGCAACGTCATCCAGAATGAAAATACTTCAGTACAGACACACAAAAAAACGACTTAGGTACT
>JAMWET010003986.1:5000-22500 GCA_024036415.1 Prochilodus magdalenae | reverse complement strand
TTCTAATCTCTATTGTGTGTCATGTTGACTCTAGAGACTCTGAGGTATGTCTTGAGTCTTGAGTCTCTGGCGTGCAGGTCTGAGTCCAGTTTTGAGTTTCTCTAAGGTACGAGTCAAAGAAAAGTCTGAGTCTTTATGGTGTGAGTCCATGTTGAGTCTTGAGACTCTGAGGTATGTCTTGAGTCTTGAGTCTCTGGCGTGCGGGTCTGAGTCTTGAATCTCTGAGGTGCAAGTCTGAGTCCTGAGTCTTGAGTTTCTCTAGGGTGAGAGTCGAGTCTCTGAAGTATTAGTCTAAGAAAAGTCAGAGTCTGTATGGTGTGAGTCCATGTTGAGTCTAGAGACTCCGAGTCAGGTCTGAAGTCTTTGACAAGTGGGCCTGATTTTGAGTCCAAACTCAAGTCTCTAATCTCCAGGGTGTGAGTCTGAGTTGAGTCTGTACCTCTTTTGTGTGAGTCCATGTTGACTCTAGAGACTCTGAGGTATGTCTTGAGTCTTGAGTGTCTGGCGTGCGAGTCTGAGTCTTGAATCTCTGAGGTGCAAGTCTGAGTCCAGTTTTGAGTTTCTCTAGGGTGTGAGTCGAGTCTCTGAGGTACGAGTCCAAGAAAAGTCTGAGTTTCTATGGTGTGAGTCCATGTTGAGACTAGAGACTCTGAGGTATGAGTCTGGGTTGAGTCTGAACTCTCTGAGGCGCAAGTCCGAGTCAGGTCTGGAGTCTTTGACAAGTGGGCCTGATTTGAGTTTTAGGTGTCTGAGTCCAAACTCAGTCTCTAATCTCCAGGGTGAGTCTGAGTTGAGTCTGTGTCTCTATTATGTGAGTCTGAGTTGAGTCTGAGGTATGTCTTGAGTCTCTGGCATGCGGGTCTGAGTCTTGAATCTCTGAGGTGCAAGTCTGAGTCCAGTTTTGAGTTTCTCTAGGGTGTGAGTCGAGTCTCTGAAGTATGAGTCTAAGAAAAGTCTAGAGACTCTGAGGTATGAGTCTGGGTTGAGTCTGAACTCTCTGAGGCGCAAGTCCGAGTCAGATCTGGAGTCTTTGACAAGTGGGCCTGATTTGAGTTTTAGGTGTCTGAGTCCAAACTCAGTCTCTAATCTCCAGGGTGTGAGTCCATGTTGAGTCTAAAGACTCTGAGGTATGTCTTGAGTCTTGAGTCTCTGGCGTGCGAGTCTGAGTCTTGAATCTCTGAAGTGCAAGTCTGAGTCCAGTTTTGAGTTTCTCTAGGGTGTGAGTCAGAATCGAGTCTCTAAGGTACGAGTTAGTTAAGTCTAGAGACTCAGAGGTATGAGTCTGAACTCTCAGAGCTTCATGTCCAGGTAGAGTCTGAGTCTTTGCTTTGCGAGTCAGAGACTTAAATTTCTGCTGTGCACGTTTGAGTCTAGTCTCCAGCTTCGGGTCCAAATCGAGTCTTGTGTCTCTGGAATTCGAGACAGCTTGAGGTGAGTTCCACAGAGAACTCCGAAGTCTTCGGAAAGTGGACTGAGTCAGAGATGCTGGGGCTTGATTTGTTTGGTGACCTCTGGATGCCCCCGGAGGACGAGGGTCCAGTGGTTTTGCCTCTGGATCTTTGGGGCTGGCGTAACGTCGTCTCTCAGCATTATCTGATGGCTCTGAGTGTCTTTTGTTTGGCCGGCGGCCTCTAGGTCTCAGGGAAGGACTTCCTGGATGTTATCTGAGTCGGGCTATTCTCACCCTTTCCTCAAGATACAGTATCAACAACAGCGCTCCCCCCCCTCCCCCCAACCCGAGCACTGCGGTAGTTATACTGGATCTCAACAAAGCAGCCCTTACTTCTTTCCCACACGCCGACACGCACGCAGACTCATTAGGCCACGGTGCTGCTCGGCCCGACTCTCAGAACCCTATCATTAACGAGTGCTGGCTCTTTATCGTGAGTAAATATTATCTGTCATTCCAGCAGACGTCTGTAGGCCTGCGCTGCGCTTCGCCTTTCTCCTGAGTTGTGGATATTTATAGCTCCTCTAATAAACGTATGTGCTGCTGCTGTAAGGCCCTGTCTCCCCGTGTGTACACACACACACACACACACACACACACACACACACACACACACACACACGCCCTTTCTATGCAAGGGACGTTTACTTCTGTGAACTGGACGCTCCGTGACGGACGATGGGTTGATGGTGAGGAAACTGACAACATGAGTCACTCTGACCGTGGTGTAGTCGGAGTGACCTGCAGGTGTACACCGTGTGTCCTCAGGTGAACCACCAGGATCTGCTGCTCATTTCTAGATGTCAGCCTACAGACGCAGGTCGCACAGGAATTATGGGTAGTACCGGAGCAGCCGCTCCTACAACCTGGAAAAATGAATTTCCTGAAGGGAATGAGGAGTGACTGCACAGCTTAGGCTCGCTTAGTTGTCGCCATGCAGCTGCTAAGGTATTCCAGGTAAAGCAGGTAGTTGCTAAGGTGTTGCTAGGCTGCTGCTAGGGTATCCCAGGTAGTTGCAAAGCCATTGCTATGGTAATGCAGGTAGTTGCTAAGATGTTGCTAGGCTGCTGCTAAGGTATCCCAGGTAGTTGCAAAGCCATTGCTATGGTAATGCAGGTAGTTGCTAAGGTTGATAGGCCAGCGTAGGTATCCCAGGTAGTTGCAAAGCCATTGCTATGGTAATGCAGGTAGTTGCTAAGATGTTGCTAGGCTGCTGCTAAGGTATCCCAGGTAGTTGCAAAGCCATTGCTATGGTAATGCAGGTAGTTGCTAAGATGTTGCTAGGCTGCTGCTAAGGTATCCCAGGTAGTTGCTAAGGTGTTGCTAAGCCATTGCTATGGTAACGCAGGTAGTTGCTAGGCTGCTGCTAAGGTATCCCAGGTAGTTGCTAAGGTGTTGCTAAGCCATTGCTATGGTAATGCAGGTAGTTGCTAAGGTGTTGCTAAACCATTGCTATGGTAATGCAGAAAGGCTGCTGCTAAGGTATCCCACGTAGTTACTAAGGTGTTGCTAAGCCATTGCTATGGTAATGCAGGCAGTCGCTAAGGTGTTGCTAGACTGCTGCTAAGGTATCCCATGTAGTTGCTAAGGTGTTGCTAAGCCATTGCTATGGTAATGCCGGCAGACGCTAAGGTTTTGCTAGACTGCTGCTAAGGTATCCCAGGTAGTTGCTAAGGTGTTGCTAAGCCATTGCTATGGTAATGCAGGTAGTTGCTAAGGTGTTGCTAGGCTGCTGCTAAGGTATCCCAGGTAGTTGCTAAGGTGTTGCTAAGCCATTGCTATGGTAATGCAGGTAGTTGCTAACGTGTTGCTAAGCCATTGTTATGGTAATGCAGGGAGTTGCTAAGGTGTTGCTAGGCTGCTGCTAAGGTATCCCAGGTAGTTGCTAAGGTGTTGCTAAGCCATTGCTATGGTAATGCAGGTAGTTGCTAAGGTGTTGCTAGGCTGCTGCTAAGGTATCCCAGGTAGTTGCTAAGGTGTTGCTAAGCCATTGCTATGGTAATGCAGGTAGTTGCTAAGGTGTTGCTAGGCTGCTGCTAAGGTATCCCAGGTAGTTGCTAAAGTCTTGCTAAGCCATTGCTATGGTAATGCAGGTAGTTGCTAAGGTGTTGTTAGGCTGCTGCTAAGGTATCCCAGGTAGTTGCTAAGGTGTTGCTAAGCCATAGCTATGGTAATGCAGGCAGTCGCTAAAGTTTTGCTAGACTGCTGCTAAGGTATCCCAGGTAGTTGCTAAAGTGTTGCTAAACCATTGCTATGGTAATGCAGGTAGTTGCTAAGATGTTGCTAGGCTGCTGCTAAGGTATCCCAGATGGATGCTAAGGTAGCGCTAGCTAGTTGCTAGGCCATTGCTATGGTATCCCAGGACATTACTAAGGTATTGCTAAGCCATTGCTATGATATTGCAGGTTTGTGCTAGGGTGTTGCTAGGCCACTGTTATGGTATCCTAGATGGGTTCTAACGTGTGACTAGATAGCTGCTATGGTATCCCACATAGTTGCTAAGGTGTTGCTAAGCTGTTGGTATTGGATTCTATGTGGTTGGTAAGGTGTAGCTAGGCTAGCTAATGCTATGGTATTCCAGGTGGTTGCTTTGCTGAGCTGATGGAGGTTGCTATGGTCTTAAAAAGTCATTGCTATCCAGGGCAGTGATACTGAGCTATTACTACGCTTTTTCAGATGGTTGCTATGATGCTAGGTAGTTGCTATCAATTTTTAGGCTGATGGCATGATGTTGATAGGCCGATGCTGTGCTTGCCAAGGTGTTCGCTGGCCATTGCTACTCTAGGTGGTTTATATAAAGCACCGGGACACCGAGTCAAAGTGGACTTGACTCTGGATCTGGTCCACTTCTGGCACAGATATGGCACTACTGCCTACTGGCAAACTGCATACAGCCCAAAAGTGACCCACGGATATAAAAAGGCATGTGGCCCACATGTTCCAAGACAGAGCTGCATTTTTGTTTGGCTGACGCATGGCTCTAATGTGGTCCATGTGTCTCCTTGCAACAAGGAGAGGTCTGTCCAAGTGCCGTCTGCAGCAAGTGGTCCAGATGAAAATGGGGCATGTGGGCCAGATTTGGGCCAGAACAGTTTTGGCATTGCTATTAGCTCCAACTCCAACTTAATGCACTCGGTTTTAGCCACCTTTACTTCTAGTATGCCAAGGATGTCAACACAGTGGCACGGGAACCTCATCTAGGGTTGGCACCTGTCCTGTAAAATACGGAATCGTCCTTTATTTGGCAACTGAAAGTTGCGTCCCGTATTAAACCATTTGTTCCGTATTTCCGTAATTGTCTGTAAATTTGTTCCGTATTTCCGTAATTGTCCGTAAATTTGTTCCGTATTTCCGTAATTGTCCGTAAATTTGTTCCGTATTTCCGTAATTGTCTGTAAATTTGTTCCGTATTTCCGTAATTGTCCGTAAATTTGTTCCGTATTTCTGTAAATGTTCGTAAATTTGTTCCGTATTTACGTAAATGTCCGTAAATTTGTTCCATATTTCTGTAAATGTCCGTAAATTTGTTCCGTATTTCCGGAAATGCCCATATATTTGTTACGTATTTCCATAAATGTTTGTAAATTTGTTCTGTATTTCCATAAATATCCGTAAATTTGTTTCATATTTCCGTAATTGTCTGTAAATTTGTTCTGTATTTCCGTAAATGTCCGATATACACGTCCTGTTGTTCCACGTGATTTCGCAATCTCTTCAAATGTCTGTGTTCCTGTACATGCGGGACCGATTTCAAACACGGAAAATAGTGTACACTTACACATGGCCACAACCTCCGCCCCCACCCCTCCTTTATTATCATTTCTGAAAGATGGCAACCCTACCCCCATCGCCAACTAGTGTTTTGGCGGTGTACTTGAGACCAATGCAGACGCACCAACACAAATATAACCGCTACAGCAGCGTACGCCACTTGTGCAGGCCAGGGTGTAGACCCTGCGTTGATCTGATCCCAAACAGGGCCTCCACTCTTACTACCGTGACCAGGTCAGTTAGTTACAGTGTACCCACACGTCACTCTAACTGACAAAAGACCCCCGGTGGTGATGATATTAGATCATCCAGTGTAAGCAAGTCTACCTGAGATAGCTATTCACTCCACCTGTTAGCTGGACGCTAACTGGCGCATTAGCTACATTAGCCTCATAACTCTACCCAAGTAACCCCAAGCACTCACTGCTGAGGGTCTGAAAGAGTCTAGACTGGATCTGTGGACTACGCAAGTCTCTTCCACTCACACACATGCTCACACACTGCAGCGCGAAGACGGGGAACCTGTTGGACATGTGTGAGACGTTCTCCTCCCAGGGGCTGACCTTTGGTTCCGCAAGCTATTGTTGTCCAATGTTCCCAGGGATGGACATCTGGCGTGTGAGAGAGAAAGGGAGCGAGGGTTTGTAGATTGTAGATAGAGAGGGGGTGGGGAGAGGCTCCTACAGACAGTCTGTCACCTCCCTTTTGTCAGGCTTCAAGGACGGCCCTTGGTCCAGGACTGTTAGCTGTGGTGAAGGGCTAACCTGTGATTATGTGTGCGCTCCCCAAACACACACACACACACACACACACACACACACACACACACACACATACACATACATACACAGAGTGTGTTGTGAGTAAACTAGCCGCTGTCGGCTCTTTGATGGGGCGGGACACCATGCTAGCCCGAGGGCTGCTGCTGGCAGGAGGCCCTTAAAGACAATTAGAGAGGAGGAAGAGAGATGATTAGAGAGAGAGAGAGAGAGAGAGAGAGAGAGAGAGAGAGAGAGAGAGAGAGAGAGACTTGTGTCTCTTGTCATGACTTGAAACGACAAAGCAAACAATCCCATTTCCTCACATGACATGTACTCAATCAGCCAAGCCACGTCTGGCGCCTAAGCTTAGCTTTTTTCCGTATTTCTGTAAATGTCCGTAAATTTGTTCCGTATTTCTGTAAATGTACATAAATTTGTTCCGTATTTCCGTAAATGTCCGTAAATTTGCTCCGTATTTCTGTTAAGGTCCGTAAATTTGTTCGGTATTTCCGTAATTGTCTGTAAATTTGTTCCGTATTTCCGTAAATGTCCGTAAATTTGTTCCGTATTTCCGTAAATGTCCGTAAATTTGCTCCGTATTTCTGTTAGTGTCTGTAAATTTGTTACGTATTTCTGTAAAGGTCCGTAAATTTGTTCGGTATTTCCGTAAATGTCCGTAAATTTGTTCCGTATTTCCATAAAGGTCCGTAAATTTGTTCCGTATTTCTGTAAAATGCCCGTAAATTTGTTCTGTATTTCTGTAAGTGTCTGTAAATTTGTTCCGTATTTCCATAAATGTCTGTAAATTTGTTCTGTATTTCCGTAAATGTCCGTAAATTTGTTCCGTATTTCTGTAAAGGTCTGTAAATTTGTTCCGTATTTCTGTAAAATGTCCGTAAATTTGTTTCGTATTTCTGTAAGTGTCCGTAAATTTGTTCTGTATTTCCGTAAAGGTCCGTAAATTTGTTCCGTATTTCTGTAAGTGTCTGTAAATTTGTTCTGTATTTCTGTAATTGTCTGTAAATTTGTTCCGTATTTCCGTAAATGTCCGTAAATTTGTTCCGTATTTCCGTAAATGTCTGATATACACGTCTGTCACACACACGTGAATGATCACAATCTCTTCACTCCCCCTCAAATACGGAACGCGATTTCAAACACGTCACTCACACATGGCCACAACCTCCGCCCCCCACCTTTATTATCATTTCTGAAAGGTGGACACCCTACCCCCCTCGCCAACTCGTGTTTTGGCGCTGCACTTGCAGACCAATGCAGACGCACCAACACACAAACACACACTAAGCCTAGCCCCGTAGCTCTGGAGCTACAAGGCTAATGTGGCTAAAGTTACGAGCCTGCCTGAATCATAGGTCTCACCTCAGTAGTCTTTAACATACGTCCTTATGTGGTTTAGTGTGGCCACTTCCATAACCCCAAAAGGAGAACATCCCACCCCCACAAGGAGGACATCGTAAGGGGGGAGCGTCGGGTGGGTCGGGCACGGTACTAGAACAGAATTAAAATCATAACCCAACCTATATAACACATACATGACACTTAACTCATCTAACTGGGTGGAAGGGATGACATTCGTGAGTGAGACGGGAGCTTGCTAATTGACTAGCATTCAGAGGGACCTGGGGTTAGCTGGTGGGCGAGTCGCGATGTCACGTGACCTTGGTGAACCAATGAAATGCAAGGCAGGTCTTTCGACATGGGCGTGAGCCAATGGCACACAATGTAGTTGGTGAGGGAACATTTGAAATAGTTTATCCCGAAGAGAGGACTAGTAGGCGTCTGTCCAGGTAGATCAGCGGACGGAGGACTGGGAGCTGACTGTCTGTCCTAAAGCCGGTCGTGTGGTCACCCTAATGTGGTTTCTGGCTCTGGATATAGGCAGCAGCCTTAGGGGTATGCCCATCCTAGGGTCTCTGGATATAGGCAGCAGCCTTAGGGGTATGCCCATCCTAGGGTCTCCCTATATGGGCAGCGGCCATGGGGGAACGCCCATCCCAGGGTCTCTGGATATGGGCAGCAGCCTTAGGGGTAGGCCCATCCTAGGGTCTCTGGATATGAACAGCAGCCTTAGGGGTAGGCCCATCCTAGGGTCTCTGGATATGTGGAGCAGCCTTGGGGTACACCCATCCTAGGGTCTCCCTATACGTGCAGCGGCCATGGGGGAACGCCCATCCCAGGGTCTCTGGATATGGGCAGCAGCCTTAGGGGTATGCCCATTCAAGGGTCTCTGGGTATGGGCAGCAGCCTTAGGGGTATGCCCATCCAAGGGTCTCTGGGTAGGGGCAGCAGCCGTAGGGGTACGCCCATCCAAGGGTCTCTGGATATGGGCAGCAGCCTTAGGGGTAGGCCCATTCAAGGGTCTCTGGGTATGGGCAGCAGCCTTAGGGGTACGCCCATCCCAGGATCTCTGGATATGGGCAGCAGCCTTAGGGGTATGCCCATCCAAGGGTCTCTGGGTATGGGCAGCAGCCTTAGGGGTACGCCCATCCCAGGATCTCTGGATATGGGCAGCAGCCTTAGGGGTATGCCCATCCAAGGGTCTCTGGATATGGGCAGCAGCCTTAGGGGTAGGCCGATCCTAGGGTCTCTGGATATGGGCAGCAGCCTTAGGGGTATGCCCATCCAAGGGTCTCTGGGTATTGGCAGCAGCCTTAGGGGTACGCCCATCCCAGGATCTCTGGATATGGGCAGCAGCCTTAGGGGTAGGCCCATCCTAGGGTCTCTGGAAATGGGCAGCAGGGATGGAGCCTACACCCTGTTAGTGCAGCACCATTGGCAGACGGCTGCACCACGCAGGACTACATGCACACGGACCGTTACCACGACTGTCCTTAACACCACGTCACCGTCACCAAAGACTGCAGTGGTGTCGTACCAGACTGTCATGGAGTGACTCAGAATGGCAGCGGGTCATCTTCAGTGACGAGTCCCGCTTTAGTCTTGGTGGGGACGCCCAACGAATCCGTGTGTGGAGGCACCGTGGTCAGCACCGAGATGAACGGTTTGCCGTCACACGTCCAGAAGGCCTGGTGTCCCTCCACCTCCACCCCTACCGCACCATCTGCAGGAACTGTGTGAGGATGTTCAAGCTGCATGGGATGGATTATCACAGGACACCATTAGGAACCTCTGCAGCTCCATACCGAGACGTCTGGCGTGTTGGGTTAGCAAACGGCGGCCTGACTCCACCATACTGAGAGACAGGCTTCTGACGTGAACAGACTGATAGAGGGAATGGAAGAGGGGGACAGATTGAAGAAGTCCAGCGCCTGGAGGACCCATAATGACCTAATAGGGAGAAGACTGGTGGAGGCGGTGACCCGACTTTCTTCATACTTCCTTCCTCTCGCGCTGTGCTGTCTCATTCACACACCACTTAAGTCCCCGCACACGTGGCGCACTTCACCTCTGTCTGTGGTTAATGACTGAGACGGTGACAGACCTCCAGCTCACCAGTCCACCCCGTCTCTCTCTCGAGTAGCTCTCCTGTGGGTTAAGGCTCGTGGCACTGGGGGCCGGGGCTGCTCCGTCCTCGCTCTCCTGCCTCTAGCATGTGAATCAGCACTCTGAGTTGCAGCCTACACGCCCTGTATTGCACAAAAGCGGATGGTGTAAAGAGAAGGTGCGTCAGAGTCGCTAACTGTGTGGGTCCCGCCTCCTCGTCTGAAAGTAACCCACAGGCAGCAGAGCATGCCTCCAGCGATGGCTTCTCGTGAGCTTCTCGAGCTGACCCTGGGATTCGCCGCGCGGCTCCTGGGCACCGTGAGCCTGGCCCTCTGCCTGCGTCCCTGTTAGTGCGGTCTGTGCTGGGTCACTGGGAGTTGGGTGTGTCCAGGTCTTGATTTGGGATTTCGGAGGTGGGCGAGCTCTGTTTGGTCCCTGGGCCTGGACAGCGTGGGGGCAGTATCTGTCAGGTTCTAGGGAGCCGTGGCGTCAGAGCTCCTGGAGTCCTCAGCACGGATACGGCCTCCTGCGCTCCTGCACGGGAGACTCCTCCCAGCTCTGAAACATGGCGGCGGCAGTTTCAGGGTTTGGGGCTGTTTAGGGGCCTGGAGGCTCAGAACACTCAACAGGAGAACGTTCCTTCTTCCTTCCTCTCTTTCTTCATTCCTCCTTTCTTTATTTATTCTTCCATTCTCTCTTTCTTCATTAAATAATTTACTATTCATTCCTCCTTTAGATTATTCCTTCTTAATTTCTATATTTATTCAATTAATTCATTCTTTTTATTTACATTCATTCTTTCGTTCGCCTTTCCTTCTTTCTTTTCTTTCTCTCTCTTTATTCCTTCTTTCTTTCTCTTCTTTCTTTCCTTATATCTTCTTTCCTTCTTTCTTTCTTTATTCCTTCTTTCTTTCTTTATTCCTTCTTTCTTTCTTTCTATCTTTCTTCATTCTTTCTTTCTTCCTTCATTCATTCTTTCGTTCCCCTTTCCTCATTTCTTTCTTTCTTTATTTATTCCTTCTTCCTTTCTTATCTCTCTTCATTCCTTCTTTCGTTTCGCTTCCTTCTTTCTTTCTTTCTTTATTCTTTCTTCTCTTCTCTCTTCATTCCTTTTTTCGTTCCCATTCCTTCTTTCTTTCCTTCTATTTTCCATCCCTCATTTTTAATTTATTTCCTTTCTTTCTATTTTTCTTCATTCCTTCTTTTGTTCCTTCCATTTTTCGTCCCTCATCATGTATTCCTTCTTTCTTTCCATCTTTCCTTCATTCCTGTTTTCTATCCCTCTTTTTTCTTCTCTTCTTCTTTAATTAATTTCCTTTCTTTCTTTTTTCTTCACATTATTACCATTCCTTCTCCTTTCTTTCTGTACTTTATATCACTAATTCTTTCTATTAGCACTTACTTTCTGTTTTCTGTTTTTACGTTCTGTCCCTGCTGTAAGTAATTTCTCTCCTTTCATCTCTCCTTCACTTTTTTATTTTACTACTTGCGTCTCTGTCTTTCTTTTTTTTCTCATTTTCTGACTTTCTGCACTTCTTTCTTTTTCTAATCCCCCCTTCTTTTATTAACCCCCAATCCTACCCTCCCCAAACCCGAGGTCTCCGTCTCCCCTCCTTTGTTCCTCCGCTTCTGAGTGTTACGCTCCGTGTTGAGGATGATGTCATGCTGTATGTTTGTATTGTTTCTTTGGGGGGGGCGGGTGGGGGGGGGGGGGGGGGGGGGGGTGGGTTTGATGGGACGGGGGGGGGGGGGGGGGGGGGCGGGGGGGGGTGGCCGCACGGGACGCGTCACGCTGTATCTGCAGATTCACCATCAGACAGACAGAGGCCTGTGTAATACGCTGTGTGTCTGGGGGTGTGCGGTTGAGGTTAACCACATCTGGGTGGAAGACACACACACACACACATACCCACACACACACACACACACACACACACACACACAAACACAGACAGAAACTCTCACACACACACACACACACACACACACAAACACAGACAGAAACTCTCACACACACACACACACACACACAAACACAGACAGAAACTCTCACACACACACACACACAAACACAGACAGAAACTCTCACACACACACACACACACACACACAAACACAGACAGAAACTCTCACACACACACACACACACACAGACACACTCACACACACACACACACACAAACACAGACAGAAACTCTCACACACACACACACACACACACAGACACACTCACACACAGACACACACACACACAGACACACATACACACAGACACACACACAGACACACACAGACAGAGACTCTCTCACACACACACACACATACACACACACACACAGACTCTCTCACACACACACACACCCCAGACACACACACACACGCATACACTTACACACACACAGACACACAAACACTCACACACACACACACACACACACACACACACACACACAGACACACTCACACACAGACACACACACACACAGACACACACACAGACACACACAGACAGAGACTCTCTCACACACACACACACATACACACACACACACAGACTCTCTCACACACACACACACCCCAGACACACACACACACGCATACACTTACACACACACAGACACACAAACACTCACACACACACACACACACACACACAGAGACTCTCTCTCTCTCACACACACACACACATACACAGACAGACACACACACACACTCTCACACACACAGACACACACACACACACACACACACACACAGACACACACACACACACACACACACAAAGAGACAGAGACACACACACACACACACACACAGAGACACACACTCACACAGCGAGAGAGTACAATGCATGTCTCTATAGCTCTTGTGTGTGCGTGGTAATCCAGCGCTGGGATGTTATGATGTCACCACACTGAGGTATTACAGAGTGTAATACACTGTTGTGGAATTCGGGGTAAACCGTAAGACCACCAAATATATCCTGTCAGCTGCTATGTATTTGCCAGTTAGCATGCTAGCCGTTAGCCTACTGCTGAGTGATATAAGTCTATTGGATATTGAATAGTATGTCATTCATTTTCCTGTGACGTCAGCAGTTTTCCAGAATGGTTAAAGCGGAATTCCGGGAACGTTTTGCTTCTAGAGAACCATAAGCTGTGTCCCGATTCTGGAGGCTGATCACACCTCAGGTAGTCCGGCTGCTTCATATGTGGCCGGGAGGTGCGTTCTTCTTGTCCATGCCAAGGAAGGACCCAACAGGTGGATCCTAGGCCAGCCGACATATCCCGAGGTTCTTCGCTGCAGTGTTAGGCCCTGGAGGGATCCGACGTTATGGACGCCCCTGAATTGAGCGATGGAGTCGGGTATGTTGACAGTGGTGGTGAATGGAACCAGACGTCCACCTCTATTACAGGAAATGGACTATGAATAGCTTTCCGAAGAGTTTGGCCTAATGTCCATATATGTCCATTAACGACCAGGACGACCACGGAGGGCACTGAGCTCCGGAGGGATAGTCCGGCTCCCGCTATGACCCGATTAGGTCACTGACTTCATCCCTAGATAGCAATTCCCTACAAACTGGCGGGTCAACATCCACGGAGGCGTCGTTCCTTTCATCCGAGGCCAAAGTGCAGCTCATGTATACAAACACGGCCGATAGCGCTGAAAGGAAGACCTCCGGCGGAGGCCTGCGTGCGCTTCCCTCGGAGCTACGGGCCTGCTATTAATCACCCTCAGCTCAAACCCACGAGCGTGAGGGCACGGCCGCTAGCGACAGTGCCATCATTATCTCTGGCCTTTGGTCCACCCCAGACCAGCAGTGACGTTTTAACCACCCCACTTAGCACACTCGCCCAGATATACGGCTCGCCAGCTCCGGCTCCTCGCGGCCCCGTAACCCTCATTTCAGAAGCTACTTGTCCTTTCTGACCTCACACCCACCAAGGTCAGCAGATGGTCATGAAACAGCGGACGAGCTTTCATACCGTCCACATTCCTCCATAGTATAACACAGACACAGATGTCATGTCTCTCTCTCTCTCTTTCTCTCTCTCCCCCTCTGTCTCCCTCTCTCCCTTTCCCTCTCTCTCCCTCTCCCTCTTTCCCTCTCTCTTTCCCTCTCCCTCTTTCCCTCTCTCTTTCCATCTCTCTCTCTCCCTCTGCCTGTCTCTCTCTCTCTCTCATTTCCCCCCTCTCCCTTTCTCTCTTTCCCTATCTATCTCCCTGTCTCTCCCTCTCTCTCTCTCTCTCTCCCTCTGTCTCTCTTCCTCTCTTTCTCTCTCTCTCACCCCTCTCTCTTTGTTTATCTCTCTCTCCCTCTCTGTCGCTTTCTTTCCCTCTGTCTCTCTCTCTTCCTCTCTCTCTGTCTCTCTCTCTCTTTCCCTCTTTCCCTATCTATCTCTATGTCTCTCTCTCCCTCTCTCTCTTTCCCTCTTTCCCTATCTATCTCTATGTCTCTCTCTCCCTTTCCCTCTTTTCCTATCTATCTCTATGTCTCTCTCTCCCTCTCTCTCTCTTTTTTATCTTATCTAATCCGCTCGCTGTCTGTCTTTCTCCTCCCTCTGTCTCTCTCTCTTCCTCTCTCTCTGTCTCTCTCTCTCTTTCCCTATCTATCTCTATGTCTCTCTCTCCCTCTCTCTTTCCCTCTTTCCCTATCTATCTCTCTGTCTCTCTCTCCCTCTCTCCCTATCTATCTCTCTGTCTCTCTCTCCCTATCTATCTCTCCCCCCCCTTTCTCTCACTCTCTCTCTCCCTTTCTCTAGCTCTCTCTCTGTCTCTCTCTCTCTCTCTTTCTCTCGCTCTCTCTCTGTCCCTCTTTCTCTTTCTCCCTCTGTCTCTCTGCCCCCCTTTCTCTCTCTTTGTTTATCTCTCTCTCTCCCTCTCTGTCTCTTTCTTTCCCTCTGTCTCTCTCTCTCTCTCTCTCTCTCTCTCTCTCACCACCCCCGTTCTCCTACTCTATAATCTCTCCACTCTTGCTCTGAGATCTCTCTCTGTGCTTCTTTCTCTCGCTATCTCTCTGTCTCTCTCTCTCTCTCTCTCTCTCATATCTAGCTGCTCGTCTCTCTCTCCCTATGTCTCTCTCTATTCTCTCTCCTCTCTCTCTCCCTCTCTTATCTCTATGTTGCTCCTCGCTCTCTCTCTGTCTCTCTCTCTCTCTCGCTCACTCTCTCTCTCTCTCTCTCTGGTCCTCTCTCTCTGCCCCCCCCCCCCTTCTCCCTCTCTCCCTCTTTCCTCTTCCCTCATCTCCCTTCTCTCTCTCTCACAAAGTCTCTCTCTCTGTCTCTCTCTCTCTCTTTCTCTCGCTCTCTCTCTGTCTCGCTCGTCCCCCCCCCCCCCTCTCCCTCTCCCTCTCCCTCTCTCCCTTCCTCTCTCTCTCTCTGGTCTAAATACCATCAGTTTTAATCCTAAATCAGTGTCCTCCCGAGCTGCTTCCCCCAGCTGCTCCAAGGCCATCACAGACAATAGCACCCCCTCCATCACCCCCCCCCCCCCCAGACTGTGTCCTTTAACCCCCCACATTAACCCCCATTCAGCCCCACTGGGTCAAGGCGTGAGGATCACACAATGTGGGGCGGTTTGGAAGACAGTGGCGTAGTGCGGAAAGGAGCTTGGGAAATTCGTCCTGGTGTGTCCAAAATCCAGCGTTGTGGAAACATGTGTTTCCAACATTACCAGCGGCAACCATGACCCGAGCCACGAAGTCAAATCCCACCTCTACCATAAAGCTAACTGGCCCTACAGGACTCTTGCTGTTTGTTAGCGCTAGGCTAATATTGCCCGCTACTACAGGACTCTTGCTGTTTGCTAGCGCTAGGCTAATATTGCCCGCTACTACAGGACTCTTGCTGTTTGTTAGCGCTAGGCTAATATTGCCCGCTACTACAGGATTCTTGCTGTTTGTTAGCGCTAGGCTAATATTGCCCGCTACTACAGGATTCTTGCCGTTTGTTAGCGCTAAGTGCTCTGGCGCTTTTGCCTTCCCAGCTAATATTGCCCGCTACTACAGGATTCTTGCGGTTTGTTAGCGCTAGGCTAATATTGCCCGCTACTACAGGATTCTTGCCGTTTGCTAGCGCTAGGCTAATATTGCCCGCTACTACAGGATTCTTGCCGTTTGCTAGCGCTAGGCTAATATTGCCCGCTACTACAGGATTCTTGCCGTTTGTTAGTGCTAAGCTAACATTGCCCGCTACTACAGGATTCTTGCCGTTTGTTAGCGCTAAGCTAATATTGCCCGCTACTACAGGATTCTTGCCGTTTGTTAGCGCTAAGCTAATATTGCCCGCTACTACAGGATTCTTGCCGTTTGTTAGCGCTAAGCTAATATTGCCCGCTACTACAGGATTCTTGCCGTTTGTTAGCGCTAAGCTAATATTGCCTGCTACTACAGGATTCTTGCCGTTTGTTAGCGCTAAGCTAATATTGCCCGCTACTACAGGATTCTTGCCGTTTGTTAGCACTCAGCTAATATTGCCCGGGGTCTTACTACAGGATTCTGCCGTTTGGTTAGCGCTAATAGTAATATTGCCCGCTACTACAGGATTCTTGCCGTTTGTTAGCGCTAGGCTAATATTGCCCGCTACTACAGGATTCTTGCCGTTTGTTAGCGCTAAGCTAATATTGCCTGCTACTACAGGATTCTTGCTGTTTGTTAGTGCTAAGCTAACATTGCCTGCTACTACAGGATTCTTGCTGTTTGTTAGCGCTAAGCTAACATTGTTTAGGGGTTCTAGAGTGAATCCAGACATTTGAAGCTTCTAAAAGACATGGTTTAGTTGAAGTGACCGACATAGTAGCATGTCTTGCTGTGTAGCAGCTTCAAAGTGATTCTCGTGTAGTTAGCATTCGCAAAACCTGCCTAGAGGAAGCATACGGTGGCCATATGGTTGACATGCCATTGGTGTAATGTTTATGAGCCGTCCAGAAGTATCAGCTTGGTAGATGATGATCTGTACAAACTTCATAAAGGTCTTGAGTCTCAGTTATGTGCTACACTGTCCACATTTCCAGAACAGCTAATACAGGATTCTAGCAGTCTGTTAGCACTACGCTAGTTAAATCCAGACATTTGAATCTTCTAAAAGACATTTCATCGTTTAGTGGAAGCTTGTAACTGACATTGGTATGTTTTACCATGTAGCAATTCCACAGTGACTCTGAATCCATACTAGCAGCCTTTTCCTGTTTTGAACAAGGAACAAATACAGATTAGCCAATCAGAGTTGGATGAAAGTATTTCCTGTGTAACGAACTGTAGAACCGTGTAACGGACTGTAGAACCGTGTAGCGGACTGTAGAACCGTGTAGCGGACTGTAGAACTGTGTAACGGACTGTAGAAGCATGTAACGGACTGTAGAACCGTGTAACGGACTGTAGAACCGTGTAACGGACTGTAGAACCGTGTAACGGACTGTAGAAGCGTGTAACGGACTGTAGAACCGTGTAAGGGACTGTAGAACCGTGTAACGGACTGTAGAACCGTGTAAGGGACTGTAGAACCGTGTAACGGACTGTAGAACCGTGTAGAGGACTGTAGAAGCGTGTAACGGACTGTAGAAGCGTGTAACGGACTGTAGAAGCGTGTAACGGACTGTAGAACCGTGTAACGGACTGTAGAACCGTGTAACGGACTGTAGAACCGTGTAGCGGACTGTAGAACCGTGTACCGGACTGTAGAAGCGTGTACCGGACTGTAGAAGCGTGTAGCGGACTGTAGAACCGTGTAACGGACTGTAGAAGCGTGTAACGGACTGTAGAAGCGTGTAGCGGACTGTAGAAGCGTGTAGCGGACTGTAGAAGCGTGTAGTGGACTGTAGAACCGTGTAACGGACTGTAGAACCGTGTAACGGACTGTAGAACCGTGTGACGGACTGTAGAAGCGTGTAGCGGACTGTAGAACCGTGTAACGGACTGTAGAACCGTGTAACGGACTGTAGAAGCGTGTAGCGGACTGTAGAACTGTGTAAGGGACTGTAGAACCGTGTAACGGACTGTAGAACCGTGTAACGGACTGTAGAACTGTGTAAGGGACTGTAGAACCGTGTAAGG
>JAMWET010003985.1:0-31645 GCA_024036415.1 Prochilodus magdalenae | reverse complement strand
GGTACCATACAAAGACGGTACAATGATTCTTTTTTTAACAGAGTAAATAAATAAATAAAAAAATAAAAACTTCATTATTAGTACAGTGAACACTACAGTAAAATACAAAACAGATCTTAATTCTGTGATGGTTTGATGTAAATGGTTTACTAGATAAGTAACTTGAGAGCAAACTCGAAAACGGATGTTTTCCAGTTATACGTACATTTGACTGCAAAAAGCTTGTATTTGACTGTTTCTGCCTGTAAAGCATTTCCAACTTGAATTTCCCCGAAGTTCAAACGTTACACTATGGTACCCTAGTTCACCTCACCCATCCAAATAATTGAATCCAGGGTGGTTACAATCAACTTCCATGGCCACATGTGTGTATTAAAACCAAGCAACCTAGACATGACAGACTGTGCTCCCTACGCACATTAGTTGACCGAGACTTATGGTCTCTTCCCAGAAACTTCTCAGAAAAACTCAGTTGAATTCCAACATGTGTACTGTGATATGATGCCAACTGTTGCAAACAAGTCCAGTCGTGGTCCTTTCCTCACTTCCGACACATTTTTCCCCAATCGCGTTCTGGGGAAAGAGAGGAGAGACAGAGGGAGAGAAAGGCCGCGTACTTGCTGGGGTGGCCTACCAGTGTGGTAACTTGCTCTCCACATTTGTGTGCAGAATCATGAAGAGCATGAAACAGGGAGGGATCTGGTTGGCCTGTTTCTCTGCAAAGAAATCTGTCAGTCAGCCATAAACAGTTTTTGTTTTGTCTGAGGGCGGGGCAGTGTTTTTTTTTTTCTTGAGACGGCATGTGTTCAGTGAGTGAGAGAATGAGTGTCATGGCAGAGAAGAGCCAGGGAAAGGAAAGCGAAAGCAGGGGGCCTTCCAAAAAATGAGAAAATACAAAAAATCAATGTTTCACCTATCTGAGGACTCAGAAGTGTACCCATGTTTGATTAAAAAGTGAAAATCAATGAAGATTCTTTCCCTGCTGGTACCGTTTTGCGTGTAGTAGATTTTCATCAGTTGCCCACGGTGGGCTAGATGATTGTTAAAAGGCCATTTCATGTAGAGGTGAGAGCATGTTGACAAATGACACATTTTTCATATAAGCCTTTTCTATTAGTTGGTAGTTTACAAGAATGAGCTGATTGGTCAACATGGAAAAGAAACTCCGTGGTCTTGTAAACTATTAAATTAGATCTTTAATTATATCTTACGCTTTTTTAGGGACCACAGCAGGTTTGAGAGGCAATGCACAGAGCTGGGCTGCTCCACTATATCTCAGTTCTTCTCCCCAGAAGAGCAAAAGTCTAAATGGATTGAGGGTTACCACAGCTGTCTGTTTTTCACATTTTTTATTGTGAAGGCATATAAAAGTAGGTACGCAGGCAAGTTATTTAGGAAAGATGTTTTCCCAGACTATTAAAATAGCAAAGCATTATGCCTTGCCTCTTCCATACAAAGACAGCAGGTATGTTTGAAACCTGGCAGCTGGAACCTGAATGGGCTGTGTGCCAGTATGTAATGATGCCAAAGCTTGGAGAACATCTTCAACTGCCATCAAATCATCCAGCATGACAAAGGCCTTGCACGGTCCAACTGCGTAGGGTTTGGCCCAGTGACAACTGCAATGTGTATGACTGATAAGAACAACTCTGTCTTATCAAGCCTGAGTGAAAGCACTGGCCCCTCACATATACAGTGTTGGCTGGCCAAGTCACCATTGGTGAACAGACTGTGCTAAATCACACAGTGAAAAACTGCCCAAGAAGTCTGAGTGATATTCAGAAGAGGCTGGCAGACCCAACAATGAAGGCTGTATGCTTGTTTTCTTGTGACTAATCTGTCGTCAGTTGTCAATCCAGAGAACCAAGACAATGTGGCACCACAGCAGATTATGGCTCTGTCCTGAGAGATTATTACCCAATGTAATTAAGGCAGAGATGCCAGAGAAAAACTCTCCAATTGGGGATTATGTCTCACCTAATCTGGAAGCCCTGGTTCCCACATTACAGAAGATGTACCAGTTGATGAGTTCGGGGGTAAACCTGTCAAAGGTTCGATCTGTGAGCTTCAGGGGCAGTTAAAATTAAAATAAAATAAAAAAGCTGATGAAACTGCATACTGGTGCTGCCCGAACTCCAATTGCAATGTGGAAAAGAGCCCTCAGCATGGTGAAGGGCACATCAAAAACCGAGTTCAGGTGTCCACACAAGACACTTTGGTCAATCTGATGTAAGATAAACAGTTTCATGACACAGAGTGTCATGACATTGACATTTCAAGTGAGACTGGTCAAATCTGCCAAAAGTAAGCTGCAGACGAAGTACAATTGAAGGCGTTACAAGGAGCCAAGTTTTTTAAGCTTAATGTCATAGCCCACGTTGTAAAGAGGAATGTTATGGACAGACCTGTAATCAAAGAGTAAAGTTTCGGGTTTTCTTCACCCATATCCTTTTTGGTTTGTGCAAGAAGTTTTTTAGTTGTTGTGTTTTTTCGGGGGTCGGAATGTCCAGGTGCACAGGTGTGGCTCCCTGAAATGAGTTTTTGTAGCTTGGCAATATCTGAAAACAAGAGAATTAAGACTCTCCATATAATTACTAACGTTATCATTTTATCAACGTTAACATTATTAACCAATGGTAAGATTAATACAGCTTCTATAGAACAACTGTCAGAACTGTAGTCAGGAGTTAATCCGCTAGCTAACCCTAGCTAATAGCTACCACTCGGTTAGCTTAGCAAAAAAAATGCAGTTTTTATAAGCAAATTATAACACTGCAAATGCAACACACTGTATCAAACTACATCAGAATACACTCCGGACATCATGTGAACTGTCATTTATGTTGATATATTTAGTAAAACGAGATTTTTACGAAAAAATTATCAGCGAAAGAGTCGGTTACTATTTACCTCAGAAAGCAGAGACGGACTGAGCAGCGAGCGAGCGATGAATCATTTTACTGAAATTTTAATCAAACTCGTAGCGCCCTCGATGTGTGGAGTCAGTTTCAGAGTCGGAGTCCCACAGCTGGCTCTGAACAGAAACTCTCTTCTACCTGCCTGTGTGGGGGTAACTGCACAAATCCCTGCGAGAATCGTCTGTGTTTATGTTCGTGTATGGTTAGAGATGTGTAGGCGTTTCAGACGAAAGAAGTTCAGGCATGAGAACGTTTGAAGTCTAATCATCTTACATCTTGTTCTCACTTTATTCGGTACCCGGTTATAATTTTCACACTCACAAACTTTCACGACTAATAACAACAATGACATCAATCAGCCACTCTTTATGTGTGTATGAATGTATGTTCCTCCCGGAGTTGTTCACTGACGGCTCTGATTTAACCAATAGTAAATCGGACCGGATACCACAGGAAGTGACGTCAGGGCGGATGACTAGATCCAGAATGTAGCACACGCGCTTATTAATTGGTGTGCTGATCGGAACACAGGAAGGCGGAAAAAAAACTTCTGAATAGCTTCTTTTATATACCTGGAATGTTCTCCAGTGGACGTTTCTGGTTGTTTAAGCAATAAGGGATTATTAATTTTAGGTAACCCTGTTAAAAATATGCCGGTAATGTGTGTAGCAAAAACACATGCTAACGTGCACGTGTACAGCGGCTGCTACGCTCAGTGTTGAATAGTGACAGTAAAATGATTATTTTGTTAATAATATCAGGAGTGAGATGTTCCAGAAAGAGTGGCTTGTGTAACCATTTAATGTCAGGGTGTAGTTTAAGTAAGCGCTGCCCCTTTAAGAGAGCCACAGCAGGCAGGAGAGCACGAGACTCCGATTAGGCGCGAGGGAAAGAGAGTCTGATAGACTGTTAATGCCGGTTACTGATCCTCCTGGGATATCCTATGCATATGTGTGCATACTTATGAAGTGTTGTGCACGTTTCATATAGACTAACACTAAGTGTTCAGAAGGTCTGCACGCTCTCCGAGCTGACCTCCTGTCTGCCTATTAGTGGGTTAAATGCATTTCGATACTCTGAGCATATTTTAGGTTTTAATATTCAGTCCAAGTGTTTTGAGTGAAATGCTAACTGCATTTTTATGCTCTTAGCATGTTTTATGTTTTAACATGCAGTTCTAGTGTTTTGAGTGTATTCCAAAATGCATTTTCAACAGAAATGTTCTAAAAATGTGTATGTATGTTTAAGGAAATTATTGTTTAACAGTATTTAGATATTTTAGGTTTATTAAGTATGCTATCGGTTCAGTGCTGTATACAAATGCACAGGCAGGAGAGCACGAGGCTCAGACGATTTGGCTACAGAGAGAGAGAGGGTGAGAGAGAGCTGCAACTGTTCTAAATCTTGGAGTACTTAAGTATACTTTTCCCCCTCATTTTTCTTTGAGTGCCCAAAACGTATTTTTCTTACTTTCTTTTTTTAAGAAGTTAAGGACTGTGCCGTTCTGATTTATTCTTTTGGACATGCTCAGCGCCCATTTTCTAAATAGGCTGTTTCAGGAGAGCTAGGTTTTGGGATGGGAGAGCTCCTCCTTACATTTCACAGGACTATTTTACATCTGGTTTTGGTCTCATTCATACAAGGTGAATTCAGGCAGGTCAAGTGTGAATATGTGCACTATTTATTTTCCCCAAGTTTGTAAATGATTGCAGTTTAACTGAAATCCTTTATAAGCTACTGAGCAAGAGAAACGCTCCAGTCCATAAGACTCAGCCTCAGTTGGACACAGGTAGTACATTACTACATTTTTTTAAAACCAGTTTATATCTGCTGTTGTGTTTTTTTTTTTATTTGCACTGAAACATTAAAGCCCTTGTTAGAAGCGTGGGTGTTTCCTTTACAGCTTGTTCATGTAGAATGATGATGCATTATGTGAAAGACAAAATCTTGTATATCACTGAAATCCTTCAGTACTATATAACCTTACCTTCCCTTTGTTTATAAGTGACTCCCTTACACACTCACTTCTAGCTCTCTGCCTTTTAATATGATCTGTATAATCAGTGTAGGAGTCAGAATGAGGAATGATGGGAATTAGGTCATGTGACTTCAGTCCATTTAATGTCAAATCATTAAACAAACATTTTTCTAACAGCGTTTTAAGGAATAAACAGACTAAAATGCTTTTTGGAAAATGTAAAAAAACATACCATGCAAAAAAAAAAAAAAAAAAACATGAACACTTTAACATATATTTATTATATAACAATATTTAAAGGGAATTTTTACTTTTTTTAAATGTCTGTATAATTCAGTTACAGACAAAGTCATCTGAGGTCAAGTGGTTAATTTGAGAGTTGCAAACTCTGACATCCTCACTGTGGTGGTGATGGGAACCAGCGGTCACAGTGGCTACTACATAAAGACCAGTGCACTTTTCTGTGAGGGAACCTTTAGAGATGGACATCTGGTTCCATTCACCACCACTGTGATCAGCTCTGGTTCTCTAGAACGAGTGAACCACTCTGAATCCCTCTGTTTACATCATAAGAGTATAATTCCTCTTTAAGATTAATTACCAGTAAAACATTTAAAACACGTTTATTATAATTATAAACAACAAATTCATATTTCAGAATCCATTTTCTCCTCCACCACCGTAGTGCCACTTCTTGTTATTAGCAGGTGCACTGGAGGTGTTGGTAGTAGCTGCTTCTATCCTCTGATGGAGGCACTCATTTGCCATCTTCAGACGCTGCCACTCCTGCGACTCTGACCAGGTTTATTTCAGGCTCATCTGTGGTTTCCTGCAGCACATTATTATTTAAAAAGTAGAACATTAGAAATGTGCCGTACAGCTACCTTCACGCATACTCAGCCACCCTCACCCATACACACCCACCGTCACTCCTCCACTCCATTTACCTCACTAGAAAAATCTAGTGTACACCACCAACCAGCAGTAACATTAGAACCACCTCCCTCCATCTACACTCACTGTCCATCTCACCAGCTCCGCTTACTATACAGGGACACTGACGTGGTGGTGGTGTGTTAGTGTGTGTGGTGCTGGTGTGAGTGGATCAGACACAGCAGTGCTGCTGGAGTGTTTAGACACTGTGTCCACTCGCTGTCCACTCTATTAGACACTCCTACCTTGCTGGTCCACCTTGTAGATGGACAGTCAGAGACGATAGCTCATCTGCTGCTGCACAGTGCAGTGTTGGTCCTCCTCTAGTCCTTCATCAGTGGTCACGGGATGCTGCCCACGGGACGGATGGATAATTGGTTGGATATTTTGGTTGGAGGACAATGTTTAGTCCAGCAGTGACACTGAGGTGTTAAACTCCAGCAGTGCTGCTGTGTCTGACCCACCAGCACCATCAGTGTCACTGCAGTACTGAGAATGATCCACCACCCACACAATGCCTGCTCTGTGGTGGTCCTGAGGGGGTCCTGAGCACTGAAGAACAGGGTATTAGAGTATACAGAGAAGGGAATTAGTGTGCAGAAACAAACAACCAACGTAAATGATTAACTGCGCTCACAGACATGCCCATGAAGTTAACTGACTACTGATATTAGCTAAACGATACGTTTCTTTCCTGTGTGGTTAAAGTACAGTTGTGGGTCTAGCTGTGTGTTAACTGGTCCAGGTATCCACACAGAGCTGGCTCAACAAGAAGAGGATCTGCTGAACAAGAGACTTGTTAGCTACTGAAGGAGAGATAGGGAAGTTCATAATACTCACAGAAACCACTGTGTAGGCAGCTTAAAAGGGGGGGGGGGGGGGGGTGGGGGGGGGGGCAGACAGAGCAGAGAGGCGGTGTGTGTTTCTCTAACTTTAACAGAGTCTCCAGAGTATTCGTACGTTACAGCGCCTATGCAGTGTTCACTGCCACACCGTAAACTTTGTGCACTGTGTGTGGAACTTTGGTACGGCTGGAATCTCTGCATCCTGGGGAGACAAAAACATGAAATAACATTTAATGAAATTTAAATAATTATTTATATAGTGTATTTAAAAGTATACAGCTGTGTTCAAATGATGCATGAAAGTAAAAATCAACAAATAATGGATGCATTTTGGACATAAACTGTGCAGTTATTTAGGGACTAGTAGACCACTACTTCCGGTGCCGACGCGAGTGGCTGCCTGTTCCAGTAGCTCCATCCGTATTGTGTGTTTTTCTAGAGTTTTCTACCTTTTATTTATTTGTCTTTTGCTTTCTTGAGTTCTGAATGATCTGTACCTTTTGGGAAGAGACCATCACTGTAGTCCAACCTACTGGTGATAAAGCCTGGAGCCTTTGTCTCTGAACTGCATGTCTTGTCAAGCATGTCTTCATACTGATAGACCATATCAGACTGGAAGGCAGTCTGCTGATATGCGATCTGATCGAGTCAATAATAGCATTGGAAATATCCAGAGAAGAATGATGATATTGATGTGCAGTAGCATTAGCTTGCATGTAGCCATGGTGATATTATGACTCCTTAACCACCTTGTAAGTTGGACTACTCAGCAATATCCAGGAGAAGAACTGGAGTGCAGTTTTTACACACCTCACAACTCACCTCACTGAGAATCGTCCACCAACCAAAACTATCTAGCCAGCAGCGTCCTGGGGCTGGAGTAGGCTACTAGCAACAGCTGTAAACTGTAGGTGTTCATTTCCAATGGGCTAGTCTTCATTCTCCATGTGAACGCACTGTGAGCACGTGTTCAGTCAGAGAGGGCATGTACCCTGAGCATATCTTGATATGAACAAATGTCCACACCACTGTTTAAGACATGGAAGTCCAAGCAGTCAGAGTTCCTTCCCGAATAAGACTGAACCATGTATTTATGAGATAATGACATTATGTTTTTGTTTGAAAATGTAAATGATCCAATCACACTGACATGCAAAGGTAACCCCAATACTGACGTCACAGTAAAGTGCAGTAAGCATAAAGCAGCTAACCGACGTTAGCAATAGCATGGCTGGAGCTAGCTCAGAATGCATAGTACAGCACTACCACAGAAAGGTGAATCTTCTTTTATCTGCTTCTACAAACAGCTAACAACTCAGTTTTCTGAACTTACAGGGATATATTTTCCCAGGGTCAAACATAAAGGGGGAGAATGTGGAAGTCCGTGCACACTGCAGCTGACCTGACCCACTACTGAAATCAAGATGGAGGATGACCATATACAAATCTAAACCTGCAGTACCTTAAATTGACCATGCAGGGGCCATTGATGGCGAGCAGAATATTTTAGCCATCAGCTAAATTCTTAACATAGTTTGGGAATTTTTTTTTTTTTTTAAGCCCACTTACCTGGTGAAAGAAGCCCATCCACTTGGAAAAGGACCCCCACCTCACACCTGTGAAATAAAGCAATGGCAACCCAGTTTCTCTTCTCAGTTTATATGTCTGATCTCAGTCTGATATTAGTCGAGTGTTCAAATTTACACTGACACCTAAGTGTATGTAATGATGATTGACATATTGGAAAAACAGAAGCAGTGTGTTATATAATTCAGCCCTGGTCATTTTGCCCACCAGATGGTGCTGTAGGTCTGAATCTTATATTTATCATACTGCATGTTCATAATGACTGGAGAAGAGATCAACTGAATTTCGATATGGTTTATTATGGCTGAAGAACAGAGATTACAGGTTACAGAGGTACATAATATCTACAAAATAAATTATACTGAAATATTAATTAACCTTATTTATAAACCTGCTTCCTGTTGTACCAGGTATTCGGTATAATGTAGTAAAGGACTGTGATGAGACTTTGAAGTAGAAGGATATTAGAAGTGTAATTGGAATGAATGCATATTGGATATTTTTCCCCCCCACTGTGAAAGTGGAGGAGCTTTGCAGGGATTGGATACCTGCATGAACCTGGGGTGGTCTTGGTCTTGGATTTTAACCTGACATATTCGCCATCTTTAATTTCTCTTTTTGATCTCTAACTACAAAAAAATCACCCCACATATTCAGAAAGAAACATACAGTCCTCAGTGTGCACCAGTGCGGGCAGAGGCCACAGTCCAAGGGTCCAAACGAGGTCCTGTCACACAGTCTGGAGGAAGGTTTTGCGGTGAATTCGAGCTACAGTTGCAGACTACGTCATCAGTCATGCCAGAAAGAGAAGAACTTCTGCTGCTGGCCTCACAGCCTCTCCTCTGCTTTTGTGAAAACCACGGTGAGTGTTTCCAACCACAGTGTGGACCACTGGCTCTCTTTCTCAGAAGGCTCTGCACCAAGTCCTTCTGAGCACTGTGCCCAGCAGACACCAGCTCTCAGTAGAAGCTATGGAGGTGTCTGAGATGCCTCCTTTATTTGGGAAGCTTGTCTAAATATATACTATACTAAAAAAAGACAGTTTTGGGAATAATGACCTCAGATAGTAGTTCAGATATCAAACGCAGCTACTACCACCCCCATCTACACCTGCTAGCGTGCCTACTGCTGGGTGGTGAGGAGGGCCGTTAGCCGTGTGGGCTGTGTTAACCAGAGGTGCCAGTTTAGCTGGGTTCTCTCCTTCACACCTACAGGGTTCCCACAGTCATGTGTCAGTAGCACCTGCTTCATGAAGCCCACCTGCAGAGCAGTGATGAGAACAGAGCCTGGAGCCTTCATGTGTTAGTGCAGCTACATCCAGACAGCAGGCCCACCTATCAGGCTCTTAATGGCTCTCCAGCTTCCTCTCCTCTCTTTATCCACCCAGCCACGAATGGCAGAGCCTATGATTTCTGGCATGGGGTTCTGTGGTCAAACACTGGAGAGGACAGCGAGTCCAAGAGTGATGAAGCTAGTGGACCGTGAGCTGACCCATTGGGCCTGAGCGAGGTGGAGACAAATATCCCTCAGATCTAGAACACTGAAAGAGGCCTATTTAAACACGGCTGCTGTACACATGGACTAGGTAAGGACTTGTACAGTCTATGAGGTCCATCTGTGCACATGCTTGGAGCAGGGAGCGGAGTCTGGTGTCTGTATACCTACCAGCCATCAAAACCCACAGCAATAAGTGAACAAGTCCTCAGAAAACATACTTCCTTACAAATACTCAGAATAATAAATAAATAAATAAATAAATAAATAAAATAGAATAATATTAATAACTAAAACTAGTTTAGCGGTTTATATTTGAGAATTATATTTTACATATTATGTTTATATATACATCATATGTTACACTATATGTTGTATTTTATTCCCAGTATGTTAAATTTAATAATGTATGTATTAGAATTAATTTAAACTTATTTTCACTCAGAAAATTAACAATATTTGACCAAGAGCACCCAAACTATTGCACCCATCCGTATATAGTGTAACATTATTAGGTTATGCACATGCTCTAGTACTAATTAATAATCTTTTATTCAAATTATACTTTAAAGAAAAATAAAAAGAGCAATAGCTGTTATTAATTATGAGGTATTAACAATATAAAATCATTTCCCTAAAAAAAACATTTCCTTTGATTCTGTTCTCATGTTGTTGTTTATGTGTACTGTGGATATTTTACTAATCTTCTTATTTGTGTATTGTATATGTTGAGATTAATGAGCTAATAACAGATTATTTACCTGAACTTCCTGAACTGAAAAATATAGCTGATCTCCTCTAATATACGCTGTTATACTGTTTTACATTTAAAACACACTTTATCAGTGAAATTACTGCAGACTAATCATTACAGACGATCTATAGGCCACGCCTTCAGATATATGAAGCGTCTGTCTGAACACACGTGCATTAAGCCTTAGTGTCTGGTCTGATCAGAAAGATGGGGTGGGATTCATCCCTGGCTCTTCTGCTCCTCAGTGCTGGTGAGTGATAATGGTCTCTATTAGGAAGTTATTAAATATAGAAATATGAGAATAATATACACTTCTTTATTAGACCCCTGTTTAATTAACACTGTATGAGCTGGTGTGTGTATGTTCTGAACCCCAGACAGTCTGTGTTCTCTGTAGAGAGCTGTGTGTACTGTGTGTTGCAGGTGTACTATCAGTGACCGTGGGTTCTCAGACCACGTTAATGTTGGAGGTAGAAGCTGGAGATGATGTTACCCTCTGGTGCACTCATAGTTTAACAGAACCAGCTCATATATACTGGTTCAAACACACCAATACCTCAGTTCCAGAGCGCATCACCTGCCAGCAGTACAGTCTATATGCCCCACCGAGACCCTGTAGTATTATCCCCCAAAGTAACCGAACGGTGATGAACCTGAACTCTGAGAATGCATCTCTCCGTATAACTGAGGTTAACTACACTGACTCAGGACTCTACTACTGCTGCATTCAGAGGAACCTGCACATCAGATTCACCAACGCAACCCTCCTACTAGTTAAAGGTAAGTTTCTATTATGGGCAACTCATGAATAGCATTTGAAGGGTTTTGCCGCTACACACATTAAAGACCACGTCCCAATATTAATTTTTAAATTCAGTTGTAGGGAGTGAACTTTTATACACGTTTATATTTACAGTACTATCAGTCCTTACTTATGACTGTAAGTACATTTATTAGAGGAACATATTTCTATTAGAACATTAGAAATATCTGAAATGGTCAGAATTCCATATTCAGTGTTTCGGTATGAAACTCTTCATTTATATCACATTAGTATGTTAGTCTATAAACTACACTGTGGATCAGAACAAACAGAGCATTAAATATTATTATATAAATGTATTAATCATATCAAATACTTTTCAGACCAAGTCCAACCGCTTTCCAGGAGCCCTGAGATCATCTACAGAGGTTTGTAATATTTGATGCTGCTCTCATTCTCTCATATTCTATAGAGTTAGAGTTGATGGGTTACTAATTTAATTATTCGGCTTATTTTAAATATGAAGTTTTAATATTGTGTATTTGTAATATTGAATGTTTTAATAGAGGTACGTGTGGGATACGTTGTTAGGTACATACACGTGTGTTTACAGGAGTGAAAATGTATTGATTCTAATTAATTAGGCATTTAAATAAACACGTATTAAAACAGAATACATTTATTTTATTCCCATTTTTATCATGTTGTTTATTATATACAGTTCTGTGTAAAAGTTTAAAACCTGAAAGCCATAGATATAAATATCTGTTAATCTGAGACGTCAGTGTTTATTTGCCACAGAAGTTATTTTTACTGTATTTATAAATATTCATATTTATTTCTCTTCATCCTGAAGAGCTCTTCTTCATCCTGACTGTGGTCCTCAGTGCTGTGGTGGTGATCCTCCTCAGTGCTCTCCTTCTCATTCTGAAGGACAGGAAACCCTGCAGAGATGGTAGGACTGATCTTCTATTGAAGCTTATATAAGGCTTGTGGGAGTCATTTTCCGAATCTGGTAATATCAGTACCAGTGTAGAGTAACTGTACTGTAATGTGTGTGAGTGGAAGTGATGCTGCTAAATCATAATCATTTGCTCCTTATGGTTTGGGTTCACTCCTTCCTGCACAGCTCAGTGAGCTCTGTATGATGTTCTCTCTACAGTGAAAGGAGAGAAACAGGTAAATGTGACAGTGCAGATTTATATATTAAATACACATACAGTTAAATAAGCCTGTCAGTTCTGCCCCAATACATATTCCCAGTGTTCACGGTCTCCTACACCGCATTCCTACATTCCCACCAGTCATTATAAAGTACGGACTACAGTGATGGAGTTTTCATGTTTAGTGTATTTGTTGATTTTACAGGTGGTAATAAGTTGCATGTCCTGTTTACTGAATATAACCTAAATAAATCAACATATAAATTATAAACCTCCCCCATTTAGAAATGAGGGTATTCACTGCGTATTGGTATTTCATGTAAACATATTCAGTTTATTTATGATGTATTTCTCTATTAAACTGTTTAACCTGAGTGACTCTGTTCATGTTCTCTGTAGCGGTAGGAACAGAACCGTGCCTTGGTGAAAGGCGCCGCTCTGCAGTTCTCCAGAAAGTGGGACGCTGAGGTGGAGACGTGTGTGGAGTACTCTACAGTACGAGTAACGTAGTTCTGTAACTCAGCTACTCCAGCTCTGTGTAATTCATTACTGTGTAATTTCACTGATTCACTTTTCATCTACTGACCATCAGAAGTTCGGGGACACCTTGTCCTCTGTGGAATTTAATTAAGATTGAAATACATATTACAGTATCAGTTAGCACAGCACCACCGTTCTGCATTTGCCCATACTGACTGTGTGGTAGATGTTTACTTTACATAGTGTTAATAAGTGGGTAATGAGATGGTAGTGTTATGGTAACCAGTTCTGTTTTCTCCATAAATAAATAACTTTTTAAAAAATGCAGAACAAACAAACAAACAAACAAACCAACAAATAAAGAAATAAAACATGGTAAAAACATAACAGGTAAAAAAGAATATGTATATACTGTATAGAGTTCATTAGTAAAACCGCAGTTCAGCAGAAATCCTGCAGCTTTTCTAGGGTATTGGAACTGGGAGTGTGTGTGGGACCACACATCACTATATATAATAATCTATATAACCATGTTTGTGGAATGATCATGGAAAATAACATGTAGTGATTATGTTTGTGTAATTAGACGTTAATGTAATTTTTCCATATTATTACCAACTTACCGCTGACCATTACACCTACAGTTATTAAAGTTTTATGCATTAATGACTATACAGTGTACAAAGTGTGATTTTAGGCTGAGTGTGACTTATAATTATTATTATTATTATTTTACTGTTTCATTTCCGACTTCTACTACTGTAGTCTTTAGTAATAACTACAACGTTACCTTGTTACCATCACATTATCATTGTTGTTATTTATTAAAAAAATAAAATAAACGTGTTCATAAACTTCTGACGGCCTGTGTAGTTATAGGTTACCGGCTTCGACTCCTGTTTCTTATTGTGTATCCAGTCAGCATGTGGAAGCAGACGTCTATATTATAATAACTTATTTTTATATATGGACTTAAAGCACGATTAGATTCCATCATGAGATGATGTAAAATCTTTATCTCCTTATTTAAGTGTGTTTGTGTATGAAAAAGTGGTGTGGTCGGTGGATATAAAGGAATCGGGGATGATCTGAAAAAAGAAATATAACAGCCACGTTTTGTGCCGTAAAAAAAAGACATAAAAGAAATATAGCTATAAATTAAATCATATAGAACTTTATTAAAAATGTGATTTTAATATAGCCTTATTTTTTTTATTTGTGTTACATGCCACACTATACAGGCTATATGTCATTTTCCAGCATGTTCAGTTCAGTAAATACACAGTAATTCTCTGTTAAGAACACAAGCTGTATTAATCTATTATTTATTAATCAAAAAATATTGTGACAATCCCACCATTCAAGGAGGTTCCAACATGGAATGGATTTTTTATTATTATTATTATAATTATTATTATTATTGTTGTTGTTGTTGTCTAGAAATGATAGTAAGCATACAGTAATCTTTAACATTAGCAGATTATTATATTTTCTGTGCTGAATTGTTCTCAGTGGTCATAAAGTCCAGTCAGTGTCTCTGTGTGAAGGTGGGAAGATATGTGCTCTACTCACACAGAGCTTCCAGAGAATCTATTTGAGACTAAGTAGCACCCCCTTGTGGACAAACCACCAAATTGTCATCCTTTTTAATATTGTTTTATTTATTTTATAAATAAATATTTTTAGATGTAGTTTAGACCATGTAGCTTAATGCTAGTCAGGTATATCATCAATCCATACACGAAGTAAAATATTAAAATTAACCTGAAGGAGTCCTCCAAGGTCCTCCAGTCTGGCCTTGGTCCTCCTATAGTCTGGAGCCAACGCTGGATATCCAGAAAACCAGTTAACACCGGGCAGCATCACAGAAGCATGTAAATCTCTGATACTGAATTATAATTGATCCTGTGTGATGTATTGGCCATAGACTCAACACTGGATCAGTTCAGTAGCTGATGATCTGATGTCAGTACTGATGTTAGGAAGGTGTTGATACAAGCTTTACTCTGTAACTGATTTAATAATGCACCACAAACACAAATCTGTGATCTGTTAGTTCTCCTAAATCTTTATTAAACTCACAAAAGTACAAATAAACAACTTTATTTGGTCTGACCAACATTCAAGTTTTGAAACACTCGATCCACACTAAGCAGGCGAGACTGGAAACAGGTGAGGGGGCGATGAACGTCCATCAAAGACGTACACTGGTAAACAGAAATGGTCGGGGTTCAGCACTTTGTACCCAACTAGCTAAGAAAGTCATCAGACTCCAGGGAATCTAGAGACCTCTCAGTCCATGTAGGGCAAGACTGGAAACCACTGGTGAACGTATGGGACCCTACAGCCCTCTGACCACACTGCATGAGAACCCGTCAGCCTACTGTGCCAAGTTTATCCAGCTGGGTTTGGGGGCATTTGGGAAAATCATCATCACCTGTCCTGCCGCCACTGCATCAAGAAATGCAAACTGAAACTCTGTTACGCAAGAACAAACCTTAACACCGGTTCTATACAGGAACGCTGCTGGGTTCTCTGGGCCTGAGCTCAACACAGAGGGTCAGGTAGACTTGTACAAACCTTAACACAAGTTCTATACAGGAACGCTGCAGGCTTCTCTGGGCCTGAGCTCAACACAGAGGGTCAGGTAGACTTGTACAAACCTTAACACCAGTTCTATACAGGAACACTGCTGGGTTCTCTGGGCCTGAGCTCAGCACAGAGGGTCAGGTAGACTTGTACAAACCTTAACACCAGTTCTATACAGGAATGCTGCTGGGTTCTCTGGGCCTGAGCTCAACACAGAGGGTCAGGTAGACTTGTACAAACCTTAACACCAGTTCTATACAGGAACACTGCAGGCTTCTCTGGGCCTGAGCTCAACACAGATGGTCTGTAAGACTTGTACAAACCTTAACACCATTTCTATACAGGAATGCTGCTGGGTTCTCTGGGCCTGAGCTCAGCACAGAGGGTCAGGTAGACTTGTACAAACCTTAACACTAGTTCTATACAGGAACGCTGCTGGGTTCTCTGGGCCTGAGCTCAACACATAGGGTCTGTAGGACTTGTACAAACCTTAACACCAGTTCTATACAGGAACGCTGCTGGGTTCTCTGGGCCTGAGCTCAACACAGAGGACCAGGAAGACTTGTACAAACCTTAACACCAGTTCTATACAGGAACGCTGCTGGGTTCTCTGGGCCTGAGCTCAACACAGAGGGCCAGGAAGACTTGTACAAACCTTAACACCAGTTCTATACAGGAATGCTGCTGGGTTCTCTGGGCCTGAGCTCAGCACAGAGGGTCAGGAAGACTTGCACAAACCTTAACACCAGTTCTATACAGGAACGCTGCTGGGTTCTCTAGGTCTGAGCTCAACACAGAGGGTCAGGAAGACCTCTACAAACCTTAACACCAGTTCTATACCGGAACGCTGCTGGGTTCTCTGGGCCTGAGCTCAACACAGACTTGTAGTTTTTGATAAACGGATGATGAATTCTCGAATTCTCCAGAGACAAAAGAAACCATCCAGACTTCAGTCAGTGAAAGGTGCAAAAGCCCACATCTGTCATGGTACAGGTGGGGACATCATTGCCCACAGTGTGTGACCTGCACATTTGTTAAGTGATCAGACACAGACATGTATATTGGAATATTAGAGACAAACAAGAGTATTTTCTGTTTTGTTTGGTCAGCTTCATTTAATTTGTAGATAAGCATCCACTGCAAGTTAGGCTTTTTCAGTTGTCTACTTTCACATGCCGATTAAAAACACGATGGAAAAAAAGAGTCTAGACCTGTGACCTCCAACTACACCAGCCGTCAGGTGTTTATTTATTTAT
The DNA here is from genome assembly GCA_024036415.1 of Prochilodus magdalenae. NCBI lineage: Eukaryota > Metazoa > Chordata > Actinopteri > Characiformes > Prochilodontidae > Prochilodus > Prochilodus magdalenae. The sequence continues at coordinate 14,885 of JAMWET010003985.1, read as the reverse complement.
TTATTCATTTATTTATTTAATAACCTGACATTTGAGACATTCTTATATACAGTTTTAAAGAATGTATCTTAATCTATATTGTATATCATGTGTATATATATTTATGATCATGACTTACGTTATAATAATAAACCCCTCTAGTTGCTGATATCGCTACTGCTCACTTTCTATGAAATTCACAGCCCTCTACAGATCACATTGGTAACGAGTAGTTGATGATATGGTAATATTATGGTAACGAGGTGTACTAACTCATACATACTGTATTTTCAGTTGTTATTAAATAATAGGGTTAAACCTGCAGTGTAAACACGTTAACAGAACCCTGGCAATACAATAGGAACCAGTCACACTACCTACGACACCTCCGTGTTCTAGGTGGTGATCAGTACGTGGTAACTGTAGTGGTGATATTAGATGATAAGTTATATAGAAGTTAATTATATAGAAGTCCATTAATATACAACATTATTATTTTATTTTACTATTATTATAATATTAAGATTATTATCCTAAAATTATGCAGTATTTCTGCTGAGCTAATATGGCTTTAGCAATTAACTTGTTCCTACTTTCTTTAAGTGGTCGGGTGCAGCATGACAGACACAGTCACAGTAAAAATTAAACCAAAAATTATAAAAGGAAATACAATTATTACAATTAATTATTTCTTGTTACCATCATATTACCATTATTCATTAATGATTTTTTATCATTGCAATTACTAACTTATCATTTACTAACTATTAGTATGTATGTAATTTTTGGACATTGCAGCTTATTACAATAAGATTACTATATCATTACCCACTTATTAACAATTAACAATCAGTAGGGGCAAATATAGAACCGAACCATAAAACAGAACTGTGGTGCTGTGCTAATTTATTATACAATTATATGTATTACAATCTTAAATAAATTTCTTTTCCACAGAGGACAAGGTGTCCCCGAGCTTCTGATGGTCAGTAGGTAAAAGTGAATCAGTGAAATCACACAGTAATGAATTACACAGAGCTGGAGTAGCTGAGTTACAGAACTACGTTACTCGTAATGAAGAGTACTCCACACACGTCTCCACCTCAGCGTCCCACTTTCTGGAGAACTGCAGAGCGGCGCCTTTCACCAAGGCACGGTTCTGTTCCTGCCGCTACAGAGAACATGAACAGAGTCACTCAGGTTAAACAGTTTAATAGAGAAACACATCATAAATAAACTGAATATACGTTTACATTAAATATATATACTGTATATATATATATACTGTGAATATCCTATATTCTAATTGAGCAGTCTTAAATATAAATGAAATTACATACTGCTGTATGGAAACGTTTATCTTTACTTTTTCTATATATAAGTTCAGTAACTGAACAGTAATTGTGTATTAGTGTGTGGGGAAGTGTGTCTCTCTAAAGAGGATACAGAACTTTTACTCAGAACCTCAACAAACACATGCGATTAATATTAATGTATAAAAACATCAACCAGTGCAGTCAGGACTCTACACAGAGCCGAAACTCCAGATCTGTTTGTTTATTGTTTAAAACTCAAATTTAGTCCATACTCTATAGTGATTAGTGGGAGTGTAAGGACACTGTGTAAGAGGCAGTTAATCAGACATATGTTATTTGGTAACTCCGGCTACTTAACTACTTGGTTAATGTTTCGGTTGTGTATATGATGTATCTATATTCTACATTTTCACTCTGACCTCTTTCTCTTTCTTCACTGTAGATCCAGCATCTGTAATAAGGAAATGTGGGGACTTAGTTAGCCGGGCATGAAGGAGTGAAAACAAGACATTAGGCATAATAAATAATTATGATTGAGCAGCATCATTTACATTTACATATATATTACCATATAGAGACTCTACACTGATACAGATATCAGATTCAGAAATGACTGTAACAATATTAAACAAGGTTAAAGAGAATCTGTATCAGCCGTACCATCTCTGCAGGGTTTTCTGTTCTTCAGAATGAGAAGAGCGCTGAGGAGAATCACCACCACAGCACTGAAGACCACAGTCAGGATGAAGAAGAGCTCTGAAGAGCATGTGATGAGATATTTTGAGCTCGTTTGAAGAATGAAGTTTGGTTTTAGACTTTTTCTGGATTTACTGATATAATAATATGGATTTTATAAATTTGTGAATCACTGATTTAAAAGAACACAGGTACTGATCAGTCCAACCAGGTAGTGGATGATGACTACAGCCAATACAGTAATACTGTACAATATCAGTAATACAGAAAAAATGTACAATATCAGTATTACAGTAATACTGTACAATATCAGTAATACAGTAATACTGTACACTATCAGTAATACTGTACAATATCAGTAATACTGTACACTATCAGTAATACAGTAATACTGTACACTATCAGTAATACAGTGATACTGTACAATATCAGTAATACAGTAACACTGTACAATATCAGTAATACTGTACAATATCAGTAATACAGTGATACTGTACACTATCAGTAATACAGTAACACTGTACAATATCAGTAATACAGTAATACTGTACAATATCAGTAATACAGTAATACTGTACAATATCAGTAATACAGTGATACTGTACAATATCAGTAATACTGTACAATATCAGTAATACAGTGATACTGTACAATATCAGTAATACAGTGATACTGTACAATATCAGCAATACAGTAATACTGTACACTATCAGTAATACAGTAATACTGTACAATATCAGTAATACAGTAATACTGTACACTATCAGTAATACAGTGATACTGTACAATATCAGTAATACAGAAAAAATGTACACTATCAGTAATACAGTGATACTGTACAATATCAGTAATACAGTGATACTGTACAATATCAGTAATACAGTAACACTGTACAATATCAGTAATACAGTAATACTGTACACTATCAGTAATACAGTAACACTGTACAATATCAGTAATACAGTAACACTGTACACTATCAGTAATACAGTAATACTGTACAATATCAGTAATACAGTGATACTGTACACTATCAGTAATACAGTAACACTGTACACTATCACTAATACAGTAACACTGTACAATATCAGTAATACAGTAATACTGTACAATATCAGTAATACAGTAATACTGAGCCTCCAGTACACGGACACACACCGACACACACATAATCACTATGGTATTCATATTTATCCTGATATTAGTCTAGTGCCTCAGCACATACACACCGACTCACCAGATACATATTTTAATTCAGGTGATAAAACATTTCCTCAACACTGTATATGATAAATACCTTTAATAAATAAATCTTTAAATAATCTGTTTTAGTACTGGTTTATTTACCCGCACAGTTAACTAGAATCCACACATTTACACTCCTGTAAAAATAAGCAGTTGGGAATTTCTCTCTCATGTTTAGATTATTAAAAAATAAGCTCAGTATTATAAATATACAGTATTAAAGACTCTATATATAAAAGAAGCCTAATTAGTAAAACAGTAACTCATCAACTGTACATCCGGGAGAATATGAGAGAACAGAATCAAACACTACAAACCTTTGTAGAAGATTTCAGGGCTCCTGGAAAGTGTTCTGATTTGATCTGAATAAAAACATTGTGTGGTTAACTCCTTCATATAATAAGATTTACTGCTGTGTTTGTTCTGCTGCACAGTGTAGTTTAAACACAAATAGACACATGTAATAAGAATAAAACGTTAATTCTGAAATGCTGGGTATGAATTTGTAACTGTTTCAGATGAGATTATTAAAGAAACACATTCCTGACTATTAGTCATGACTAAGCACTAACATCACTGGCATAAATGTGAATAAAAGTTCACCCCCACCAGCTGAAATATAGACATTACAGCTGGAAGTGGTCTATTATGTGCTTAGCATTAACCCCCTGGTTTACCCAGGTACCTGGTAATGGAGACCACCTGGTATAAAAGTTACCTTGCACTAGTAGGAGGGTTGCGTTGCTGAATCTGATATGTTGGTTCCTCTGAGTGCAGCAGTAGTAGAGTCCTGAGTCAGTGTAGTTAACCTCAGTTATACGGAGAGATGCATTCTCAGAGTTCAGGTTCATCACCGTTCGGTTACTTTGGGGGATAAGGCTACAGGGTCTCGGTGGGGCATATAGACTGTACTGCTGGCAGGTGAGGCGCTCTGGTATAGAGGTACTGGTGTGCTTCAACCAGTATATACGAGCTGGTTCTGTTACCCTGGTTCGGCACCAAAGAGTGACATCATCTCCAGCTTCTACCTCCACCATTAACGTGGTCTGAGAACCCACGGTCACTGATAGTACACCTGCAACACACAGTACACACAGCTCTCTACAGAGAACACAGACTGTCTGGGGTTCAGAACATACACACACCAGCTCATACAGTGTTAATTAAACAGGGGTCTAATAAAGAAGTGTATATTATTCTCATATTTCTATATTTAATAACTTCCTAATAGAGACCATTCTCACTCACCAGCACTGAGGAGCAGAAGAGCCAGGGATGAAGCCCAGCCCATCTTACTGATCAGACTAGACACTAAGGCTTAATGCACGTGTGTTCAGACAGATGCTTCATATATCTGAAGGCGTGGCCTATAGATCGTCTGTAATGATGTCACTGCAGATCAAAGCGTGTTTTAAACGGTGTATGTTACGGAGTAGTTCAGCGTCTCCAGTCAGTTACAGTCAATACATGTTCATATTTTCTGTTTGTAGATTTTAAAAACAATATTTAACCCCTAATATACACGTATAATCCACAAAGAAGCAGATCAGTAAATCACCCACAGTTCATAGCAAAAAATACGGCAGGAAATCAGGAGTCATAGACCTTTATGAATATTTCCTGGGCTCTTAAAAAGTGTTGTGTTTCTAAGAGAACATTTCATATAGATCATACGTCCATATAACCATATTTAATACTCTGTCTGTTCTACTACAAAGAGTCATTAAATAAAACTATATAAACTGTATATTTAGCTGTATATATAAAGAGTATATAACCTGTATACATAATCTAAAATAAGATTGTATACAGTTGCATGTGCTCTTGGTGAAATTCTATATTAATATTATTAATAAATATAATAAATATATAAAATATATAATATAATAAATATATACTAAAAAGTTTAAACATCCTCTACAGAGAATCTGCACATTTTAATACATACATTATTTACAGAATTTAACATAGCAGGGATGAAATAAAAGATAAAGTACAAAATATGATATATATATATATATATATAAGAAATATATAATATTTAATTTTTATTTATATATGTTATTTCCATGTGTATTCTGATGGCTGGTGTGTAGATAGTAAAATCACATGAGTGACACGTATACAGTCAGACTTCAGCAGCCTCAGCCTGTCTACAATCTGCTTGCTATGTACTATTCAGTCTGTGTGTGGCCTGGGGGTAGAAACTGTTCCACAACCGGATGGTCACAGTCCTGTACCATTGGTTAAGGAATGATCACGGTGTTCCAAAATAATATGATATGATGGAAAGAAGGAATGAAGAAAAAAGAAAGGGAGAAAAAGTTTAGAATATAGGGGGGAAATAAAAGAAGTAAAGAAACTAGTTAAAACTGAATAAATCATTCATCTAAAATCAGCACACTGAACTGCACAGCTGGAGGAATAAAGAGAGATGGATGAAGAGAGGAGAGGAAGCTGGAGAGCCATTCATTAAGAGACCCTGGATAGGAGGTGGACCTGCCTGGTCTGGAGATATCTGCACTAATACATGAAGGCTCAGGCTCTGTTTCTCAGCCACAGCTCTGCCAGGTGGGCTTCATGAGGTAGCAGCTGCTACAATGACACATGACTGTGGTAACCCTGTTAGGTGGTGAAGGAGAGCAACCCACCGTCACTCACACTACATGGACCTCTGGTTAACACGGCCCACACGGCTAACGGCCCTCCTCCGCAGTAGGCAGGTTAGCAGGTGTAGATAGGGGTGGGGTAGTAGCTGCGTTTCATACATGAACTACTCTCTGAAGTCATTATTCCCAACACTGGCCCATCACCAGCGCTCACGACACGCTAACACATTCTGTTATCTAAATGAAGGGGGATTTAACTCATTCAGGCCCAATGATAGACGCTCAGACACCTCACCACAGCTCCGACTGCAATCACTCCATCACTACAGAAGAAACAGTGGAGGAACAGAGAGCTGGTGTCTGCTGGGCACAGTGCTCAGAAGGTCTTGGTGCAAAGCCTGCTGAGAAAGAGAGCCAGCGGTCCACACTGTGGTTGGAAACACTCACCACGGTCTTCACAAGAGCAGAGGAGGTGCTGTGAGGCCAGCAGCGGAAGGAACGTGATGCAGCCTTTGATGAGGTTAATGCAGGTGTTGTGTGTTTGGAGTCTGTCTACACAGAACTGAACATCTACTGCACACGACAGTCTGTCATTAAGAGTCCCAGTTTAAAGCTGTGCACAGATACACTGAACACAACACACCAACAAACATACTGGAACTCCAGATTAGTAAGGAAACACCAATAATGGAACAAATGAAAGATGGAGAGCACGTCAGGTTAAAGATCCAAACCAAGACCACTCCTGGTTCATGCAAGTACCCAATCCCTTCAAAGCTCCTCCACTATAATCAATATGATCAATATGCATTCATTCTAATTACACTTCTAATATCCTTCTACTTCAAAGATTATTATTTTGTCTCATTGCAGGTTTTCATGTCCTTTACTACATTATACGTGAATACTCTGGGAACAAAGGTCAGTAGGTCTTATAAATAAAGGTTCATTTTATATTTTAGTATAAATTTAGTTTTTGTACCTCTGTAAACTCTGTAATCTCTGTTCTTCACAGCCCATAATAAAAACCATATCGAGATGGTGGTTAAAGCTCTGTTCTCCCGCAACAGGGTTAGGTGTTGCTCCAGTCGATTATGAACATACAAGTATGTAACATATCAAGACCTCAGACCTAGGACAAGCACGCATCTTGCTTTGGTACAAGAATGACCGCCAAAACAAACTGCCTAAATTATGAATAAGCATGTTTGTGGATTAAGAGGATTTTTCCAATATGTCAACATTCATTCATTAATACGCCGCTGACATGTGGCATTGGTGTCAGTTGTGAATTTTTGAACAAGCTGTTGTCTAGGTTTTGAAGGGATAAATCGAAATACAACGTATGAGGTAAACAAAAACTCCAACCCACAAAAAATAAACCAAAAAAAAACAACATAAAACAATACATTTAAACTGAGAAGAGAAACTGTGGAAAATAAAAAAAAAAAAAATGGCCTATTGCCTTTATTATATACAAAGGTGTGGAGGGTGGCTGGGCCCTTTTTCCGCAGTGGGGTAGGGAGGAAGGCTTTTATCACCCTATGGAGATTGTTTGATACTCTTGCTTTGGCAGATTCGGTCCGCTCATATTCGAATCTTCACACAGGTAAGTTTGGGCTTAAATATTATGATAATTTAAAAAATTCACAAACTAACTATTTTAAAGATTTTAGCCGAATGGGCTTAATGGCTAATAATGCCATAAAGCATCTCAGTATTCTATCGCTCGTCTCAGTGGCTTGAAAGCGCCGTTCATAAAAGTGAGTTTTTCTGGCGGCCAGCCAATAAAGCATAGGTCAATTTAAGGGTACTGGCAGGTTTAGATTTTGTATATATTTCCTCCTCCAAATGCATCTTGTTTCAGCTCATTCAGTCAGAATAGCGGGTCAGCCACTGCAAGTGTGCAACGGACTTCCCACAATTTCTCCCTCTTTATGTTTTGACCCTGGGAAAATATATCCCTGGTAAGTTCAGAAAACCTGTGAGTTGGTTAGACGTTTGTTAGAAGCAGATTAAATAAGATTCACCATTTCTGGTGGTATGTGTGCCTGTACTATGCCATTCTGGGGCTAAGGCTCCAGCGCATTGCTCATATTGCATAGTACCAAGTCCGGTTAGCTGCTTCAGGCTTACTGCTCCTGTACTGTGGGATGTCATAAATATGGGGTTACGTTTTGCATGTCAGTGTGATTGGACAGTCATTTACTATACGCAAAGTTATATGTTCTCTAGATATCATATATGAAACAGTAAAGTCCATTATCTCATAAATACATGGTTCAGTGTGGCCCATACTGTGCCATGTCCAGAACATGAGGTGCATTCCGTTAACAATGTTGATTTTTACTTTTCATGCATCATTGAACACAGCCATATAATTTTTCTATACACTATAATCATAAATTCGTTTAAATTTCATTAGAATGGTATTTTCTGTTTCGTCCTCCCCATGGTACTAGAGTTTTTGCAGCCGTTACCAAAGGTTCCCAGTGCACTACGAGTTTTACCTGTGGTGTCTGTGACACTGCAGAGGGCGCTGTAACGTACGAATACGCTGGAGACTCTGTTGAAGCCAGATAACCACACCCCGCCTCTCTGCTCTGTCTGTGATGGAGAGAATGTGTCTGATTCCTCTTAAGGAGGATCAGATTAATACAACTTCAGGGAGGGGGAGACATATATAGATAACAGATGCTAACGGTGAAAAGGAACAGCATTCTGGAGAATGTTTATAGGACGTGAATCGAGGATTGTTTAGAAACAACGCTCCACCTGACACCAAGAGGGAGAGTTTAATTCACCCCTGGCAGAATGTTTTCGAAGCTGTCCTCTCCCATTACCATCATGTCCACTATAAAGGAGCCCATGTAATCATTCCTAAATCAGGGATACCTAACCATCTCTGGAAACACTGTGTCCGTAAGTATGATTTTCCGGGTTCATCAGTTTGTTTATGCTCCACATGGACAACTCGTTCATTACTGTAACATGAATGAGAAGTGAGAGTGATACACAAAAGCCTAAATCTGAACTCTCTCAAATCCTTAGAGATTCCCGCGAAGGTTTGTCAAATATTGTTTTGTCTCTTACACTTCATCCATAAACACAGTCCTTACTGTCTGCCTACAGGCAAGCCTGCACTCCCCCACAGTTTGCCGCTCAAAAAAGTCAGACAAAAAGCAAATGGGGGCAACTGCACGAGAACTAGGTTGCCGGCATACTGCAGACCAGAGGTACGAACGCATATAAAATCTGCTTTGGCATAAGACACCCCATCAGTCGTAGGCTTAGATCAAGTTGGGACGTGTAGCAATGAGACCATAAATCAGCGCCCAACATGCGCTAACTTGTGTGCTCTCTGAGAGGCGGAGCTTAAACACAGTAACGGTGGGTTTTGAGTCAGGGGCTGCAAAGGCTTAATCTCCTTCTTATCCCATTCTAGTAGACTTCCCACACAGATTCACATACGTTATATTCAACATGTTACATATTAGTGTAACAAATATTTCACCTTTGTTTAAGAAGAGTGCTATACGTTTTCTTACACTTATCAGACTTTTTCACAACGCATTGTAAAAACCCTCTGAGGTTTAAATTATGAAAACGATGTTCTAAGGTCACAAAACAAACGTGATTTCTGCACTGTGGTAATAAAAAAGCCACATAAAATAATTTACTAAAAAACATGAATTTACAGTCACTGTTCCTCATAACACAGTTTACAATCTTCCACCAGTGCAGTGCTTCTCAACGGGACACTGTACATCACTTGTAGAATTTGAGAATGTAATAATTAGAATTTAATAATCTTTAGTAGTATTTAAGCTTTGAGAAATATCACCCTGTCTTCTGCACTCTTCTGCCAGTCATTATTACATTCACTCTCTTCTTTACCTCTTTAGCTGAGCACTCCCCATCGGATTCAGGCCAAGGAGGACATCCTGGTGAGGGATCTTACTATTGAGGATGATGGCATCAGAGCAACAGTGTCCTTGTGGAGGGAGGCAGATAACAGTGCCACTGGTGCCAGGGCAGATAGCCGACATTACTCGCCCTAGAGTCCGAAAAAATGACGTGTATGGCAAAAAGCTGAACTCAGCTGCCCACACGGTGGTTTCTGTGAGTATTATGAACTTCCCTATCTTTCCTTCAGTAGCTGAAAAATCCAGCCTTCAGGTTTCCTGTTCAGCAGATCCTCCTCTTGTTGACCCAGCTGTGTGTGGATACCAGGACCAATTAACACACAGCTAGACCCACAACTGTACTTTTTACCACACAGGAAAGAAACGTATCGTTTAGCTAATATCAGTAGTCAGTTAACTTCATAGGCATGTCTGTGAGCGCAGTTAATCATTTATGCTGGTTGTTTGTCTCTGCACACTAATTCCCTTCTCTGTATACTCTAATACCCTGTTCTTCAGTGCTCAGGGCACACCCGCCTCAGGAACCGACCACAGAGCCAGGCATTGTGTGTGCTGGTATGAAATCATTCTCAGCACTGCAGTGGTACACTGATGGTGGCTGGTGGGTCGGAGGTACGACAACGTGCCTGTAGCAGCACCGGGCGTGGAGTTTAACACCCGTCAGTGTCACTGCTGGACTAAAATTGGACCCGCAACTAAAATATCCAACCAATGAGGCTTATGTGCGTTATGAGGCGGTGACGTATTCTTTCCGCTTTGTGGTTTATACCGGATCAGACCTACTTCCTGTCTGCTTTTAGGTGTCTGTGAGGAGTTTTTTTCGCGACTGTATGAAAAATGAATGTCAGTGCGAGCGTTTTTCAGAAACGTGAGGGGGGTGCTTCAGAGCATTGTTCTGTCCACTTTGCTCCGTTTCATCACGGTACAAAACTCGGTGGTTGAGTTTTCTAATTCTTTTCCTGAGGAGGAGACGCTTCGGAAGAAATGGCTCGTCAAAGATTCGGCCGGGAATCGGTACGGGAAAACTTCACCGTCACGAAGCACACTAAAGTGTGCAGCACTCACTTTACAGAGAGTGATTTTGTTGTGGGCACTAGCCGGAAGACGTTTAAAAAGAAAGGTTTCGCGGTAGCCGGACAGTGTTCGAGTGGTAACCGGCTTACTCAAACCAACCCACGACTCGGGTGTTTGGGGAAAGAAGAGAAAAGGCCATCTAACGTTACTTCTCTGGATGACAGCTCGGCGGCGGAGTTACTACTGGGACGTATCATTACAGCATCATGATTACGATGCGACGCCAGAAAACCCGGAGCCGTAGATCTTCTCATTATGAAAAATAAGGAACTTGAAGAAGAACTGCAGCAACTAAAGGCAAAACTGGAGGATCTCTCAGTCAAACAACGCTTTGGGTCTGCAACGATTTATTGTTGGATCAGACGACGACATTCGTTTTTATACGAGGGAGTTCATTATTTACTATTAGCAAATGTCTTTATGTTAAAATGCCCATTTAGCTCACTAGAGAGTTTTGTTTTTTTTTTTTTTTTTTTGTGTTTTTGGTTTTGGGGGGTTATTGACCGCATTTTGCACCAGGTGTGTTTTGGAGCAGGAAAAAAACTTGAAAAGTACAGGATCAGGATTATGAAACCCTGATTTAGCTAACTTATGTAGCTGTGTTTGATTAGAATAATGCCCCAAAATAGCTCCCCACTCATTGTTTGTAGTGCACTTTAAATAGAATACAAAAAAAGTTTTGTTTACTAAACAGTTAATGCACTTTAAGTTCAGCAGGTCCTGAAGTGCAGCTTTTGCTTGAATACTAAAATAGATCCATGGGGTTTCAAATGCACTATGTAAGATTTTGAAAGGACTGGCTAAAATTCAGTTTCATGTTGTTATTTTCGGTAGTGACAAGTATTTAGGATTTTCTTAAATCAGGTATTTCTCCCCTTGCTATCCATGTTGACCAGTTCATGTTTTTTCTCCCTCACCAAGGCCTCCTTAACAACCCTTACCATGTTTTATCATTTAAGAAACAATCATGGGTACAGTGTGTGTTTGAGAACTGGATAGGGAAACACGTGCCACTGTCTGGTGGAGTGCAAGGACCGACTTAGGGAATCTGTTGGTTTATATATATATATATGTCCGTTGCACACGTCATTGTCTTTTTTGTTTTGTTTTTTTTAGTATAGGACAGTTATGGCGCAATCACTAACATTGTGTTCTGTTTAGATTTGCCACATACGACCATCTAATGGCCTTTCTGGAGTCTTATTGAACCATCACCATCCACAAAATGCTTCGTGTTGGTTAGGCCAGTGGAGGCTCCACCTGAATGCCCCTGAGGACGCAGGCGTGTCAAGACCCACTGTAAGTTTTTTAGTACAGAGCAGCTATTATTCGGGCATTGGATCAGATATAGCTGATCCAATGTATTTTTTTTTAAAACACACTCAGTTTTACTGCTGGCTGAGAAAGTCCCACTAACCCAGTGTTTCTCCAAAACCTGGTCCTGGGGGATTCCCCCATGTACATTTTGAGTGCTTTCACTGCTTTAACAACCCTTTGCAACTTGGAAGTGTGCTGGGAGCAGTCTGAAGACGCTAAAATGTGCAGGACAGGGTGTCTACAGGAAATAGGATTGCGCTTACCAATAATTTACAGCCAAAAAGTATCATGTGTGCAGTGCTCTGTGGACCACTGATGAATAAGCTAACAGACGACTAACAAACTGTACACAGACAGATCAGTTTACTGTCTCTGACTTTGACACCTACAAGGTGGACCCACATGGTAGGTTGTGCCTAGTAAAGTGGGAAGTAAGTGGACACAGCAGCACTACATCACTGGATTTCAGTACAGGCAGCATCCACTATTACCACCAACACTACCACATCAGGGTCACAACAGTGCTGATCAATGTTCCACCCAAACAATAGCTGCTATTCCATTGAAGAAGGTGCAGGGTAAAATGGGTTTAATAAAGTATACAGAGAAAGAGACAGATTACAGTCTGATATTATAGAACTACAAAGTGCTATATGACCTAATCCTATATAAAACCCTAATCAAACTAAAAACATCCACAAAAAGAGTATAGTTACAAGGTTGTATATTTATTTAATCTTTTAAAAATGTAAAAATATAAGTTGTGTTATGTTTTCTCTCTGGTTTTTGCCAATTGCCAGAAGCTAACACGCAATTGATGAGATGTTCCTCTTTCTGATGTACCTGTCGGTTGGCCTAAAACAGAGGGATCTCGGCCACAGATTCTTTAATTCACCGTACCTACTGTGAGCCGGATCATCATCACTTGGGCCAAACTTTTGGCTTTTCTTTACACCGCTGGGGCTGGGATCCGTGTGTATCTGGATGCCACCCGAAAGTCATCAAGGCTCCACCTCATACCCAAGAAATTCTCAAGGTAACCCAGAGACAAACAACAAAACAGTAGTGATGCGACTGCACAGAGCTTCGCTGCCAGACTCCATCATCTTTACTGGCTGCAGGAGTGAAGTATTTTCAACTACAAAGTCCCACTGCACTTTCAAATGGTATGTTTTGGGGATGGCACCACATGGAGCTGTGACATTTGTATCAGCACTCTACCAGAGGGTCTATCAGTGACAAGGAAAATGTCTTCAGGACAGTCAGGCATCACATCTCTCCTGACACCTGACATGGCCATTATGGTAGACTAGGGATTCCTTGTTGATGACCTGGTTCCTTGCAAAATACCACAGGCCCTGGCTTTCCTGCACAAGAGAACACAGATGTTGGAAGATGATGTGAGAGAGACCCCAGCATATTGCACGGTCTAAGGGTACATGTGGAGAGGATGATTAGTTACGAGTTAAAGAAAAACAAACTATTTGACACACTGTAATACCCCCTCTCCCTCACAGGAAGTATCAATCAAATATTTACTGTAGCAGCTATGTCTTCTCTCTAACTACCAGAATGGTCCTCTTGCCAAGAAATGGGCCTCAGTTGGTGGAAAGGCTGTATGAGTACAGAATAATATAACTTTTGCTCTTTCCCAAGGATACTTTTTACATTCATGTACAGGGATGTTGAACTTTGTGATTGTTCTTGGGCTTTTTTGTTATTATTTTAGAAATGCATTGAAAAGCTGTTCTTTCCCAGACTTGTTTACTGAATTTCCCCTGATCCATGTTTTCCTGCTGCAATTAAGGTTTTCATGCTTTTGAAGTAGGTTAGCTAAATAGGGAAAAACAAGCAGGGCAAGGGTACTCCAGGACTAACATTGGAAACCGCTGTGATAAATATTTGAGGCTCCATATACATGTTATCCATGTGTTTACTTTTCATGTACACTTCCAGCAGTTTGAAATATGACGCCACTTAGTTTTGTGGTAAATAGTTTTAAAACACAACTATCCTCTAATGTGTTTTCACTATTAATGTTTAATATTTAATATAAATGTTTCACTTGTTTGTTTTGTACTTCAGGCTTGAGGAAATGTAAAACAATGCAAATCAAATGAAGGAAAATAAATAATTTTATTTTTGAAACAAAGTGCTTGTTGATTTTGTCTTTTGGATTGTTTTTTTATAAGATCAGAACTGTGCCAATGACATTTAAATGTTTTTTGTATTCTACAGATCCTTATTGGGGTTATAAGAAACATTTTAAACAAATACAACAATATATACAAACATACAAAACTGAATTTATAGACATCTGGGGCAATGTATAAACGTTAAAAAAAAGAAATGGTCCACTTTTTGTTTTATGGTGTGGAATTACCTCTGCGTCTTTCAATATGCGCTGCACCAACATGTCTCTCTCCAGCAAAAACAACAAAGTCACACCAGTCCATTCCGGTGAATGAGCATCTGCCCCTGGATCTGCCAGTAGTAGTTAGGTGGATGCTTCAGCTGCAGTGTGGCCGTGCTTTGCTTCCTAGGTAAGAGGCAGTCAACATAAACTTTTCACATTAGGGCACTTTACATCAAACAAGGCCATACGGAATGGTTTTCAGTGGGGTCATTCACAAGACCATCAGGAAGGGAAGCCCATCCAAGGGCAAAAATGCAAATAAAAAGGAACAGACTTAGTCACACTATGTGCTTGGCTTAATAGAGGA
>JAMWET010003984.1:25000-60000 GCA_024036415.1 Prochilodus magdalenae | reverse complement strand
TAGGACCCTACCCACAGGATGCTGCCCACAGGACCCTAATCAAAGGAATCGCGGCCATTTATGGAACACCTACCCCACCAGAGCCCTAAGCCCATCCAAAGGATTCCTGCCCAGAGGACCACTGTCGCCCAACAGGACCCTATCCACACGGATGCTGGCCCACAGGACACGGCCCATAGGGATCCCTACTCCCACGCAGGACCCTACCACACAGGATGCTTGTACTGCCCACATGATGGACCCCTCACCCATGACGGACACTACCCACAGGACGCTGCCCACAGGATTCTGCCCAGGACACTGCCCATAGGACCCTACCCACAGGACACTGCCCCACAGGATGCTGCCCACAGGACACTGCGCATAGGACCCTACCCACAGGACCCTACCCACAGGATGCTGCCCACATGATGCTGCCCACAGGACCCTATCCACAGGATGCTGCCCACAGGACACTGCCCCACAGGACCCTATCCACAGGATGCTGCCCACAGGACACTGCCCATAGGACCCTACCCACAGGACCCTACCCACAAGATGCTGCCCACAGGACCCTGCCCACAGGACCCCATCCACAGGATGCTGCCCACAGGACCCTACCCACAGGACACTGCCCACAGAACACTGTTGGCTGAATAGATTTGGTTGATGGACGATACTCAGTCCAGCATATAACTCACACACTTCGTCTCTCTCGTCTCCAGCAGCGAGCTGTGTGTGCTTGTTAGAGGAAGTGACAGCGGCGACCGCTGCAGATTAGCAGGCCGGTGGGGAACAGAGCAGTATCCCATCAGTTTGTCCCTGTGGAAGTACATCTGGGACTGGGGCTATTGTTTATGCAAAACAAGCCCATCATTAAAGAAAGGTCTCAGCTAAAGAGGTTAGAGAGTCAGAGGAATCAATTAGCTTTGGGTAGAAGGTTTTAAGATCTATTAGTGACAGATTAATTAGCCAGAGAACAACGCTCTGATAATTACATCGCCAATAATTAATACAGCATAATGTAACCAAGACTGAGAACGCTGAGAACACACTCATCAGTTAATAGATTATTACTGAGGGGATACAATCAGCCATCCGTCGCAAATAAAACTGCGGCGGCGGAGCCAGCTCAGCTGGAACCATGAACAAAGCACCCAAGCTGTGCAGCTCTGCATTACACTTGAGCAAAACGGTGTAAAGGTCATAGTGATATGTTACACGCTGTACTTAATTGTGCAATCAGCTGGTATCAAAACAGTGTACTTTATAGGCTCACCCAACCAAAACATGAGTTACCTTGCCTGTTTAAGGTGGTAGTAACTTAGAGATGGCGCTGCATAAGACAGATATGGCTATAAATACCTGTGGGGTGTGAGTGATGCGATCCATAGATTGGGAAGAGGTGCTACAGTGCAGGGAATGTCTCCTTCCATGTGTGGAAAACGCCCCAAAGCAGATGCTAATGATTAGCAAAAGTGTGACTGAGCATTTGGGCGTGGCCAAAGACCATAGTGTGAAGGAAGGAGCGGTTAGTGCCAGCAAGACTACATGCACACAGACCATTACGACGACACCACGTCAAGGTCGCCAAGGACTGCAGTGGTGTCGCCTCAGACTGTCATGGAGTGACTCAGCGGGTCATCTTCGGAGTCCGTGGTCAGCGCTAAGATGAACGATTCCTTGTCACATGTCCAGAAAGCCTGGGGTCACTCCACCTCCACCCCCACCGCACCATCTGCAGGAACTGTGTGAGGATATTCAAGCTGTATGGGATGGATTATCACAGGACTCCATTAGGAAGCTCCACAGCTCCATACCGAGACGTCTGGCATGTTGGGTTAGCAAACATGGCAGCTCGACTCCATACTGAGAGACAGACTTCTGTATGTGTAGCTCAATGAATATTGATCATATCAGTCTAGATTTATCATCAGTTATTGATCCTTCCCAACAGCACCGCAGTCCCACACCTCCTTCTGGGTGCAGCTGTTCTTTGGATGATGAGTGTACAAGGTTTTGGACAAGGCAGCGTATTTATACCACTGCATTTATTAACCTCTTTAAGAGGTGGGCGTCTGGTTCCCATTACCACCACTGTGAACTACTCTGACTCCGACTCTGACTCTGAAGTTTCTATATATCGTAGCATTTGACATCAAACCACTCTGAATGACTTTGTTTATGTCCACGCTCTCTAATTATGTAGATTACGTTTATTGAAATGGACTCTTTCATGCTACCATATTAAGTGCTAGGTTTTAAGCTTCTCCATTAGGCTGAAACTTAAACCTATGGAGGACAAACAGAAATGATGAGTGTGTGTGCTCGTGTTTGCTCACCTGGCACTCAGCCGGATGTGTTTGTGGAGGGTAAATGTTAGAGAGATGTATGCGCTATATTAAATAAACACCTGCGTGCGGTACGTTTGCGACTCTGGCCTAGTTATTGTATTCATTCTGATGTATGCCAAGACTTATATACAATAACACAACAATGACTTTCCCATGGAAGTGAATATTTCATGATCTCTCTGATCCGGTGTTATGTTCGTGTTAATAATGCATAACAGATTCATGTTCACCCTTAATTCAGACCATTACAGTGACAGTGTACTAGAGTTCAGTTCAGTTCCTGCTGGGAAAGATTGTGGAAAAACAAAATCCAATCATTCTCAAAGTGGTCCTTAAAGAACCTTATCCTTAAAGAGTTTGGTGTAATGGGGTACCCTTCCCAGTCCACATCAATAACCCTACACTCATCATCAATAACCCTAGCTGCACCCAGAAGGAAGTGTGGGATTGCAGTGCTATTGGGAAGAATGATAGGGGTCACAAAGGTTCAGTGTTTGATCTAGGGTTTTGTGATGCCACAAAAATCAACTTCACAACCATGTGGACATTTCCAATCCCAGTTCGTTTAAATCTCCCTCCAACTTGTAATTTCCAAATATCGGAGTTTCTAAAGATCTCCTTCCAACTTGTAATTCCCTCTCAAAGTTAGAGTTTGTGCTGCCTCCAGTTTGTAATTCTCACACAGAGGTTCTAAAGATTTCCCACCAGCTTGTAATTCCTGCTCGGAAAAGAGTTCCCTTCAACTCGTAATTCCTGCTCGGAAAAGAGTTCCCTTCAACTTGTAATTCCCGCTCAGAAAAGAGTTCCCTTCAACTCGCAATTCCTGCTCAGAAAAGAGTTCCCTTCAACTTGTAATTCCCGCTCAGAAAAGAGCTCCCTTCAACTCGCAATTCCTACTCGGAAAGAAGCTCCCTTCAACACGTAATGCCTACTCAGAAAAGAGTTCCCTTCAACTCGTAATTCCTACTCAGAAAAGAGTTCCATTCAACTCGTAATTCCTACTCGGAAAGAAGCTCCCTTCAACTCGTAATTCCCACTCAGAAAACAGTTCCCTTCAACTCTTAATTCCCGCTCAGAAAAGAGTTCCCTTCAACTCGTAATTCCTACTCGGAAAAGAGTTCCCTTCAACTCGTAATTCCTACTCGGAAAAGAGTTCCCTTCAACTTGCAATTCCTACTCGGAAAAGAGTTCCCTTCAACTCGTAATTCCTACTCGGAAAAGAGTTCCCTTCAACTCGTAATTCCTGCTCGGAAAAGAGTTCCCTTCAACTCGTAATTCCTGCTCGGAAAAGAGTTCCCTTCAACTCGTAATTCCTACTCGGAAAAGAGTTCCCTTCAACTCGTAATTCCTACTCAGAAAAGAGTTCCCTTCAACTCGTAATTCCTACTCAGAAAAGAGTTCCCTTCAACTCGTAATTCCTACTCGGAAAAGAGTTCCCTTCAACTCGTAATTCCTACTCGGAATGTTGCAGTTTTTTAAACTGTAATTCCTACAGGTAGTTTCTAAAATGTTCCCAGCAGTTTGTAATTCCCGCTCAGAAAAGAGCTCCCTTTAACTTGTAATTCCCATATAGAATAGAGTTCCATTCAACTCAAAATTCCCACTCAGAATACAGCTCCCTACAACTCAGTCAGCAAAGAGCTCCTTTCAACTTATAATTTCCTCCCAGGAAGTTAGAACTTCTCAAACTCTCAGACAATATCCAGCAGCTTCGATCAGCATTTGATCCTGAGGAGACTGAAGAGAGGAGCAGCTCCATCTTAATTAACATCACCACCCCACAGCAGCCTGTAAGTAGCAGTACTAGCATTAGCTCCAAGTAACTAGCTAACTAAACAGCATGAGGGCGGAGCTTATTTACACAGAGCCTTAGTCTACCTCTGTGTAATCACTGCAGCATCTCTATGTAAACCAGCCAATCAGAGAAAAGCTCCTTTACATGCATCTGTCTGAAAGGCACAGTAACAAGGTTGGAAAGTGCTAATATGAAATGGATGATGATTGTGTTTGAGCAGGTGCATAAATAAACCCACACCACCGTGATGAGTGCACCTCCAGGGGAAAAAGAAAAGGACCGGGAGAATGTGGATGCGGCCCCTTTAAACCCGCCACGTGTGGGGTGTATGTTTACTCAACCACATATGAAAGATTAATCAGTAAAACGTCCCCAATTCCCCACAGCAGCGACAGTGCTGGCAGCACGGCCCTCTGGGATACGGCCCCCTATGAGTCAACCTACCGCAGAGAGCTGTATCTCTCATGACAACTTCCCTGCATGACTCCAACTCGTTTTACACACGCCGTCAGCCTGCTTACGCAAACGCTCCCGCACACACACACACACTCATTCAGAGCATTATGTTGCATTTACTCAACACGACCGCACAAACACAGACGCCTTAAGACGCTCTACAGTGAAGCTAAGGTGAAAGCTGGGGCAGGTTAGGCGTATCACCACTGACAAGCTCACCAGACAAAAACCCTAAGTCACCTGTGACTGAAACGTACCCAACAGTGTAGGACCTCCATGAGCACCAATAACAACTGTGACTGGATTTGGTGGATGCCTGCCCCGGCACAATTCCGAGGAGAATTCCCTGTAGACTGGGATTGTATCCACTGCTGGTAGACCCGTATGACCGTACGCTTCCATACACCTGCAGATTCAGCTACTACCTTCACACTATGGTCTTTGGCCACGCCCAACCGCAGTCACTCATTTTTGCCAATCATTAGCATTTTCCATTTTCCACACATGGAACGAGACATTCCCTGCACTGTAGCACCTCCTCCCAATCTATGGATTGCGTCACTCACACCCGCAGGTATTCATAGCCCCATCATCCAGAGCACAGCAGGACTCCCTGTAACTCACTCTAAGTTCCAGCAGATGGCAGCAGCCTTGGTCCTTCACTCAATTGCATTCACTCAAACGATGACGGTTTTGCCGACCTTCCTCCACCTGGACTCTCACAATGCTGCGTCTGCCGTCGTGGTCTTCTGGTGGGCTCTGTCTTTCATACCGTCCCTCTTGAAGTTCTTCAAAGTGCCATTCCTCTCCGGCCTTCTGATTCTGCTTTAGTATCATGCAATAATAATAAACGTACAATGAACTGGAATCAGTGATCACTCGCCAGCCCCTTTCTTGGTCTTGTCCCTGGCTTGCCAGTCCTGGCCTCATTCTTGACTCTGATGTGTCTACTACAAAGTCCTGGTCTTGACTTTGACTCAAGCAGTTCATGGCTCACACTTGACTTGCGATTCCCTCTAGAGGTCTTGCCGCCAAAGCGTTTCAGGTGTTGCCAACTGCCGTTATCTGGACATTCTTGGACAATAAGAGTAAGGGAAGAGAAGAAGTGTTCTCCATCTACCAAGGTGGCAAGCCAGACACAGATTACACCTCCCCTCTCACTCTGTTTGTGTAAGCTGGTCGTGACCTTCTAGAATCATGACCCGGAGAAACAGAGGAGAAACCCATTGAGTGTCACTGACCTTTAAACAAGGTCCTACTACAGGTCAAGTGTCACCAGAAACTGTTGTAGCTGTCCTTAAGGGAGACCAGTTGTCACCAACCGTCAATCGTCACTCTGATTACATGAGTTTTGACAGTCCTCTTTCAGCTGCACATGACTGTAGCACGGTTCAGAGATGCCGGACGGAGTGGAACGGAGAGTGGCTCATTTCATGAGAGTAGAGAAAGGACGGGGTGATAAGCATGTGACTTTTATTCCCATGGTAACACATACCGGAAATATCTGTTTACCCTATTAACCTGTTTATCTGTTACTCTATTCTTCAAAGGTCAGGACCCCCACAGAGCCACCACAGAGCAGGTATTATGTGGGTGGTGGATCATTCTCAGCACTGCAGTGACACTGAAGTGGTGCTGGAGTGGGTGGGTTAGACACAGCAGTGCTGCTGGACCCCTCAGTTTCTCTACTGGCCTGAGAATCACCCACCAACCAGAACTATCCAGCCAACAGCGTCCTGTGACCACTGATGAAGGACTAGAGCATGACCAGCACTGCACTGTGCAGCAGCAGATGAGCTATCGTCTCCGACTGGTTGGTGTGGCACAATGGATAACACCACTACTCACCAGGAAGCTACTGTCCCATGTGGGAGACTGGGGTTCGATTCCCGTTCTGGGTGACTATGCTGAGCTACACCAATAAGAGTCCTTGGGCAAGACTCCTAACACTCCATTGGCCTACCTGTAATAGGATTAACCTTGTAAGTCGCTCTGGATAAGAGCGTCAGCTAAATGCCGTAGATGTAGATGTAGACTGTAGCTCTACAAGGTTGAGCAGCAAGGTAGGAGTGTCTAATAACAATGGGTGGTGGCTAATGTTACTGCTTGTAATGCTTTACTGCAGACACATCATCACTACAGTGGACAGAATGGGAAACCGTAAAGTTGGAAATGTCAGGTGTTGACTTATTACACTGAGCTATGAGCTAATCCTAGACACCGTATCTCAGATTGGCTTTGTTCTCTGGCTGAAAGAGTCCCTAGGGTCTGGCTAATCCAGAATTGCTTTTCCTTACTCATCGTTTTTACGATGACCCAGCAAATGCTAGTATAGTTCTGTCCGGTAGCCTGTAGCTTAGTGGCTAGGCTAGTGTTCAGGAGGGTTTGACACCACAGGGATTCCCAACAGTTGCATGACAGATTTGTATAGTAGTGAGAGAACCCTGATGAAAACATGCAAGCCATACTCAACCGAAATCCATCAAACCGAGGAGAGCTGTACAACAATGCCATGCAACAGAACACAATGTAGAATATTACTCACACTGCAGCTCGAATGAAAGCCTGAAAACTCAATGTCTCTGTGAGCGAAAACGTTCCGACGGCTCGGATATTCCGAACCATGTTTTCCAGAGCCAGGGTGACAACAGAGAGGCTTTAAGGAAGAGCGGTCTTATCCAGGGCTTAAACTACTATAGCTCATACATCACTTGAGACTTCATTTGATGACCTTTACAATCCTCCCAAAAGACAAGGAAAGACGGAGGAACGGAGGAAGAGACGGAGATGGAATGATTTACACTGGGGTTCAGTAGTTCCCTGCCATAGCACTACAGCTGTTCGTATAATCAGTTGCTGATGTAGTTACTTTTTCTACCGGTTGTGGTAGATTTGCTCTGTAACACCTGGTTACCCGGTTGCTACGACTCCCAGTAGTTTCAATGATATGATCAATATTTATTGAGCTACACATACAGAGGTAGAGCCTCTCACTATGATGTCGGCCGCCATCTTTGCTAACCCAACATGCCAGGCGTCTCGGTATGGAGCTGTAGAGGTTCCTAATGGTGTCCTGTGATAATCCATCCCATGCAGCTTGAATATCCTCACACAGTTCCTACATATAGTGCGGTAGGGGACGAGGTGGAGTGACACCAGGCCTTCTGGACGTGTGTGACAACCTCTGTCATGGATTGTCGTCTCCAACGAGAGGAACTTCAAGAGAGTGGAACTTTTACTTTTGCTGGAGGACTACGTGGGGATCTATCTCTACTTTAACTCAGCTACATGGTTTGTGTACTTTGTCCACCACTGCCTGAATTTTCGAAATCTTTTCCACAACTTCATCTCCTCCGTGTCCCTCAACCTTTATCAGTCCTATCACAATTACAAGCTCCAGGCAGAAACTGCCCAGAGTATCAGCTCAAGTTCTCAGAGTTCTGAGAATGGATGGGCCAAACTCTCTGTGAGATCTAATTCCAAGACATCTGGTTCCAATCACCAGCAATGATTTTCTAGAACACACTTATCAACCACACTACGTAACAGTTTCATTATGCAGAGCTACCATTGCAGTGATCTTATGAATTATAGATCTTTTGATTTGTGTCAACTGATCCACTCAGGTCGTATCAAGAACACTCCTGGGTGCTTGCGTTTTGTAACTGGACTTGGAAAGTAAAAGATGATGCCAAGCAAGTCCAAAAGAACACAAACCGAGAAACACCTTTGGAACACAGAGCTTGACTTCATGTGCCAGTCATTGGATGCCACCCCCCCACTAATGCTCAGTTAATAGTGCTTTGGCAGTGTAAGCCTTTTTCCAACACTGTTGATATGTTCAAGTGTGGGGTTACAACTAAAACCAGCCTACACAGGCTAACATGTTCCCAGCAGAGTTGATAGTATTTAAAATGGAAAAGATGTTACACGGTGTACATTTTAAATATTCATCTTTTTCCTCTTTGTACTCACAGCTGTTGATATTTTCAGTGGATAGAGAGTAAAAGGTAGCACTTGGGCCTTTTTCCATTGAAATTACATTCGACTGACAAGCTGAGAGCACGAAAGTGTGAGGCTACGAGCTATAGCAATCATAATGCTAATTAATTAGGCCTGCCCTGATGGAAACACTCGACTCAGATGTTCTCAAACACTTGCTAATAAGAAGTGAAAGATAGTAGCCGCATTTCAGGCTAATGCTATTTTCTGCTAACCATGTTAGCATACGGATTGGATTTATTTACCATCTGCTGCAGACCAGCTGCATGTAGCTGGCTCCAGTCTGAATCATCTTTTTGTTTGAGCACACTGTATATGTGAGGTTTTGTAGGAATACATGTAACCTGAATTCACACTATGACTCCCGAATTACAATATTAGAAAATTATAAAATCATTCTTAGTGTGATTCTATAATACAACAGTAGAGCTGTTAACCTAGCTGAATTTACAAAAAGTGACTCTTGGTTGTCAACTTAAATTAAAAACATCTACAGTAGAGGTGCAGTCTATGGTTATATGGTTATGGTCTGTAGCTCAGTAGCGTTCAGGTATAAATCCACACCAGCGTCCCAGGACTGGAACCAGACATGCTTGGAGGACATGCCACAACCTACTGCACTCACACTTTATCTTGACCATCATAAGAAACCTGATCACCTGACCACATAGACCGGATAGACAAGGTGTTATTTGGGTCGTGGACCATTGTCAGCACAGTGAGGGTCCTGTCCCAGTAATGGACAGAATAGGGAGGACTGAAACTATGTGCAGCAACAGGGAACAGGGAAAGTGTAAATATGAAATATTTTCTTCTGCTAGTTTCAAGGCAACATTACTATTCATGTCCTGAAAGGTACCTTGAGCCTGTGTTCCAATTTTCCAGCTTTGACCAGTACGGGGCAGCTGTTGTTCCCTTTACCCTTGTATCTGGTGGGGGTGCTAACTGGCTAACAATTAGCTTGCTAATGCTTAGCCATTTTTTTCAAATGGTCCCTGAAGTGTAAGGGTGAAAACCGTCTCCTACAGCAATGCAAAAATGAGGGAACATATTTTTGGAGGTTTTTGATGGCTGAAGTTGAACAAGTTGAGGCAATCAGTGATAATGTGTTATACAGGTAGAACATATACAATGCAATTTCCCTTTTAAGTAATCATGTAACATTGTTATAATGATGTTATATGCTTCTTAATTTGACTCTAGAGGACAGAGTAGCGTTCTTCAGTTCTAGCATACCATAATAAAATCTTCAAGTATCTCAACACGTACAATAACAGACTTCTTAATGTGGCTCCAGAATACAGTAGTAGCATTCTAAATACAGCTCTAGAAGCAATAGAGGAATTGGTAATGAGATTCAAGAACACAATAATCGAATTCTTAAAGTGTTCCTCAAGTACAGTCAGAGACTTTTTAATGTGGCTCTAGAATACAGCAGTAGAATTTTTAATGTGGCTTTAGAAGTCCTCCTTAAGGACAACGGAATTGTTAATGAGATTCTAGAATACAATAATATAATTCTTAAAATGTCTCTCGAGTACAGTCTAGTGGCTCTAGAAGCAATAATGGAATTGCAGATGTGATTCTAAAAAACGAAATGATAACTATTAATGTGGTTCTAGAATACAGTAGTAGCATTCTTAATGTGGCTCTAGAATACAGTGGTTGCATTCTTAATGTGGCTCTAGAAGCAATAATGGAATTATTAATGTGATTCTTAAATATGAAATGATAACTATTAATGTGGTTCTAGAATATAATAGTAGCATTCTAAATACAGCTCTAGAAGCAATAGTGGAATTGTTAATGTGATCCTAGAACTCAGTGATAGAATTCTTACAATGTATCTAGAGTACAATAACAGATGTTATCTTAATGTGGCTCTGGAACTAATAGTGGAATTGTTAATGTGATTCTAAAATATGAAATTACAACTGTTAATGTGGCTCTAAAATACAGTAGTAGCATTCTTAATGTGGCTCTAGAATACATTCATAGCATTCTTAATGTGGCTCTGGAATACATTCGTAGCATTCTTAATGTGGCTCTGAAATACAGTAAAAGCATTCTTAATGTGGCTCTAGAAGCAATGGTGGAATTATAAATGTGATTCTAGAATACAATAACGGAATTCTTAAAATGTCTCAGAGTGCAATAATAGACTTCCTAATGTGGCTCCAGAACGAATAGCGGAATTGTTAATGTGATTCTAAAATACGAAATTATAACTATTAATGTGGTTCTAGAATATAATAGTAGCATTCTAAATACAGGTCTAGAAGCAATAGTGGAATTGTTAATGTGATTCTAGAACTCAGTGATAGAATTTTTACAATGTATCTAGAGTACAATAATAGACTTCTTATTGTGACTCTGGGACTAATAGTGGAATTGTTAATGTGATTCTAAAATATGAAATTACAACTATTAATGTGGCTCTAAAATACAGTAGTAGCATTCTTAATGTGGCTCTAGAATAAGGTTGTAGAATTCTTAATGTGGCTCTGGAATACAGTAGTAGCATTCTCAATGTGGCTCTAGAAGCAATAGTGGAATTATCAATGTGATTCTAGAATACAATAACAGAATTCTTAAAATGTCTCAGAGTGCAATAATAGACTTCTTAATGTGGCTCTAAAACGAATAGCGTAATTGTTAATGTGATTCTAAAATACGAAATGATAACTATTAATGTGGTTCTAGAATATAATAGTAGCATTCTAAATACAGCTCTAAAAGCAGTAGTGGAATTGTTAATGTGATTCTAGAACTCAGTGATAGAATTCTTACAATGTATCTAGAGTACAATAATAGACCTCTCAATGTGGCTCTGGAACTAATAGTGGAATTGTTAATGTGATTCTAAAATATGAAATTTTTTAACTATTAATGTGGCACTAGAATACAGTAGTAGCATTCTTAATGTGGCTCTGGAATACAGTAGTAGCATTCTTAATGTGGCTCTGGAATACAGTAGTAGCATTCTTAATGTGGCTCTGGAATACAGTAGTAGCATTCTCAATGTGGCTCTGGAATACAGTAGTAGCATTCTTAATGTGGCTCTGGAAGAAATGGTGAAATTATCAATGTGATTCTAGAAAATAATAACAGAATTCTTAAAATGTCTTAGAGTACAATAATAGACTTCTTAATGTGTCTCTAGAACGAATAGCGGAATTGTTAATGTGATTCTAAAACACGAAATTATCACTATTAATGTGGTTCTAGAATATAATAGTAGCATTCTTAATGTGGCTCCAGAACAAATAGCGGAATTGTTAATGTGATTCTAAAATACGAAATTATAATTCTAAATGTGGCTCTAGAATACATTCGTAGCATTCTTAATGTGGCTCTAGAAGCAATAGTGGAATTGTTAATGTGATCCTAAAATACAATGATAGCATTCTTAATGTGGTTCTAGAGTGCAATAATAGACTTGTTAGTGTGGCTCTAGAAAACGTTAATAAATGTTTTTTTTCTGAGGCTCTAGAACATGACTTTTAAACAGGTCACAGTTTATAGCATGCCCCACGAAGCCGAAGTCTATAATGTGATGTTTAGCTGCGCTTCCCTGATTCAGTCGCTGAAGGATCATCCTTTTATAGTAAGAGCACTCCGATAGTACTCTCTCCATCATCTCCTGCTGATCTTAGTACCGTGTAGCTTCTGGGAAGTGCAGCCACTCTCATGAGTCATCCCAGAGCACTCTGTGTACTTGATCAGTCAGATCAGATAAGGTGATAGCCCCATTCACCGCACCCACCCCACACTCCTCCCCACCCAGCCAGACAGAGAGGCTTTTCTCACTTACTACCTTTTCTTTTCATGTTTTATTAATGTCTTATGCTCTTGGGTTTGCTTCTCTTTCACCGACTTACCAGGTCATCCCTTTTCTTGTCACAAATCAAATTAGCCCGGCGAGCGATTAATCTTCCCTCTGACGGCTCAGTGGAAAGGGATTGACACCTTATTCATTTTCTTAATTACATCTCTTATTAGGTGTCGGAATGGTCCTCTTTAATTATGGCTTTCTTTTGACTCTTGCACTTTCAACTCTGCTACGCAAATTATTTGGGCAAAGTGGAGCTATCAGGATGAAGCTGGTTGAGGATGATGAATGGGATTAGGAACGAGTGGGGTTGAGGATCTCAGACCTTACAGGGAGATAAATCCTAATGGAATATCTACTGGAGGCACTGACCTTGCTAACCATGAATTGAAGCAGACCTGCTTACTGGCTACCCATTTTCACTGTTGACCAAGTGTTCGGATTTTGAGGACTAATAGACTGAATGCACGCCGGGATGGGGAATACGCAAGGTTTGGAATGTTTGGTGCCAGTTGGTAGCACTTCGTGGAAGGCTACCTACATTGGGACCAGCACTGGAATCAAGAAGTACATTTATAAAGCAACTCTTGAGTTTATAACCAGTTTATGGCATTTATTACGCTGGCATTGGCCTTAACAGTATGGCTGCTTGTACAGGGACCTCAACCTAAGCACCTAAGATGGCTATGAATCACGAAACATACACTCAACACCAAAGGAATAGCTGCACAAATGGCTGCACCCAGAAGGAATCAACCTACAGGAATGAAACTTGGTGGGTAGCATTGACATCAAGAGACATGCAAATGGTTCAAGTTTCACGCTCATGTGACGTAAGCAAGACGGGCCTTGTCTCTGTACCGGACTGACAGTTTGCGAACACTTTAGCGAGCAGTGTTAGTGCCAGCACTATTGGCAGATGATTGCCCTTAACACCATATCAACACCACTAAGGACTGCTGTCGGTGTCGTGCCAGACCGTCATGGAGTGACTCTGAATGGCAGCGGGTCATCTTCAGTGACGAGTCCCGTCTTAGTCTTGGTGGAGACGAACAATGAATCTGTGTGTGGAGGTCATGGTCAGTGCCAGTGCCATTGACTGGGTTCCTTACAGTGCTGCTTCTGCTTAGGAGTCAGGAGCCTGGGCGTGAACCTGGGCAGCGATCCAGGGCATGTTCAAATTGGACTTGGGGACCTTGTTACCTTGCTGGGTGCTATGAGGTATTAGCCAATGCCTGACCACGGCTCTTCTTAATAGGAACTGTACCTTTGTACTTCAACTCTTACTCTTTGGAATTTGAGAAGAAATATATAGAATTGCTACATGGCGTCCTTAACTTTGTCAATTCCATTGCTTAGGAATGATGCTTCATAAGAGTTATGAACAGACAAACATCAGTTGTTTCAGTTTGAGGGCACTCATCGTCGCTGTCCAAAGAAAAACATGCATCTTCATTTTTGTTGTTTTTTATTTTTTATGTCTCATTTGATCACATGAGCTGCTCTTTACACTGTGTGGAACTTTCATGAAGAATGGACCAATAGAAATGACCCAAAACTATTTGGAAGGTCGTCTGGTTCCATTGACTTCTATTCAAACTAAATGAGGTTTTTGGCCTTTCCTGTAAAGTTGCTAATATGGAGATACCTGTTTTTGTCTGGACAGTGACATGAACATGCTGCCTCATAAAGACAATATTCAATGCATATGCATTCATAAGGCCTCCAAAATTAAGCATTAGCATGGTTCCTGAATGGTTCCTAGGCTGAAGGTTCTAGAAAACAAACTTTAGTTAGTATGGGACCTTCACATTGTTTAACATAACATACCATTTTGTGCCAATTGTGATTTTTCACACAGTGGAATTTCTCTTTTGCATCCGTGAAGTGAAACACCCACATACACACTCACTAGTGAACACACACACTAGGGGGCAGCGAGCACACTTAACCAGAGCAGTGGGATGAGTACTGTCCTTCACAAAGAGTTAACCTACACATCTTCAAATCATCTGCTAACGAATTTCAGTGAGGGGAAGCAAGCACGAAAAGTTCGACTGAGATTATTTTCAATGGAAACTCCCAAACTTTATCAATTTTTGATGGGAAGTTGTTTACAGATTCCTTGTGATCCATCCAGACCAAAAGCGCTCAGGGTTCTTTCAGGGCTCCTGCGATAACTTTGGTGATGATAGCCTTGATGTGCTGTTCCTCTGAGGCTTTAACCTTTATAGGGGCAACAACAGGATCTTCTTAAAGCTGCAATGAGATGCCACACAGTCTTTTAATCTGATGTAGGGTGAATTGCACAATGTGTCAACCACATGGATGGTGTGGGAGTGCGGTGCTGTTGGGAAGGAAGATAAATGTTAGCAGTAACAACACATGATAATAAATTTAGACTGATACGATTAATATTTATTGAGCTACACCTACAGAAGTCTGTCTCCCAGTATAGCATCAGGCCGCCATATTTGCTAACCCAACATGCCAGACGTCTCGGTATGGAGCTGTAGAGGTTCCTAATGGTGTCCTGTGATAATCCATCCCATGCAGCTTGAACATCCTCACACAGTTCCTGCAGATGGTGCGGTAGGGGTGGAGGTGGAGGGACACCAGGCCTTCTGGACATGTGGTGCATGACGACTAAACGCTCATCTTGGTGCTGACCATGGTGCCTCCACACACGGATTCGTTGGGCGTCTCCACCAAGACTAAAGCGGGACTCGTCACTGAAGATGACCCGCTGCCATTCGGAGTCACTCCATGACAGTCTGGTATGACACCACTGCAGTCTTTGGTGATGTTGGCGTGGTGTTAAGGGCAGGCATCGTGACAGTCTGTGTGCACGTAGTCCGGCATCGTACAGCCGTACTCATGGAGGCATCACTTCTCGCTGAATGTCCACAATCATGACTGTTGGTCCAGTCAGGTACAGCAATAATGCCCGTCCTTGCTTACGTCACATGTGTGGTTGAGCGTGAAGCTTGAATCATATGCTTGTGTTATGATGTCAGGCTGCTGTCGGTTGATTCCCTCCGTGTGCAGTTACTTATTCTTTTGATAATAAGGGCTTATTGATGATGTGGTAATTCAACATCTGTGCAATTAAAAACAGATTTTATATGCATGTCTAACTAAATATGACCAGCCTTTGAGTCAAGAGCTTTTTACTCCACGACAGTGGAGTTAGATCTGGCCGAATGCCAGGTACTTCGCTCTGCAACAGCTGGGTTTTACTAGGCCGCAATCTGGAGCCTTCACATTGCAACAGTAGAGTTTATTCAGGCCACTAAACCAGGGACCTTCAACCGCAACTGCAGAGTTTAACTAGGCTGGAAACCAGAGACCTCGCACCATAAAACCGGAGTTCGGTTAGGCTGCAAGCTGGAGACTTTGCTTCATGGCAATGGAATTTGACCAGGCTGCAAGATGGGGACTTTGAACCACAACAGCAGAGTCTAATCAGGCCACAAGCTGGGGACTTAGCACCATGACGCCGGAGTTTGACCAGGCTACAAGCCAGGGACTTTGAACAGGCCGCAAAGCTGGTGACTTTGAACCGCAACAGCAGAGTTTGGCTACGCTGGAAGCTGGAGACTCCACATTGCGACTGCACAGATTCCAGGCACATCTCACAAGTCACTAATTTCCATAGATGTTTTAGCACCATCTTGCTAAAAGGACCTTAAATATAGTGGCACATTTTTACATTCACTGCTGATGAAAAGCACTTTTCTGTTCTCCGTTTCTGAAAACTGTCCTTGATCAGCAGAAGAACCAGGCAGAAAAACATCTCTGGAATTCCCACAGGGCTGTGGAAGCATCTCCCTTTTCATGAACCTCTTCCATAACAGCTGTGCAGCATATCTCTACAACACATAAGCACTTGCTGTAAGAGGCTTATCAATTTAAAATGTATTTAATAGAATTTCCAAATTTCTTAATTAATTTGTGAGATATAATACGTGAGAACATGTGAAAACATGTCAGCTTAATATATAGATTGGAATAGTTTTCCTTGTAGTATATACCCAAGCCAAGCACCATTAAAAAACCTAATACCTTTACTGACTAACTGTAGCACTTTACATTAAGGAATTGAGGAATGGATTAAGGAATGAAGTCTAAATTAGTGTTTTTCAATAGTTTATGAATTATAATGACTTTAAAATGGTTTTAGTGCATAACAGGATGCCTGTTAAGTGAACAGTATTATTTTTTGCAATAATAAATGATAAACTGTTTATGACTTTTTATGCAAATTATTGAGCATGACTTAATTACCTAACTTTACATCTGAATGTTTAATTGGCAACATTTAAATTATATATCAATTTATATTTATAACTAGAATAGATTAGATTAGATTAGATTAGATTAGATTAGATTAGATTAGATTAGACTAGATTAGATTAGATTAGATTAGACTGGACCAGACTAGACTACACTAGACTAGACTTCACTACACTACACTACACTACACTACACTACACTACACTACACTATACTATACTATACTATACTATACTATACTATACTATACTATACTATACTATACTATACTATACTACACTGCACTACACTACACTACACTAGACTACACTACAGTACACTACACTGCACTGCACTGCACTGCACTGCACTACACTACACTACACTACACTACACTACACTACACTATACTATACTATACTATACTATACTACACTGCACTACACTACACTACACTAGACTACACTACAGTACACTACACTACACTGCACTGCACTGCACTACACTACACTACACTACACTAGACTGCACTACAGTACACTACACTACACTACACTACTCTACACTAGACTAGACTAGACTAGACTAGACTAGACTAGACTAGACTAGACTACACTACACTACACTACACTACACTACACTGGACCAGACCAGACTAGACTACACTACACTACACTACACTACACTACACTAGACTAGACTAGACTACACTACACTACACTAGACCAGACTAGACTAGGCTATATTAGATTAAATAAGATTATATTCATGTTTATTGTTGTTGTGCAGGTTACAGGTACAGGGCCAATAAAATACATCTGAGTAAGAATCATTAGTACATTTGTGATGTGTTCCATATTCTATTTTTTAATAATTACAGAGTGCTAAACAAGTTTTCAGTTATTTCATTTGAATACTGTATTGGTTATCAACCATTTTGACAACTGAGATATTATTTCGTGGTTCAGTGTCTGATTAATAATGGCTAATAATAATATTAGTATTAGTGACAACATAAACTCTCATGTAAAAATGTCGCCAGTTTTACCACTGACATATGAATTTGGGTTATCAGCTCATGGTTTGTAATTTGCAAGTCCTAACAAGGTTTTAACTTACGTGTTAAGTATTAAGTGTTTTGTCAATTATCATTAGAGCTACACTCAAACTATAGTACCATCAATGGCTCCTGAGTTGGATATACGGCTTTACACAAATCCAAGTTTGGACCTAATTCAGTCTCCACTGCATTATCACGTCCGTGTGTGAAGTGTCTCCCAGTATTAGGGCTAGCTACTCCAGCCTAGACTGACTACTAACTTTCTTTTCACATCTCCATGAATGAAAATTCTTAGTTTTTAAAATTTTTAGTTTTTGAAATTTGTAGTTTTTGAAATTTGTAGTTTTTGAAATTTGTAGTTTCATTATGCAGTTTGCACATGCTTTCTAGTTTTCTCGTGTCCCAAAGACCATTTTCAAAGCTTCTCCATCAATCTGCAAAACCATTTCTCCATGACATGGTGAAATATAGAACCCTTTAGTGAAAAACTTTTGAAGAACCAACTTTTTAGGAGCATAGCTAATAACCATGTTTATGAAAAAATAGATTCGGGAGCATGTACAACCTTTAACAGAGGAGGGGGAGCCAAAGTGCTTTGGACATTTATGTATAAGGTTTATGGGGATTAAAATAACAAAACACAGAAAAGACTTTTCTTAGTTATTAGACTTTTGTGATAATTTTTTGTGTACTGTCACTTTAACTCCCGAGGTCCGCTCACTTATGCTTGGTGTTGGCTCAGTTTGGGAGCGAGCGCCTCAGAGCTATACAGTTTTCTTACCGTGCTGCTGTTTATATCAGGAATCACTTAGCTTTAGTTTTGCTCTTGTTAAAAAGGACTGGGTTTACCTGAATGGTGCAGAATAAACCCTTTCCCTTTTCTAAACTCTAAGAGTTCTCTGGAAGTTTTCTTCTTCTATGAATACACACAAGTCAAGGAGTGGTTTCGCGCCCATTTAGCTCCCAAAAGAGGCTTTATTTTAGGAAAATGGAAATTCTTTTTCAACTACACATTGACAAAAACTGATTTTCTAAAGAACCATTCATTGTAAAGTTCTTTAGGAAGCTCAAAGTACTTACATTTATGGCATTTAGTTAATTCTTATCCAGAGCGACTTACAAGGTTAATTATATTACAGGTAGGTCAGTGTAGTGTTAGGAGTCTTGCCCAAGGGCTCTTATTGGTGTAGCACGATGTAGTCATCCATACCGTCTCCCACATGTGGTGGTGACTCCCTGGTGGGTAGTTGTGTTATCCACTGAGCTACACCAACTACTTAAGGAATCCATTAAGGTACCTATATTATTAAAAGTGCTTCATGAGGCTTAGCTTTTGGATTAAGGTTTGAATCAGGACCAATGTTAGAATCAGGAATAAATTTAAAAAAGTGAAGTTAATATTTCAATACATGTAAAGTACTAGTCGAAAGTTTAGACACGGGCTGCAGAGTCTTTAAGATCACCAATAACATCCATTTAATTGGGTGTGTCCAAACTTTTGACCTCTACTGTATGTTAACTGGGAGGTAAGCTCATAAGAGTCTACAAAGCCTTAATAACTGGAATCCAAATAATTTGTTTATACAGGAACTTTAAATAATCTGACTTTTATTGCCTTTGCACATCGTATTCTATTCTTCGGAAGGTTCTTTAGAGAACCCACAGTGGTTCTTCTGTTGCATTGGCCTGAAGAAACCGTAGGAGCATATTTATGGATAGACTTGTGGCACATCCTTTCTTTAGGAGCTATTTCTGCCTGCAACCATGCACTGCTGATTCACATTCAGCATCGAGTCGACACTGCAAACGACAGCACTGCAAAAAGAGGAGGAAGAAGAAGAAGAAGGAGAAGAAGAAAGGAGGAAGAACGAGCTTGACTCTTTGCTCCCGCAGCACGTGCTAAGAATATCTGCTGCAAAGCGTCCAGGCTTTGGGGAGACAGAGTGTCCTTTGTTCCTTTAAGATGTGATCCCTTTTTTTATTACCACACTTGGATTCTCCTGAGGTGTCTGGCTTTGAAGGGGGAGATGTCCCTCCCCTGGTGTTTGACCTTCACATTCCTCTCTCGTGTCCCAGTTACATATTTGCATAATGATTTGCCTAAATACGCACTGCATGTATAAACGTCTAGTGTTTAAACGCTCGTGCTGTGGAAGGAGAGGACATTATTATTTTTATTGAATAATACAAATTTGTTGAATAAATATTCAATATATGCTCAATAACAAAAAGGGTCACCTTGGTGTTTAAGGTGGGAGTAGCTTCAGGCTTGAGGACGATGGGTCTACAAATGCCTGTGGGGTGTGAGTGACGGGATGCATAGATTGGGAAGAGTTACATGTGTGGAAAATGGCTCCAAAGCAGATGTTAATGATTGGCTAAAAGAAGTGACTGTATTTGGGCAGTGGGAAGGAATAGCCAAGTTTGCAGGTGTGTGGTAGCGTGTGGTCAAAGGGGTCTACAGGCAGTGGCTAAAATCAAAGTCTACTGGGAATTCTCCTTGGAATTGTGCCAGGGAAGGCATCCACCAAATCTGAGCCAGCTGCACATTTTTTGTGGCCTACATCTGGAAACTTGTCCAGTCCATGCCAAATCCAATCACAGCTGTTATCTGTGCTTGTGGAGATCAACGAAACAAATTCAGGGGAAAAGTCATGAATGGTAATTGGCCAGTCTCTGTTTGGGGAGTTCATTTTCATGGTATCAGATGGGAACCTATACCACAGTAGCATATTACACTGTGCTATGAACACATTTCACCTTGGCAGGTGACTGGGCCTAAAGATGGGACACTCTACTTCATGGTAGGAGGCTTTGACTGGGCCACAAACAGTTTTCATCTTGGTAGCAGAATTTGACTGTTCCACCAGATAGAACACTCATTATCATGGAAAGAGAATTAGACCTGGCCACCAGATAGAACACTCATTATCGTGGTAGCAGAATTAGACCCAGCCACCAAACAGAACACTCATTATTGTGGTAGCAGAATTTGACCGGTCCACCAGATAGAACACTCATTATTGTGGTAGCAGAATTAGACCCAGCCACCAAACAGAACACTCATTATTGTGGTAGCAGAATTTGACCGGGCCACCAGATAGAACACTCATTATCATGGTAGCAGAATTTGACCGGGCCACCAGATAGAACACTCATTATTGTGGTAGCAGAATTAGACCGGGCCACCAGATAGAACACTCATTATCGTGGTAGGAGACTTAGACCGGGCCACCAGATAGAACACTCATTATCGTGGTAGCAGAATTAGACCGGGCCACCAGATAGAACACTCATTATCGTGGTAGGAGACTTAGACCGGGCCACCAGATAGAACACTCATTATCGTGGTAGCAGAATTAGACCGGGCCACCAGATAGAACACTCATTATCGTGGTAGGAGAATTAGACCGGGCCACCAGATAGAACACTCATTATCGTGGTAGGAGACTTAGAACGGGCCACCAGATAACACACTCATTATCATGGTAGCAGAATTAGACCGGGCCACCAGATGGGACACTCATTATTGTGGTAGGAGACTTAGACCGGGCCACCAGATAGAACACTCATTATCATGGTAGGAGAATTAGACCGGGCCACCAGATAGAACAATCATTATCGTGGTAGCAGAATTAGACCGGGCCACCAGATAGAACACTCATTATCGTGGTAGCAGAATTAGACCAGGCCACCAGATAGAACACTCATTATCGTGGTAGCAGAATTAGACCGGGCCACCAGATAGAACAATCATTATCGTGGTAGGAGACTTAGACCGGGCCACCAGATAGAACACTCTTATTGTGGTAGCAGAATTTGACCGGTCCACCAGATAGAACACTCATTATTGTGGTAGCAGAATTAGACCCAGCCACCAAACAGAACACTCATTATTGTGGTAGCAGAATTTGACCGGTCCACCAGATAGAACACTCTTATTGTGGTAGCAGAATTAGACTGGGCCACCAGATAGAACACTCATTATCATGGTAGCAGAATTTGACCGGGCCACCAGATAGAACACTCATTATCATGGTAGCAGAATTAGACCGGGCCACCAGATAGAACACTTATTATCGTGGTAGCAGAATTTGAATGGTCCACCAGATAGAACACTCATTATCATGGAAAGAGAATTTGTCCGGGCCACATTAGAGGACAATCATTATTGTGGTAGGAGAATTTGACCGGGCCACCAGATAGAACACTCATTATCATGGTAGCAGAATTTGACCGGCCCACCAGATGAGACACTCATTATCGTGGTAGCAGAATTTGACCGGGCCACAAGATAGAACACTCATTATTGTGGAAGGAGAATTTGACCGGGCCACCAGACAGAACACTCTTATTGTGGTAGCAGAATTTGACCGGTCCACCACAAACACTTCCACAAATGCATATCGTGTCTTCTGCACTTGTTTCACACTGGTATGTATCTGCACCCTCTTTAGTCCCCTACAGTGTTCTGTTATGTGCGTGGCAACATAAAGCCTAAAGAACAACACTCCATTCCACCTTATCATTACACTGAGGAATGACAATAACAGACAGCTGACCTGACTTTGACTTTCCGTTATCTTAGTAAAACTCAGCTGAACTGGGATACAGTGGGGTTTAACAGAGTCGTGAGCCAGGATATGATGTACTCCCATCTAGTGTTCCATCAAGTGTCTCTAATAAGTGTGCAGCAATACATCAACAATACATACAACACACGCAGCATGCATTTCATTTTGGCACCTATATGTTACGTAATCTTGATGTGCTTTCGTTTTTTAAACTTGTTTGCTTGATTAGATATTTGAGCATGGAAAAGTAGCGCAACTCAAACGAAAACGTTCAATATGTCAAATGCCAAAACTTGACAGTTCTATTTCAAGGGCGGCATTATGCATTTGACAGGGGTTTCTTGAGAATAGCTTGGAATAGATAATCAGGCAACAAAGCAAAGGCCTCCTTATGAAGTAACATGAAACAGATATCGTAATTAAAACCACACTTTCCCATTGGAAAGGCTCGGCTTTTGATCAGGAGTTCTTCCACAGGAACTGTTACGGGCTGTTTGAGCTCGGCAACTCATGAAAGACCCGAACTGTGTCGTTCATATTCACTTATTTACAGAGCACACGCTCTTATTGGAGGTTGTTTACATATTACGAAGCTCGATTCTGCTTGTTTTGCTGCTTGTTTGGAGGCTGACAGGTTAATTGCCTCAAATCTCATTGACACGATAGACACGGAGGCTGATTTATTTCGTTTAGTGCGGCGTAATTGAGCATTGATATCTGAGACGTTCAGGCTGTATCAATTAAGTTTAGAAACATGAGCCGTCCCTGTGGATGGTGTGGTCCAAACACAAGTTCAAGAGCAGCTTAATTCCAGAATACCATTATTAATATGAAAGGCTTCCATAATAATATTGACTGTGTAAAGAGTTTAACTAGGTTTAACAAGATCCTGGACCGCTTTAACTCAGAACTGTTGAGACTGAAGAGAGGAGGAGCTCCACCTTTATTGGCATCCCAACTCCAACAGGAGCCATGCTGTGTGATTGTATCCGTGTTTGCTAGTTGAAGCAGATCATCTTAAGTTGAGAGTTCCATAGTGAGGAACAATGTTAATCCACTGTGTGTTGATGTCCAGATGGACAGGGAGTAGCTAGTGTAGGTAATGTTAGCTTCCCAATGGTGTCCTGTGGTAGCTCCACCTTTATTGGCATCCCAACTCCAACAGGAGCCATGCTGTGTGATTGTATCCGTGTTTGCTAGTTGAAGCAGATCATCTTAAGTTGAGAGTTCCATAGTGAGGAACGTTAATCCACTGTGTGTTGATGTCCAGATGGACAGGGAGTAGCTAGTGTAGGTAATGTTAGCTTCCCAATGGTGTCCTGTGGTAGCTCCACCTTTATTGGCATCCCAACTCCACCAGGAGCCATGCTGTGTGATTGTATCCGTGTTTGCTAGCTGAAGCAGATCATCTTAAGCTGAGAGTTCCATAGTGAGGAACGTTAATCCACTGTGTGTTGATGTCCAGATGGAAAGGGAGTAGCTAGTACAGGTAACGTTAGCTTCCTAATGGTGTCCTGTGGTAATCCATCCCATGCAGCTTGAATATCCTCACACAGTTCCTGCAGATGGTGCGGTAGAGGTGGAGTGACACTAAGTCTTCTGGACATGTAACAACAAACCGTTCATCTTGGTGCTGACCACGGTGTCTTCAAACACGGATTCGTTGCTCGTCTCCACCTGAAGATGACCCTCTGCCATTCTGAGTCACTCCATGACAGTCTGGCACGATACCATTGCAGTCTTTGGTGACGTTGACGTGGTGTTAAGGCCAAACTGTGCACTAACACGATGACACATGGAGGACACCACTGCTTGCTGAATATCCGCAATCGAGTCTGTTGGCTCAGTCAGGTACAGCGATAAGACCCGTCCTTGCTTATGGGTAGCCACCCAGCAGTGTGAAACTGGAATCATACGCATGTCTCACAGTATCAAACCTACCCACCAAGTTTCATTCCTGTCGGCTGAGTCCTTCTGGGTCCACCTATTGATTCAACTATTCTTGAATGATGAGTATCATAGTGGTTGGTGTGGCTCAGTGGTTAACACCTCTACCCACCAGGCAGCTAGCACCCCATGTGGGAGATGGAGGTATGAATCCCAGTTTAGGTAGCAAATGCCAATACCAATAAGAGTCCCTGGGCAAGACTCCTAACACTGCACTGGCCTACCTGTAATAGGAATAACCTTGTAAGTCGCTCTGGATAAGAGCGTCAGCTAAATCCCTGAAATGTAAAGTATGAGGACCCAACGTATTCAGCCTAGTTGGACATGTAGCTTCTGTGTGATCATCAAAACATGGCTGTAAACCAGCCAATCAGAGAAAGACTAGATTATTCATTAGACCACCAAAAAAGTGAATACACCACGTTCCATTCTAGGGTCAATCATGGACCGTACATGGGCTTGTAATGGCACCAGGGCATTTTTCACCCTGGCCAAAGTACCTTCCATACAGACACCAGAGGACAAGACTGAATAAATGCAGTCTATAGAAGCTTTATCATTCCATATGTATTACATGAGCACGAAGATGCCCAACTGCAGTCAATGCAAAATCCATTATGGCCACGTCTTTAGGACGCCTGATGCCTTTGCGAGAACACAACCGAGATCAATGCAAAGGATACAGACCGGTTTCTGTATGTGGCCTGTGCAGGCAGGGGAATGAATGGTACATTTAGAAACTGTTTACATCGTACATCAAACCCTCGTTTAAACAAAACCAAGGGAAATGACATGATATGGGCACTTTAAAATATCCCGGCATCCTCCATGCGGTGCAGCAGGCAGAGGAAATTTCTGCTAAAAATTTCACATGGGGGCGAATGCCGCAGTAGCTCTCTCCAATATGTAGCCCATTAGGGGAAAAGGCCTGTCATGTAACCCATAAAACCACTCAACGGCGCTTTGATGGATTTCTCTGCTCGGCCGACCTCATGCAGCTGAATTTCCTTTGCTTTGTGGAATACACGGGGGGAAGAAACAAGCGTGAGCGGGTATGCATTATCATTATCATACGTTCTGACAGTCATGAGCCGGTTAGTAATTTCGCTGTGAAGTGCGAGCCGTCTGTGGCGC
The DNA here is from genome assembly GCA_024036415.1 of Prochilodus magdalenae. Lineage (NCBI taxonomy): Eukaryota > Metazoa > Chordata > Actinopteri > Characiformes > Prochilodontidae > Prochilodus > Prochilodus magdalenae. The sequence goes on along the minus strand of JAMWET010003984.1, from coordinate 34,592 downwards.
GTTCGTCGTGAGAGGTTTTTGATGAAGAGATGTTTACTTGTCATGAAGAATTGTGTTGAGGAAGTGTCAGTTCACTAAGAACACTTTGGAAAAGCAGTTATACAAGCCAGCTACGTTCTAAATGGCAAAAAAAGCTTGTTATACTGTTACAACATTGTAATAACATAGTAATTACAGTATAATAGAGCTTTAAACTGCATATTCCATACATCAGTTTTTAATTACATATTTATGCTATTGTATTTAGTTTTTAATTATTAGAACAAGTCTGTTATGCTCAAATGAATGATATGCATATCGTCGCTGTCCAAAGAAAAACAAGTATCTCCAAAATGGCAACTTTACAGGAGAGGCCAAAAACCTAATTCAATTTTAATGTAAGTCAATGGAACCAGACGTCCTTCTGAGCACTTCTGGGCTATTTCAGTTGGTCCATTCATCATGCAATTCTCACAAACTGTAAACGGCAGTGGCTGTTTTCAAATGATGCATAAAAGTCAAAATGGACAAAAATGGAGATACATGTTTTTCATTGGACAGCGACGATATATTGATTATAGTGTCAGATTTTGTTTATAACAAAAATGATGATTTTTTTATTACTGAAAAATGATTAAGGAAACTTTCAAAAGCTGAATATTCTGTCAGATCAGGCAATGGACAAGCATTTTCATGCCACAATACTCTATTGGTGAGTACTGTATTGATTACTGATGTCTGGTAAACGTTAAGAATGTACAAAATCTACTATTTTTTGCTGATAATAGACCCTGTACATATTCGGCTATAAGCTTATAGCAGAATATTATTTACTCTGTTGAATATTGATTGGTGGGGAATTATAATAGACAAGGATATTCACTTAAATGTACTTACCAAGGGCATCTTTCCACTACAAAAAAAAACAAAACAAACCCAAAGCAAGCAGGAACCATAGGAATTTATGGTTCTAGACTCAAAAACTGGCTTTTTGGTTACATCATTCAAGTCTAACCAAATCATTTTGGTTAATTAGCTATTTGGTGCACTAGTTAGCTTAGCTTAGCTTAGCCCTGGCTATGTTGACATGAACTACTGACATTTTTCTCTGTAGAACTTAAATTTTTAAGAAAAAATGTATTGCATGGAGACAGCATGAATGCTAATAAGGTTAGCATTCTTAACTAGCTTATCTCACATTAGCAAACTGATTGCAAAGTAAGAAAACCCAACACCCCAAACCCAACCCAACCCAACCAACCTCAACCCAACCCAACCCAACCCAACCCAACCCAACCCAACCCAACCCAACCCAACCCAACCCAGCTCAAAAAAAAATCTTAAAAAAGCAACCCAACCCAACCCACCTCAACCCAACTCAACCCACCTCAACCCAACTCAACCCACCTCAACCCAACTCACCTCAACCCAACTCAACCCACCTCAACCCAACTCAACCCAGCTCAGCCCAACCCAACCCAGCTAAAAAAAAAAATCTTAAAAAAGCAATCATCACATTAACATGCAGTTGTAGTTTACATTCTGGAAGACTGAAGGATTTACTAAAACGATATTGGATTCAGGTTCAAGTTTCGCGAAGACAAAGTAGAACATCCTGAGGTACCATCACATTTTGTTCAAATCTTGAGCAGATCTTAAAAACCATAAAAACCTCAACCTAGTGGCCAATAAAAGAAGCCTGGGTCTAGTTCTGTTCTTGGAAGGTTTCAGTACAGTGTAAATTAGATCATCAAATTATTGTATAAATACTGATTACTGTTGGTGATTGATAAATAACAGGCATGTGCACATTTGTAATTTGGTGGGCAATTGGTATGAGTACTCATTAGGCTTCAAGCTGTAAATCACAATCTAGCATATCACATCATATCACAGCAAAATTCTTGATTACTGATCACTGAATATCATTTGTGGTTACTTATTATTGAAACAAATAATAAGAGCATACAGATCCCTTCTCTTGTGCTGTAGATAATGGGCAGAAACCTGGATGGCCTTGATCTTCGGGCCCTCAGAGGCACTGCATTAAAAACAGACCTGCTTTCCGTAATTGCACTGAAAACATCAGATGGATGAAAGAGGCCCTGGAATGTTGAGCAGCTGAAATCCTATTCCAAATAAAAACATTTAATTTCAACATTACTGCAATAGACTCCCGCAGCTCCCAAACGCTTACACAGTGTTCCTAAAGGAAAGAGGTGATGACCATGGCTGTGGTTAACTGTCCCAACTGAAATGTGCTGCTGGATTTACAGATCGAAATGGGTGGCCTGTCCAGGGGGGTGGTTTTTACCTTCTGCCCAATGAGTGTTGGGATTGGCTCCGGTTTCCCCCGCAACCCAACCCACCTCAACCCAACCCAACTCAGCCCAACCCAACCCATCCCAACTCAGCCCAACCCAACCCAACCCAACCCAACCCAACTCAACCCAGCCCAGCCCAACTCAACCCAACCCAACCCAACTCAACCCAACCCAACCCAACTCAACTCAACTCAACTCAACTCAACTCAACTCAACTCAACTCAACTCAACTCAACTCAACTCAACTCAACTCAACCCAACCCAACCCAACCCAACTCAACCCAACCCAGCCCAACTCAACTCAACCCAGCCTAACTCAACCCAACCCAACCCAACCCAGCCCAGCCCAGCCCAGCCCAGCCCAGCCCAGCCCAGCCCAGCCCAGCCCAACTCAACCCAACCCAACTCAACTCAACTCAACTCAACTCAACTCAACTCAACTCAACTCAAATCCCTCAATTAAATACAGAGTTTAAATGAATCACTGCTTTCTGCTTTCATTAACATTGTACACAACATGGGCTCCAGTGTCCCCCACAACCCACCCCACCTCAAACCAACCCAGCCCATCCCAATCCATCCCAACTCAGCCCAGCCCAACCCATCCCAACTCAGACCAACCCAACCCAACCCAGCCCGGCCCGGCCCAGCCCAGGCCGGCCCAACCCAACCCAACCCAACCCAACCCAATCCAACCCAACCCAACCCAACCCAACCCAACCCAACCCAACCCAACCCAACCCAACTCAAATCCCTCAATTAAATAGAGTTTGAATGAATCACTGCCTTCTGCTTTCATGAACATTGTACACAACATCCGCTACCCTGTTTGAAAAGGGGTTGTATGAATATTCTCCAGTAGGATGGCATGGTACTATATTGCTTGCCAGTTACTTGTTAAAGTGCCCTGATCAACTCATCAAGCATTAAAATGTAAAACCATTTATCATATACACACAGATAACTGTTTTTATTACCTTTCCCTGTTCCATGTATCCATTGCTGGCGAGTTTCAACCCAACACTGCCGTCTATTTTTCCAGTAGCTGGCAAGAAAGTTGCAGTGCCTCTCTGGGCGTTTCTGGAGAACTCGTTTGAAGTTTCCTCAGTGTGATGGTAATGATTCAGTGGGAGGTAAATGAATTCTGTTATCAGCGCTGAAGCAGTAGTCTCTCCAAAAGTAAAGGCGGCCTCCTTCACAGCACGTCGCCGCAGCCATTCTTCACCTGCTATGAAGGAGGAAGCGAGGAGGAATATTCCTCCACCAGCCATCCCAAAGCACCTCTCACAGCCTATCTGCCTGCGAAACCCGAAACCGAAAGAGGACAAAATCCTCCTTGTTTATTATTATTTTTATTGCATATTAAGGATAATCTCACTGTTCTGTCAGTCTAAAACGACTGTGATTTCCGCTCGGCCCGGAAGGCGTGCGGCGTCTCTGAGCTCCTCCGAATCCTATTAGATAAAAAATAAATAAGCGGAAAATAAACAAGTGACAACAAAAACAATGCGTGCGCTCGCGTTTGCATTCCGCCGCATGCAAACAGCTGGGAGGGTGCATGAGTCTGTCAATCACGAGGCCCTCCGTGACTACTGCCGCCAGAAATATTTATTGACACAAAGACTGCTGAGTATTTTTTTCTCCCCTCGCTAATATTAAATGATTAATAAACGAAGGCTGAGTGAAAGCAGACTTGGATAAATAGAACCTGGGGGGAGGGAGGTGGGGGGTTTATTGAGAGAATTAGCAGGGTGGTTTTCAGCCCACCATTATTTCCTAATTGAATACGCAGGCTGAATGGGCAGGAGTGATAAAGACAGTGTACTGTATAGGGAACCATGTCAATTAAGGATCCACTCGAGATATCACTCCTAAGGATACAGCCACCAAAAAGGGTTCTTTGGAGTGGTGCTATGAAAGAACCACTTGTGGTTGCCCAAAGCAGACATTCCCAACTAGTCTTCAGGGCCAGACAGTCTACATTTTCACAAGAACACTTGGGAATATGGGAACAGTACCTCTAAGATCAGATATCAAACATCATTATCTCCAGTTTCCTTTTTGGAAATTGGGCATATTTGCAAATTTGTGAGATTCCGAGGCTCCATATCTCCTGTTTCCTAAAAATAGAACCTGGTGGGTAGAGGGGAGCAGTCTACATCTTCACTTAAACACTTAGGAATGTTAAAATGTGGACTAGTTTGGAGAACACCTAGGACTAGCTTGACAACCACTGGTCTAAAGAACATTTAAATGTTCGTTTTTTAAGAACTCCTATATCGGACTTGAACACCTTCACCTTATCTCAAGGTTCTACACCAGCTACAGGTTTTCCTAGAAGTGTTCACCCAAGCCAAGAACAATTTAGGTACCCCTCCTCATGGTTATGAATATGACAAGGCGACATCCCAGGCAAGGCCATTGTGTAAGTTTGGCATGAGTATTGAAAGTTTCCATTGGGATATTTGGACATACTGTGGTTAAATAAAAACAAGTAGAACTCAACCTAACGTAGAACATGTAGAACTCAATTATGATAAAATGTTGTGACTCCATAATGCTGTTTTACAAGTTGACAGAATCAAACATCCTTCATGTGAAGAACTGAACAGAAAGCTAAGAATCCACTTAATATATCACTCTTAAGAATAAAGCTGCCGGAAAGGGTTCTTTGAAGTGATGGCATAAAAGAGCCACTTGTGGTTGCCTAAAGCAGCTGTTCTCATCTTGTCTTCAGGGCCAGACAGTCCGCATTGTCAGTCGAGCACTTAGAAATATGAAAATATGGATGAGTTTGTAAAAAACCTAGGACTAGTTTGAGAATGACTGGTGTAAATGATCCTTAAATGGTTCTCTTTTTAAAGCACTCTTTTTAAAAGTTGAGTGCCCCTTACTTTATGTGGAGGCTCTACACCAGTTGAAGGTATTCCTAGAACTGTTCACCCAAGTCAAGAACCATTTAGGCACACCTCCTTATGGTTATGAATATGACAAGGTAATATGCCAGGCAAGGCCATCATGTAAGTTTGGCATGAATTAGAAAGTTCCTATTGGGAATTTTGGACATACTGTGGTTGAATAAAAACATGTAGAACCTGCATGTGAAGAACCGAAAAGAAGAGTTGGATGAGTTTGTAAAAAACCTAGGACTAGTTTGAGAATGACCGGTGTAAATGATCTTTAAATGGTTCTCTTTTTAAAGCATTCTTTTTAAAAGTTGAGTGCCCCTTACATTATATGGAGGTTCTACACCAGTTAAAGGTATTCCTAGAACCCTGAAATCTCCTAATGGTCACTTGAACCTACTTATAGAGATGCTGTGGTTTAATACAAATAATGGTAGAAATTATGATGAATTGTCACGACTCCATTATGCTGTTACACAGATTGGCTGTATCAAACATACTGCATCTGAAGAACATCTCAACAAAATGAAGGCTCCAGTCAGCTGACTGATCTGTAAAGAGTAGGCAAAATGAAGAATGTAATCAGCCTATAATGAGATTTTTAATATAAAAAAGGCCAGATGAACTATGTGGTCAAGGCATAAATTAAATTTTGGTTGACAGAATAAGGGAACATTTGAATGCTCTAATTAAGTCTTATCAAGACAGTAGCTGCTAATTAAACTGGCTGTACTATTTTTCAAGCAAAGTTGAATTAAGCACATTCCAGAACTTTTTATTTGTGTATTAGACTTCCTGGTCCATTTGTCTCAAAGGTCATTAGAAAAGAAGGCCATATTGTCTTTATCTAGAGCTACTTGGTGGTGAGCAGGCACCATAGACTAGTCCACTGCTGCATGATGATACTTGATGTTTGATGCTTGATGTTGACTGGATGCTCATTAGTTTTATAACAGATGAGGTATCTAGTATCTCTAAGTAAAACTTAGGTGCGTAGTCCCTTACAGTACTTAAATACAAAACTATACATTTGACAATAAATATTTACAATACTAAGCACAAAATCTTTGTTTATACTAATTTACAGTTATGAATAAAAACTATGATATATGCAGATGCTATATGGAAATGTGTACATCTGCATATTTCATAGTTTTTATTCATAACTTGTATTCATAACTGTAAATTAATTTAAACAGAGATTTTGTGCTTAGTATTGTAAATATTTATTGTGTAATGTATATCGTTGCTGTACTAAGAAAAACATGTATCTCCATTTTTGTTGATTTTTACTTATACGCCTCATTTGATCACACGAGCTGCTGTTTACACTGTGTGGAAATTTCATGAAGAACAGACCAACAGAAACGGCCCAAAACTGCTTGGAAAGACGTCTGGTTCAATTGGCTTCCCTTCAAATGAATGAGGTTTTTGGTCTCTCCTGTAAAGTTGCCATTTTGGAGATACATGTTTTTCTTTGGACAGCGACGATATGTTTGTATTTAAGTACTGTAAGGGACTACAGTACTTAAATACAAAGTACAACTAAGTTTTTCACTCACCGTCACACCTGTGAAAATGTGATGTGACAATAAAAGTGATTTGATTTGATTTGATTTGATTTGATTTGATTTGATTTGATTTGATTTGATTTGATTTGATTTGGTTGCCTGAATGCTAACAGTGCGAAAGGGCATGTCATGCCCTACTGACCTGTGGAGTTCTTAGTTCTCCACAGTATCTCTAAGATCAGATATCGAACAGTTTATCTTCAGTTTCCTGAAGGTCTTTGGAAATTGGGCATGGTGCCCTAAAATCCTGGGTGCACCCAAGTCCGATACACATTTGTGAGATTCTGAAGCTCCACATCTCTTGTTCCCAGAAGATACAACCTTGGGGTTTGATGGGGTGCTGTCTACATTTTCACTCGAACACTTAGGAATATGAAAATACGGAACGGTTTGGAGAACCCCTAGGACTACTTTGAAAACCACAGGTCTGAAGAACATTTAAATGAGTGTCTTTTTAAAGAACTCTTGAATCAGACTTGAACACCTTCATATTATGTTGTTGTTTTACACCAGTTGAAATTTTTCCTAGAACTGTGCACCCAAGTCCGAAACAAATTTGTGAGATATGAGGGCTCAATATCTCCTGTTCCCTAACAATAGAACCTATTTGTGTGGGGGGCCTGGAACACTTAGGAATATGAAAACGTGGACCAGTTTGGAGAACACCTAGGACTAGTTTGAAAATGAGTGTCTTTTTAAAGAACTCCTGTATCGGACTTGAACACCTTCACATTATCTGAAGGTTCTATACCTAGAATGGTTCACCCAAGCCAAGAACCATTAGGTACCCTCTTATGATTATGGATACAGTAAGTTCTAAGTTCTAAGAAAGGCTTCTTTGAAAGCTAGCATTGGGGACTGTGGAATTTGGCATCGTCACTTGGTGCACAGCATTTTTTATTTTCCGGTATTTTTCTTCTTGACTCCATAGACAGCTAATTTAGGAATATGAAAATGTGGACCAGTTCGGAGAACACCTAGGACTAGTTTGAAAAAGAGTGTCTTTTTAAAGAACTCCTGTATCGGACTTGAACACCTTCACATTATCTGAAGGTTCTATACCGGTTAAAGGTTTTCCTAGAATGTTTCACCCAAACCAAGAACCATTAGGTACCCTCTTATGGTTATGGATACAGTAAGTTCTAAGTTGCCGGAATAGCTTCGTTGAAAGCTAGCATTGGGGACTTTGGAATTTGGCTTCGTCACTTGGTGCACAGCATTTTTTATTTTCTGGTGGTTTTCTTCTTGACTCCATAGACAACTAATTTAAGAATATGAAAATGTGAACCAGTTTGGAGAACACCTAGGACTAGTTTGAAAAAGAGTGTCTTTTTAAAGAACTCCTGTATCGGACTTGAACACCTTCACATTATCCACACCAGGTTCCACACCAGTTAAAGATTTTCCTAGAATGTTTCACCCAAACCAAGAACCATTAGGTACCCTCTTATGGTTATGGATACAGCAAGTTTCAAGTTGCCGGAAAGGCTTCGTTGAAAGCTAGCATTGGGGACTGTGGAATTTGGCATCGTCACTTGGTACACAGCATTTTTTGTTTTCCGGTATTTTTCTTCTTGACTCCATAGACAACTAATTTTAAGAAACTGGACTTTGATATGTAAATAAATCAGCTGGAAAGCTCTAGATTCACTCCAGTTATTGCCTAATAAAGTAGTTATGAGTTCTGTTACTGCATGCATGAGGCCTGATAAGAGTAATACAATGCATTACAATAAGGTGTTGCCAGATGTTGGCCAGAACAAAGACAGAAAATCAATGAATCCATAAATGAGATTGAGTGGGGTGACTGGTGTAATCAATTCACAGATGAAAGGATCCTACAATCAGCAGAATGATCATTGCAAACAATCCCATTCCAATGTTTTTGGACCTAAACTAGACCATATGATCAATCACTACCATTCCCATAAATACCATTTCGAGCCCCAAACTGTAGACCCAAACAACCTGCCTGATGAAAAACCAAACATCATGTTCTTTCACCCAGGCCAGAAGAAGATCCAGTAAGAGCATTCCTGATGATGTCCTGCAAGGGACACGTATCAACATTTCCTACGTTATGCCAAGGCAAATGAAGAGAAACACAACGTGTAGGAAACTCTTGTTGTTGTCTTTAATTCTGATCAGATCCTGACCAGTCCGCATGGGGTCTACCAGAGCTACTCCCATCTGTCCCAGACGACCCAGTCTTCTTTTTTTGTCCATCTTAAATTTTTTAACCGACTCATTACTTTTGCATGTGGCCGACACAAACTAGCAGGTCTACAACTACTCCCGGAGAACGGAGGACGTAACCAAGAACAGAAGTGGGGTTCGGCATCTCAGGACAGGCCCGACATACATACAGCAGATCAGCCATTCCTTTACCCAGGCAAATCTCTACGGTACATGGGATAACACATTATTCAGCATTGATCTGACGGACTGCTTGTTGGAGCTTCATGGCAGCGGCCATCTTGTAGGATGAGTTCCGTTGACTTGGAGGGGCACTGGACGGGATAATAGGGATAATCAGAGCCTTCACAGATTAGCTCCCAAACCGTGTGGACGCCATGTGTAAGGGCATATAAGGTCATACTTACGTGTATCATATGTATATATATATATATGTATATATGTATTATTTACAGACACATATGTACAGAGGTACTCCCGACAAAGTACGTTGAGCATGCCGACAGATAAAAAGAGACCAGGCCTTAGTCGGAGAGAGCAGGCCGAGACGGGACCTCGGCTGTTGACCTCGACTCAAAGGGTTCCTTGTGCAAGGTGGGCGAAGGGGTTAGGCTCA
>JAMWET010003984.1:12500-17500 GCA_024036415.1 Prochilodus magdalenae | reverse complement strand
GACTCCGGTTCTCCTCTTTAGTTTGTCCTACACAGCATCAACCACAAACTCACTGTCCTTGACTTTCACAGAAATCTCATGAGCTTTATGAGCAACTTCTACCAAGTCTGGCCTGTATTTTCATATAGCACACAATATAAAAACTAGGCGTCCCAATACATATGATAACAGTGCAACATCTGTCTGCGGTGACGCCTATACATTTCACCAAACGATTTCATCAGCTGCCTATAAAATATCTCACCCCAGTTTTAGTCCTGAGGTGTTCAAATTCAATAGAACCCACATATCACATTAAGTTAATAAGTGTCATTGAAATTTTGCCAAATATCACTTGACTGATACCATTTAATTTGCATTGATGTCATGTAAGTTAACTCAACATGTAACAACGCATGACTTAAGTTCAATTAAACTCATGTCATTCAAGTTAACATAAGCTAAATTTAACATTAAAGATAAAATTAACTTTCTTTCATTCATTCAAGTCAAAAATTTGCGTTGACAAAGACTAGGTGTTAATGAACGCAATTCCAATTTACCTTAAGTCGAAAGTCTTTTAGGTTGAATTTAATTTATATCAACACCAACGCCATTGTAGTTAGCTAAAACAAAAACTGACCAACAATAAATCCAATGACCATTGATCATAACATCGGTGGAACCTAAATGTCTTTTACTATAAATGTAATTTTAGTAAACTCGATTAATAAAAACTAGTTTTATTGAACAAGGATCTCATTTAACACAATTTATATGTCTTTATATATAAGATAGCTTTGTATTAAAATTATGTCTATTACATTAACTCAATTTGCCTTTATATTAGTCTATTAATTAATAGTTTTCTGTATAAAAAGTTTTTTATTATCTCATAAAAAGTATAATTTTAGTTAACAAACAATGATTTTAGAAAACTCAGATCTATTTTAACATTTGATCTACTTTCTAAGTTTGAATATTTTTTATGTTAGTATCTCTTCAGTTAAGTCAAACATCTTTTAAGTTAAGTCAACACAATTTATATGTCTTTATATCTAAGATATATAAGATAGATTTGTATTAAAATGATGTCTATTAAATTAACTCAATTTGCCTATTAGTCTATTAATTAATAGTTTTAGTTTTTTATATAAAGTTTTTATTATCTCATAAAAAGTATAATTTAAGTTAACAAACAATGATTTTATAAAACTCAGATCTTTTTAAACATTTGATCTACTTTCTTAGTTTGAGTAAGTTAAGTATCTCTCAAGTTACGTCAAACATCTTTTAAGTTAACTTAAATATAATTTAAATGACTAAAATGTACTTTGACGGTATTTTATTTAAATTAAGTTTGTTGAAACAGATGTAATTCATCTTAGTTCAAATGTTTTAACTCAATTACAGTCGAGTTAATGTCTGTTAAGCTAACACAAAACTACAGTATTTGACATCAACTCAAATGCCTCTGAAACAATGCAAATATTTTTTTTAGTTAAGTCTATGTATTTGTTATGATGTCATTTACCCTATGTTGATATATTTTAAGTTAAACCATTTTAGTTCTTTTAAATCTCTTTAAAACAAATAGAACTTAAATGAATGCAAATGCTTAAAAGGTTCACACGTCATTCAACTCAAATATCACCTAAATGACCAGAAATGGAAATTTATCGTTTTCTTACATGTCCATTAACACAAATGGAATTTATCTTACCTGAAAATCTCTTTAAAGCCAAAACAAACACAGTTTCAGTTAACTTAAACGTCTTTTAAGTAAAGACAAATGCAATTCACATGAACTCAAATATAATTTTCGTCAACTCTAATTTCTTTTGACAGAAATGCCACTTACCCTAACTTGAATTTCTTTTAAATGAACACAAATGTAACTTAACACCATAAATTGAAAATCCTTAGTAATTCACACATCGTAATTTAACTCAAATTGTGCAATTTTGGTTCTATTAAATGTCCATTAACACAGATTTGTGTCTTTGTCTTTGAAGTCGACACCAATACAGTTTCACTTACGCTACCACAAATGCGATTGACATTAACTTAAATGCCTTTGAAGTAGTGCAAATATAATTTCACTGAACTCGATTTGTTTTGTCGCAAATGTCAGTTAAGTCAAGACTAATGTAGTTTCTGAAAGGTCAAACCAATCGCAACTGTCCTTTCAGTTAACTCAAATGACATTCAAGCCACTTTAGCTGAACTCAAATGGCATCACAGTTCATTCAAATGTCGACTGATGTCTGTGAGCTGAAATACCGAGCTGGCTTTAACGGCGTTCTACAGCGTGCCTGTTCAGGTGTCCTCTAGCGTTTCTGTTCTCTACTGTGAGCTGTCCAGCTGCGTGGACGGCCGCTTCAGAGCTCGTCCTAAAGACGACATTTCCATATGTGCCTCTTGCATACTAATTCAGTGATCACATTAAACACCCCCTCCCCACCACCCCACCCACCAAACCATCATTTCAGGCTGAAGGAAATGACACAAGGACGGCCTGCCAAGCGACGGCAGAGGCAATAATTCTCCCATATTGCAGAATCTCAGCCTCATCAGCGGAGCAAAGTTAGACGCTGACCCTTAAATGTGTAGAGCGGTACAGAGAGACTTCAGAAAGTGTGGAAGTGTCAGGTAGGATTTAATATGACATTGACAGACGACAAAAAGAGACGAGACAAACACCAGCAGAGAGGAAACAGACCTTCTCTGGAGAATGAAATATCACTTCTCAAGACAGACAGTTCAACAGTACTGTGTGAAAGTCAGAGACAGCCCTTCATTTATTAATTCCCAGTCAAACCCAGTTACTCACTTTCCAGGAGTCGTTTTCAGGGACATTAGGTACGTGATAAAACACCCGGGTTTCTAAAACTGGAGTTCAGAAAAGGTCCAAGATCGCCAAAACTGTTCCCAGCCCAGCAGATAAACAGGACACCACTTTAGGTACCCCTTTAGAATAAGGCTACGTTCATAAAGAGTTATAAGTGGTTTAAAAAGAGCTTATTAATGGTTATTAATTAGGTCATAAGCACCTTAAAATCGTTAATAACCAGTTACAACACATAAATAACCTGGGTAGCAATAATGTGTTGTTAGTGTAACACTGAACTTGCATACTTTTACACCGTTAAAGATCAGATTTTGATGTTTATGTACATATTCACCACATTGGGGGGCGGCGGCTCATTTTTGCCAGTTGTATTAATCTGTTATAACTGCTTATTAATATTTGTAAAGTGTTTATAACCCAACTAATAACCAATAACAACATATTTGTAAACCGTTTATAAATCGGCATAAAGGTACCCTTATTCTAAAGTGGTACCCCACTTGGTACCCCTTTAGAATAAGGCTAAGTTCATAAATAAGAGTTATAAATGGTTTAAAAAGAGCTTATTAATAGTCATTAATTAGGTCATAAGCACCTTAAAATCATTAATAACCAGTAACATGCATACCTTTACACCGTTAATGATCAGATTTTGATGTTTACTGAGTGTTTCCATCAATCTGCATTAACACCGTTGGCTTCAATACATATTCACCACATTGGGGGGCGGGGGAATCATTTTTGCCAGTTGTATTAATCTGTTATAACTGCTTATTAATATTTGTAAAGTGTTTATAACCCAACTAATAACCAATAACAACATATTTGTAAACCGTTTATAAATCGGTATAAAGGTAGCCTTATTCTAAAGTGGTACCTCACTTTATGATAGCAACACTTCATATTAGCTATCTATTAGCTCCTCCCTGACAATGAAGTAATCTTTTACACACCGGGTGCTTATATATCATGTATTCCCACATAAGCACCTTGTATCTCCACTTGTGGCTGCATGGTTTGAACCTTCAGTCTACCGTTTGCATTGAGTTAGAATCTCAGAATGATTTGACGTACAAATTCAGTTTTCCATTAAACTTCCCTAATTCGGATTCGTTACAATAGTCCAAAAGGGATAATGTTTACATTAGATTACATGTTTACATTTAATCTTCATAAATAGCTGTCACACCTGCTGGCTCTCTTCTTACCCCTGATCTCCCAGACACTATTTCCTATAACCACCACCTGATGACATCACTTTCACATGTCCACCATCTCCCAGTCCTGTTCCGTTTTCTAGAGTCCCCCATCCGAGTATTGATCACACCTGTGGTTAGTCTAGCCTGCTAGTGTATATACTCCTCTCTCTTACTGAGCATGTCTCTCTGGGATCACTCGTTTGCTACTCTTGGACTTTTTTCTGATTGGCTGATTTACTCTTTTGTCCTTTGGTCTTTTGTCCTATGTGTAATATGATTGACCATGTAAGTCGCTGTAGATAACAGTGTCAGCTAAATGCTACCTCTGAATGCTACCTCCATCTCCCAGAATCCACCACCTGATGGCATCACATGTCTATAACCATCCAGTTATGTCCTGTTTTCCCGTTCGTCAGTACCCACGTACTGATTTTTCTTGCTTTGCTTATATACCCCCAGTTTTCTCCAGAAGTATCGCCAGCCTAGTTGTGTACCGAGCGTTAATCGCTTGTATCCTCTGTTTGCTGTTTCTGGTTTCGACTCTCTATGTTAGTTTAACATCTTGGATTATCATTTTGATTTGCTTGCTGGTCTGCCAGTTGTTTTGGCTTTTGACTTCTGCCTGTCCCTCTGGTTATGACTTTGTCTTCGTCTTGTGGATTACAAATGACTACAGTTGTAAAAGTCATCATAGTAAACCTGCCTACCAAATTGTCTAGAGGTCTAAAGTTTTTAGCGTACTCGCAAATTTAGCAAATGAGATTTTCTAAATATATTAACAAAATATATATATATATATATATATATATATATATATATATATATATATATATATATATATATATGGATACTGTATCTACAGGGGTTGGACAATGAAACTGAAACACCTGTCATTTTAGTGTGGGAGGTCTCATGGCTAAATTGGACCAGCCTGGTGGCCAATCTTCATTAACTGCACATTGCACCAGTAA
>JAMWET010003984.1:0-7500 GCA_024036415.1 Prochilodus magdalenae | reverse complement strand
TTAAGTTAAAATAAAGTTAAATTAAATTCAATTAAAATAAAGGTAAAATAAAGTTAAAATTAAACTAAAATAAATGAAAATTAAATGAAAATAAATGAAAAAAATGAAAATAAATGAAAATAAAGTTAAATTCAATTAAAATTAAAATTAAAATAAGGTTAAATTAAATTAAATTAAATTAACATAAAGTTAAATTAAATTACATTTAATAAACACTAGATAGAAACACACGTCATAGAAAGAGTAGTCGCACTCATAAGGAATCGACAGGAATGAAACTTGGTGGGTAGGTTTGACATCATGAGACGTGTGCATGATTCACTCTCACGCTGCGCATGTGACATAAGCAAGGAGGAACCTGGAATCGCTGTACCTGACTGACTATATAAGGTTGACCTGTTGTACATGCTTTCCATTCTGACTTGTGCTGTTGTGTTGGTAGCATCGCTAGTGAAGTATGCCTCAGAGAAGAGTTCAAAAGCCATGAGAGCAGTTGGAAGAAGGGCTTGCATAGCGGGATGGTCTTACTACCATAGTATGTCGTTGGCGGCAGTGGATAGACCCACCCCATCACCCACATCTTCCAACCCACCCCATCACCCCCCTTCCCAACTCACCCCATAACGCACATCTCCCAACTGACCCCATCACCCACATCTCCCAACCCACCCCATCACCCCCCTTCCAACTCACCCCATCACCCACATCTCCCAACTCACCCCATCACCCACATCTCCCAACCCACCACATCACTCACATCTCCCAACCCACCCCATCACCCCCCTTCCCAACTCACCCCATCACCCACATCTCCCAACTCACCCCATCACCCACATCTCCCAACCCACCCCTTCACCCACATCTCCCAACCCACCCCTTCACCCACATCTCCCAACCAACCCCATCACCCCACTTCCCAACTCACCCCATCACCCACATCTCCCAACCCACCCCATCACCCCCCTTCCCAACCCACCCCATCACCCACATCTCCCAACTCACCCCATCACCCACATCTCCCAACCCACCCCATCACGCACATCTCCCAACCGACCCCATCACCCACATCTCCCAACCCACCCCATCACACCCCCTCCCAACTCACCCCATCACCCACCCTTTAAACCCACCCCTTCACCCACCCCATTGGCCACCCTCCCAACCCACACCATCACCCACCCCCCCAACCCACACCATCACCCACCCCATCACCCACCCCATCACCCACGCCCCCAATCCACACCATCACCCACCCCTTCAACCCCCAACCGATTCTTTAATCATTTTTGCCCTGAAACTGCATGAAAACAAACACACACACACATCCACACACGAACCCACACGCGAGCTCACACAGTGGGCCTGTAATTATGACTGTGTATCGGGGTTAATGAGAGGTGGACCTAAATAAGCAGTCAGCCTCACATTGTGCTGGGGTTATAAAAATCCAGAGACGGGCACTAACCTGGAGCAGAGAGACGTGCACCGGTGGCCCCGCAGCTGTCCTCACGAGCTAAAAAGGAGAATATGGCTGTGTGTTCTGCGAAAAGGAGGCACGAGAGAAAACACAGCAGGTGTTCATGTTCATTCAGAGCTCGTTGTTCTGCTGCTAATATACACTGCTAGGAACCTGCGGAGCAACCTCCAGCCCTGGAGAACCTCGGAACTGCAGGGCTTATTCGTTTATCAAGCCAGAATGGGCTTAGTAATGAGACCAATGATTAGGACCACCAGAAAGTCCACCAGAAAGTCAGACAAGCCCTGGATGATGGTTCTTCTTGGCTTCTTGCAGGCTACTGCCTTTTATGGCTGCGCTTCCATAGGGCACAACCAATACCTTGCTCATATAACACACAGATCAGTGCTGCTGTAAAGGGGCTGTCAACGTGCTGCACATATGGAAAATATCCCGGTGATGTTAAAAATGTGATGTGATAATCACAACAGCAGGTGGTTCACTGTCCCAGCTTCTGTCTTCTAGCAGGAGTTGGCTTTTGGCCAGCCTACCAGTTATCAGTTTATAGACACGCCCAGCTGAATGGATGTTGTTGGTGATTTTAAAGACTCCACAGTTAAACTTAAGAACAGGGGAATAAGGTATATGGAGAAACAGAGGGAGTGCAGGTGCTCCTATAGGGTCAGTGGAGCTGATAAGATGGGGAGTGGATATCAGGAGGTGTATATATACGCTCCTCTGGGCCAGCATCAGCTGCTATCAGCGCGATCATTCTTTCTAAAAGGGGGATAAAGTTTGAATATTTATGGCTTGAACTGGAACTCTAATAGTCACAGCTCTGCCCGGCAGCTCAGCTGAACAGTGACAGTAGAGAGAGAGAGAGAGAGAGAGAGAGAGAGAGAGAACAGCTTTATCAACAAGCTGCTCTGTTTCTCATGTGAAGCTGTGGATCTTTCAGAACATGGGAACCAGTAAGCTGTGATGAGCATGACATCTAGGTGCCCTGGAGCCAAAAGGACCACCACTGTTCTTTGTGTGGGACCCTAAAGTTAAATACGTTGACAGCCCCTTAAAACGGAATACACTGTGTTAAACATTATACTATAAATACTACAACTAAACACTACAGTCTCTGTGTGAGTGAGTGTCGCTGTGTGAGTGAGTGTCGCTGTGTGAGTGTGGGTCGCTGTGCGAGTGTGGGTCGCTGTGTGAGTGAGTGTCGCTGTGTGAGTGAGTGTCGCTGTGTGAGTGTGGGTCGCTGTGCGAGTGTGGGTCGCTGTGTGAGTGAGTGTCGCTGTGTGAGTGAGTGTCGCTGTGTGAGTGAGTGTTGCTGTGTGTGTGAGTGTAGCTGTGTGAGTGTGGGTTGCTGTGTGAGTGTGGGTCGCTGTGCGAGTGTGGGTTGCTGTGTGAGTGAGTGTTGCTGTGTGAGTGTTTCTGTGTGAGTGTTGCTGTGTGAGTGAGTGTTGCTGTGTGAG
This sequence comes from Prochilodus magdalenae, assembly GCA_024036415.1. Classification (NCBI taxonomy): domain Eukaryota; kingdom Metazoa; phylum Chordata; class Actinopteri; order Characiformes; family Prochilodontidae; genus Prochilodus; species Prochilodus magdalenae. Next base: position 4,569 of record JAMWET010003984.1, on the reverse strand, counting down.
TGTTTCTGTGTGAGTGAGTGTCGTTGTGTGTGTGAGTGTTGCTGTGTGAGTGAGTGTCGCTGTGTGAGTGTGGGTTGCTGTGTGAGTGTGGGTTGCTGTGTGAGTGTGTGTCGCTGTGTGAGTGAGTGTCGCTGTGTGAGTGAGTGTCGCTGTGTGAGTGTGGGTCGCTGTGTGAGTGTGGGTCGCTGTGTGAGTGTGGGTTGCTGTGTGAGTGTGGGTCGCTGTGCGAGTGTGGGTTGCTGTGTGAGTGAGTGTTGCTGTGTGAGTGTTTCTGTGTGAGTGTTGCTGTGTGAGTGAGTGTCGTTGTGTGAGTGAGTGTTGCTGTGTGAGTGTTTCTGTGTGAGTGAGTGTCGTTGTGTGAGTGAGTGTTGCTGTGTGAGTGTTTCGGTGTGAGTGAGTGTCGTTGTGTGTGTGAGTGTTGCTGTGTGAGTGAGTGTTGCTGTGTGAGTGTGGGTCGCTGTGTGAGTGTGGGTCGCTGTGTGAGTGTGGGTTGCTGTGTGAGTGTGTGTCGCTGTGTGAGTGAGTGTCGCTGTGTGAGTGAGTGTCGCTGTGTGAGTGTGGGTCGCTGTGTGAGTGTGGGTCGCTGTGTGAGTGTGGGTTGCTGTGTGAGTGTGGGTCGCTGTGCGAGTGTGGGTTGCTGTGTGAGTGAGTGTTGCTGTGTGAGTGTTTCTGTGTGAGTGTTGCTGTGTGAGTGAGTGTCGTTGTGTGAGTGAGTGTTGCTGTGTGAGTGTTTCTGTGTGAGTGAGTGTCGTTGTGTGAGTGAGTGTTGCTGTGTGAGTGTTTCTGTGTGAGTGTTGCTGTGTGAGTGAGTGTCGTTGTGTGAGTGAGTGTTGCTGTGTGAGTGTTTCTGTGTGAGTGAGTGTCGTTGTGTGAGTGAGTGTTGCTGTGTGAGTGTGGGTCGCTGTGTGAGTGTGGGTCGCTGTGTGAGTGTGGGTCGCTGTGTGACAGCAGGCTTTATTCAGCGTCCAGTCGGATATATGACTGTGTGATATCACAGCGGCTGGTATATGGTGATGTGGTCATATTAAGCTCAGTAAGCTCTACACTGCTAACAGGGCACTGAGCTGTTCTAGTCATGCACTCTGTGAAAAGGTGGATGAGGGTGGAGCTTACCTGAGGAGACGCTGAGAACTTCCAGACAGTCAGCGGTTCACTTCAGAAGACGGGGGAACAACAGTGGAGAAGCGCACCTTCCATCCCTCCTTCCTTCTCCTACCTTTCCTTCCTTCTTTCTTTCTTTCATCTCTTGTTTTCTTTCTTTCTTTCTTTCTTTCTTTCATCTCTCTTGTTGTTTCTTTCAGTCTTTCGTGTCCTTCCCCTTCCTTCCTTCCTTCCTTCCTTCCTTCCTTCCTTCCTTCCTTCCTTCCTTCCTTCCTTCCTTCCTTCCTTCCTTCCTTCCCTCCCTCCCTCCTTCCCTCCCTCCCTCCTCTGATGTCTCTTATTTGAAGTTTATCTTTTATTCCTATTGTAACTCCAGTGTGTAGCTTATAAACCCACAGTGTCAGTCTCATCGTTGGGAGCAGGTATTTGAATAGGTGTGTTTGAGTGATGCTCATCAGCTGTGCAGTTAAATAAAGCATCCTGCTGTATGATGTCCGTGTTCAGTTCTATGTGTGAGTGGGATTCTAAGTGTGTAGATAAGTACGTGGTGTGTATTGTATGTGTATGTGTCTCTCACCCTGGTGGTCTTGATCTTGTTTCCGGAGGAGCACATCCAGCCTGAATTATCCGGCAGCGTCTTACACTCTTCCCCTTCCAAACACGGCTCCATCTCACACCACCACTTCCCAATCACGATGGAGGCTGCAGAACACACACACACACACACACACACACACAGAAAAGTGGTTGAGGCTGTTGTGCTGAACAGTATAGTAATGATGACCTGTGAGACGCTGCTGATGAGACAAACACCCACTTAATCATATACCACATAACAGAACATCAGATTTGAACATGTTCTCCAAAAGTACTCCATCTCCCAAGACATGTCTTCCATCTGTAGTTTCCTTCTCTAGTTTTAAAAAGTTATGAGGCTGAAGTAGCTAACCAGTAATGGAAGCTAAAGGTCACCAGGTTAGCACTGTGTAAACCACATTCTCGAACCATCCCAGACACGTAGTGTGTTCTCATGCCAGCAAAAGTTTAGACTTTGCACCCGTCACATCTGCAGCCCTTAAATGTGGATGCACACATGATGCACACACTGACACACTTAAAGAGTCGGCAGCGTGAGCGAGCATCAGCGTCTCAGTTTCTCAACCATGTGCACACCATGTGAACACACCAAGTGGGGGTCCTGAGGGGGCTGCAGCGACCCCAGATTTCAGGAGGGCATGATGATAAAACAATCTGAACCCTGTAGTAATTTTAGGGTATTAGTAAAGCCTCATAAGTGCTTGTTTTAGAATATATATATATATATATATATACAGCCAGGAAAATAAGTATTTGAACAGTCATGCATGGCACGGAAGGTTCCCCTGCTTAAATCAGCACACGTCCAAGCCCATGATAAGTGTACCCATGACCATTTGGATGATCCAGAGGAGTCATGGGAGAAAGCTCTGTGGTCAGATGGTCTTAATTCCACTCGCTGTGTTTGGAGGAGGAAGAATGAGTACCATCCTAGAAACACCATCCCTACTGTGAAGCATGGGGGTGGAAGCATCATGCTATGGGGGTGTTTTTCTGCACATGGGACCGGACAACTGCACTGCATTAAGGAGAGGATGACCGGGGCCATGTACTGCGAGATTTTGGGGAACAACCTCCTTCCCTCAGTTAGAGCATTGAAGATGGGTCGTGGCTGGGTCTTCCAACATGACTATGACCCAAAGCACACAGCCAGGATAACCAAGAAGTGGCTCCGTAAGAAGCATATCAAGGAGTGGCCTAGCCAGTCTCCAGACCTAAACCCTATAGAAGATCTTTGGAGGGAGCTCAAACTCCGTCATACGTTGTGATTTCCGGATTTTTTTTTTTAGATTATGTCTCTCACAGTGGACATGCACCTAAGATGAAAATTTCAGACCCCTCCATGATTTCTAAGTGGGAGAACTTGCAAAGTCGCAGTGTGTTCAAATACGTATTTTCCTCACTGTATATATATATACACACACACGTGCACAAAAATGTTGGTACCCCTCGGTTAATGAAAGAAAAACCTACAATGGTAACAGAAATAACTTTAATCTGACAAAAGTAATAATAAATAAAAATTCTATGAAAATGAACAAATGAAAGTCAGACATTGCTTTTCAGCCATGCTTCAACAGAATTATTTAAAAAAATGAACACCTGGAACAGGCCTGGACAGAAACGATGGTACCCCTGAGAAATGTGACCAAAGGGACATGTTAAATCAAGGTGTGTTCACTAATTAGCATCACAGGTGTCTACAATCTTGTAATCAGTCAGTGGGCCTATATATAGGGCTACAGGTAGTCACTGTGCTTTTTGGTGACAAGGTGTGTACCACACTCAACATGGACCAGAGGAGGCAAAGGAAAGAGTTGTCTCAGGACATTAGAAAGAGAATGATAGACATACATGTTAAAAGTAAAGGTCATAAGACCATCTCCAAGCAGCTTGATGTTCCTGTGACTATAGCTGCGTATATTATTCAGACATTTAAGATCCATGGGACTGTAGCCAACCTCCCTGGGCGTGGACGCAGGAGGAGAACTGATGACAAATCGAAGAGACGGTAATACGAACGGTAACAAAAGAGCCAAGAAAAACGTCAGGGTCAGATCGCACCAGCCGTCGGTGTTTATATATATATATATATATTTTTTATATTATGTATATTATAATTTTATATAGTAATTTGACCTGTGACAATTATATATATATCATTTTGAAACTTCTTGTGGCTAGCATTAAGCCAGACAAAGCTATTTGCCACTGTGCTGATACAACCAGTACGCAGCACTGACACCACCAGAGTCTCACTTCCTTCAGATCATCTAGGCTGGGTAGAAAGACTTACAAGCTGTGTGTTAGATATTCCAAGACAAAAGCGGGACTCGTCACTGAAAATGACTCGAAGCCATTCTGAGTCACTCCATGACATTCTGCCACGACACCATTGCAGTCTTTGGCGACACTGATGTGGTTTTAGGGGCATTGGTAGTCCTGCATCGTGCAGCCGTCTGCCAATGGTGCTGGCACTAACAGGATGACTCATGAAGGACATCACTGCTCACTGATTGTCCGCAGTTGTGGCTGTTGGGTCAGTCAGGTACAGAGATAAGGCTCGTCCTTGCCTATGTCCTGTCAGTTGATTCCTTCTGGGTGCAACTATTTGTGCAACTGTTGTTTTGATGATGACTGGATGTCAGAGACGCTATATGGAAATCTGGCATTGGCTTCAGTTTGAACTTTAAGAGATTTGCTCAAAGCATTTTTTAGTGAGTTGCTGGAGTGGGAGCGGCTTTGGTGTCATCCATATGGGAAGTGTCCTGTGTAATCCAGTGGTACTGAAAGGTCGGATAATGTACCAAAATGAAGATTATTATGAAACTAGAAAAGTGGTTGATGGTTGCTCAGTGAGAAACGAGGGAT
>JAMWET010003983.1:0-19369 GCA_024036415.1 Prochilodus magdalenae | reverse complement strand
GTCTCACTGACAGTTAGATCAGGATATTAAACTTAAATCCTGGAGGACAGTAAGAACCAGGCCCCCCACCCAGCTGAACACTAACAAGCTGTTTAACCAGTAAAACACTCAGAGAGAGAAAGAGAGAGAGCGAGAGAGAGCAAGAGGGAGAGAGAGAGAGAGAGAGAGAGAGAGAGAGAGAGAGAGAGAGAGAGAGAGAGAGAGAGCAGTCAGGTTCTAGTAGGACTTCCCTGACATTTTCTCAGATGCATTTTAGAGCAAAAGTCATGATCCATAAAGATCTTACGACACATCAAAGGGATCTGATTGCTGACACGTCAGCCAGTCAGGAGAAGAACAAAAAACTTTCCATGGCATTGGATATACCATAGAACACAGAGAAGCTGGTCTTCAAGAAGATCAAATTTGGCACAACAGTGACATTACCAAGAACTGGACATCCCTCAAAAATTTGATGAAAAGACAGGAAGAAATTTGGTCTGAGAGGCTGCCAAGAGGCCTACACCAGGAGCTGCAGGAATTTCTGGTACTGATTACATCAATCTCATAATTTCCCTTTTTCTTCATATGTCTGGGCTGTGTGGTAGAGAGGCAAGGCAAAACCCTTTTTTTAATGAAGGAAACCATCCATCAAGTCTGAAGGTGGAAATAAGTCTGAAATGATTCACCCTGGTCTGATTATTCACATAACAAAAACCTGGTATTTTCATGGGTGTGTAGACTTTTATACCCACTGCAGACAGATTAGCTAAAAAGAGTAAACACACTGGTTTACTCTTTGTGTAGACAGTGTAAATGGGCACATAGGCACAAAACATATTTATTGATTAATCAAATAATGTGATAAAATTAATTAATAATTAATTAAAATTAATGAAAATATTTATTTATTTTTTGCTTGCTCACCAGGATCCAGAATATTATCATGTGTGTTTATGAATCATCCTGAATTCTTATTAGTTATTTCAGGACCCAGAGGTCAGGCCACTGTGACTCCATCTGCTCTTCAAGGAGAAACACTCACCATCAGCTGTAGAACCAGCGCTGCAGTTTATAACAGTAACCGTCTCTCCTGGTATCTGCAGAGACCTGGAGAAGCTCCTAAACTCCTGAATAAATTATTTAGCAGTAGAGAGTCAGGAACTCCAGCTCGTTTCAGTGGCAGTGGATCTGGAACTGACTTCTCTCTGACCATCAGTGGAGCCCAGACTGAAGATGGAGGAGATTATTACTGTATGGGTGAATTCTACATCAGTAGTGTCTGGTCACACACAAAGTGATACAGAGCCGTACAAAAAGCTGTGTGAGTCAGAGAGCACAGAGACTGCACTGCTGCAGCTGAGACCTACTGCAGGTGCTGAGGGAGAGAATGTGATACACAATCACACAATCTGTGGAGGAGACACACATCGATAAATGAGCACAAAGCAATAATACACACAGCCCAGCAGGTGGCTTTATGAATGTGAATGCTTAACAGTAATTAGAGGTTTTAGAACTACTTATGTTCCTATCTAGACAGCATTTCTTTCAGGGAAAATAATTCATAATTCCATAATTCAGGAAGACAGTCCTAATCCTAATCACAACAGCATGGCTTCGCAGAGGAAGAGTGTGAGTGCTGAACTGGCCTGCCTGCCTCCAGACCTTTCACTAATAGAAAACAGTTGATGCATAATGAAGCAAAAAATCCAGCAAAGACGACCCAGGACTGCTGAGTAGCTAAGATCCTTCCCCAGACTAGAATGGCACAACATTCCTCTCCCAGAACCCCAGCAATTGCTGTCCTCACTTTTAGCCTCGTCAACTTAATTTCATTGTAAAATGCATCTATTCCTGTAGTTCAGGTCTGCAACACATTCCAGAAATGTTGGGATGTGGAAATTCAGGCCTAGTAATTAAAAATAACTGAATATAATGTTTTTTAGTATATATTTTTTTATTTAAGATTGTAACAAATGATCTAGATTACTGTAGATTGAAGTATCACTGGAATTTGTAGAACTCATACTGGACCGAAAACGAAGGAATGAATGCAGCATGAGGGATGAAGGTCACCTTGGCTGACATTTTATTATATTCATAATTTGTTAGCATAAATTAGATATAAAGATCTGACTATCACTATGCAGCCTGAGAAATCCAAAATGTATTTGTATTAATAATAACACTGCAAATAATCTGTACACATATGAACATTGAGAACCAACCTGCCTAAAGCCACAGTCACACAGAACTCCAGTAAAATCTGTCTGGTGAAAAAGACAGTTTGTTTAAATGATGGAGAACACGTGAACGTGGAAAATCAGTTCACTTCAACAAACTAGTTAAACAGCCAATGTTTACTGAACTATCCAGTCAAGTCTAGAGGCATCAAAACCCTGTGTGCAATTTCAGTAGGGAGGAAGTGTCCTCTAGGATTTGAACATCATGACTCAAAGGCTGTTTCTGACAAATTAGTTACTTTCATTATAAAGTGACATATCATACAAATTACAGACTTTATATTTATATACTGAAAAAACGTATCTGTTCTGTCATTTATCTGTTTGTGAGAACATCTCTAGATGTGTAGATGATTTTCCATTATTCAGGATCTCTCATATTCATTATTTCCAGGACACAGTACAAAGTCAAATACATTCCTTCTGTGAGATCAATTGTACACTACATTGGCAAATGTTGAGGAAAAGGTCATCCCAAACATCCATAAATTCGGCAGATAAAATAAAGACAGAACACACACACTACAAAGTTACAGAACTTATAAAATTTTATGAGAACAAGAGAATGATTTATCATAATACTTTACTTAAGACCCAAGACAATACAACCTTACAAAATCTGTGTTAAACTTTTTATATACTCCTCATACAGACAGCACATTCCCTGACACAAACAATCTGCTTGTCTGAGTATGTGTGGTAGAACTGAATATCAGAGAATAGCTAAATATCAGAGAAATACCCAGTTTTATGTTATTCTACGTCTATATTCTACATGTCAATAACTTCTTCTAAACACAGTAAAGACAAAAAATACAGTAACTAAATCCTACAGTTTACTGGAGTTTAGATTTAGCTCTCTCAAGTGTGAGAGGTTTGACATCAGATCTGTAGCCAGAGCAGCAAGGCCTTTTTCTTAATACTGCAGTCATACAGCCTGTAGAACGAAAAGACTGTCACATCTTTTTTAATACTTGTGAACACCGCCTTAAACTAAGAATGAAGATTAACAAAACATCAGTGAAACAAACAAAGAAAAACAATTATTTCTGAAAAGTTAACACAAATGCAAGCTGAGAGAAAAATTATGACAAATCAGAAATACTGTCATCGCAATCATGCATCAGTCCAACAGATAAAATTAAGACAAAATGGGAAAAGTAAATGTTACAATATACAACAATTCAAAAATCCAAACACACACCATCATAAATCTAATAAATATAATTGATATATCTAAATGTTCAATTCAGTAATTGATTAAATATTTTAAAACGATTAATTGATATTGGTCTTGATATTGGTTAAATTTTATAATAATAAAAATATGCAGACATTTTGGTAACATTATAAGTGCACTAAAGCTTACTACCTGATACTTTTAAATCATAAAGCTCATTAATAACATTACTTTATTTAAGGTGTGTAAAGAGAGGGAAAAAGTATCATACAGGGTGGTGTGGTTCTCTGATCTTCAGGGTCTTTAATAGCAGCAGCCCTGCTGTTCACAATCAAACTCTCTGAGCTGCACTGAAGATTAAACCACCAGCATTATTAATACCAGCATGGAGGCCTGAACCACTGAGAGACTGTCAGTTATACCAACCAACGTTATGTACCGGTCACTGTCATCGCTGTGATGGACTGCTGATCTGAGTGCATGTGGTCAAGAACCTGGAGCAGTGAACACGACCAACTCGGGACATCGACTCACTCTCTGCTGGACTTTATTCTGCCTGCACAGACACATACACCATCCGGTTCTCAGGGAGCTTCTGTACCTGCACACAGCTCTCCAGGGAGGCTCACAGCACCACTGGGACACTAGTACACATTTATTAATGAGCTGAACATTTTACTATTTCACTCTTAGACAAAAATTAATAATAAAAAGATACAACAAAATACACATTTCGTAACAGAAATGAACTCATTATAGTGGATGATTTTACTGTAGGTAGTCGAGAGAGAGAGAGAGAGACAGAGAGACAGACAGAGAGAGAGACAGAGATAGAGAGACAGACAGAGAGAGAGACAGAGATAGAGAGACAGAGAGAGAGACAGACAGAGAGAGAGAGAGAGAGAGAGAGAGAGAGAGAGAGAGACAGACAGAGAGAGAGACAGAGAGACAGACAGAGAGAGAGACAGAGATAGAGAGACAGAGAGAGAGACAGACCGAGAGAGACTCCTTTTGAGTGTTAATATATTACTGGGACTTTTACTTTAGTGTACTAGCACTGAACTAGAGCAGTAAAAGAACAAATGTTTTTGCAGACTATATTTTTAAATGAATGTGATTAATAATCTTACATAGAGCAGTCTCAGTTCTATTATTAGGTTTAAATCTGTGTAGACAGTCATTTAAGGACAGGAAGCCAGGAAGTCAATTTATGAAGATTCACGAGTTTTTCCAATAAAAGGTAGATTTAATATAAATCTGTAACTCACTTCATAGTTACTTCCAATACAAGTGGATGATTTAAAATTACTCTGTACTGAGTCTAATTTTATTATTAATAGAACAAACGGTTTTACCACTTTCAGTAGTTATGGAGCAGACACAGGCTCATTTGTGAACACAGATGTAGTAATGGTAGTAAAAGTACAAGCACTCATCTTATGATCATCATATTAAGATTATATATTTAGGTGACTTTTTAAGTTGCTATTGGTTACTGTTAAAATGTAATGTTACAGTTAAAGATCCCGGATGAGAAGCATAATCTAGAGTTGCACATTTTGTAATTACACTTACAACCTTTAACTGGCCTCTAAACGAGAAGCATAAAATCAGCTAGCCTCTTTCCAGATGCACTCGCAGCAGACTGAAAAGGTTTAGACTGATGCAACGGGCCAAGCGGAAGCCCCGCCCCCAAGAGGAAATACGTTAAGAAAACAAAACTTACTTTATAAAAAAAACAGAAAATAAATATGTAGCCCTGCTAAAGCTGTTGGTTCATTTGTTTCTTTTTTCTGAAGTTAACTACCAGTTCACATATATGTTTTAATATTTAATAGTTACATGTAAGTACTGAAGCATGTTCTTAAAACTCTCTCCTCTCTCGTTTAATTGTCTGGTACAGCCAATAACATCTAAGGGAATGGGTTTGTTAGCCAATCAGCACAGTCAGGGGGAGGGACGAAAGAAACCGGAAGAGAAGGGGAAGGAGGCGAGGAGGAATGGCGAGAGGGGAAAGTGTTAGACGCACGTAGGTCATATGGGCGGGAAATGTTATTACTCTAAAGTGAGTACCAGTTAAACGTCCTGTGAGTACCATCCAGCACCAGGTTGGCGAATAGCGAACCTTTGTAAGAGTTTATCACGCAGTTCGTAAATGGCTTTGGGCGAAGGCTTAGCTCACCAGGCTAGCTCACCAGGCTAGCTCAGGCTACTGCATTAGCCATCAGCCCTGCGCGCGTGCCAGCTATAGCAGGCTAATCCAGGCTGCTAATCAGCACCGTAGCTCTTCAACTCTGTAAGGTGGCTGGCTCAGTCAGCTTTTATAGTCTCCACGGAGACATCTCGTCAGTCCTTGTCTACTAGAAAGAAGTTTCCAGTTAGCGACTGGGGCGACCGGCAAAGCTCCAGTTTTCCACTGGCTATGTTGGATTTCAGACGCTTGGTGTAACGGTCGGCAGGCGGTTCGGCTGAGGTGTTTGTCCCCTGTTGCAGCACTGAGAGAGAAATAGAGTGAGTCGAGGTGCTGAGACAGAGCCACTCCAGCGGAGGTAACTTTCTTTTGTCTGCTCTTCGGAGTGAAGAGGCCAGTTTGTGTTTTATGGCCACCACGCACACGAGCTACGTATCAGGCCTGCAACGAAGTGGTCCAGAACTTTCATAACTAGAGTCGATACCGTTATACAGCTGTGCGTGTGTGTGCGTGTGTGTGTGTGCGTGTGTGCGCGTGTGTGCGTGTGTGTGTGTGTGTGTGTGTGTGAGTGTGTGTGTGTGTGGGCCCGTTTCTGTTTGTTATATTTATTGTGTACTGATAATATATCTGTCTCCTTTGGAATTCACTGTGTTGAATGTTTAATCCTTTGACCTATTGTGAAGTGAATTGACAGAGTCAAAACTGTGTTGTTCGTTCTGGTCACACAGTTATACACTTTAATTATCAGATATCACATCAGGTAGCTCACTCGCCTATCATTCACTTTAAGCCAACCACATTTAAGAGACTGAGTAACCCATGGCCCCAGCCATATTTAAATAACAGTAACTCCAGTAAGTTACTGGTTGGGGTGCTACAAATACATTTTAACAATTACTACTACTGAAATCAAAATAAGAGACAAGAAATATGTGAAGATTTTAAGTGAAAAATAATAAAAACACATATAACACTGTTACATATGTTTGAGATGATGTTTCTGATCAGTATTTTTTTTAAAGATTATATTTTCTCTCAGCTTATGATTTCTGTCTAAAGCTCTCTGACTAAGCTTCTCAAATTTGTGAGAACTGGATCTTAGTACAAATAACCTACAGGATTAAGGAGTGGAGCTGCATACTGGTGGTTTGGGGAATTCACCTACTAAACTGGACACAGTGGGGTGAGATTATCACTTTATAGCACACACACACACATTGATGACAATGTTTCTGATAGGTCATCATTTCTCTTTCAAGCTGCATTGGTGTTTTCTCACAAAAAAAAGCTGTTCAGTTCTGTCCTTAGCTGTCAGCTCAAATCTGAGAGAACTGGACCATGACTACAGTGAACTGCAAGATTCAGGAGTGAAGCTGCTTTCTGCTGGACTGGAGAATCCACATTGTAAAGTGGAGAAACTGAGAAACTGGGGTGAGCCTTTAATAATTCTGCATAAATGTTCATAATCACTCGCAAGTACAAGTACAATGTGACATAATGCATTATAATGTATATATTTTTACTGTGATGAAACTTGTATTAACATGAGTAATTTTGTGTTCATTCACATAACGGTTTATAAATATCCCTAGTGAAGCTTCCACTCACATACATGATTTTGTAAGTGCACATGATGATGATTACAAGAGTCCATGTAAGTGGTATGAGTAGCCTACTGAGAAGACTTGGCTCTTTAGTCCAGTGATCAGGAATCTTATCCCGGTTAGAGTAAACACAAGCACTGCTAAGCATCATATATCAGTCACTCACAGGATGTAATCACTTTGGTGAATACAGTTTTTAATAAGAGCGCTGTGATTGGTCAGGTGATTGGAGAGACCTTCTAGCACCTGGAGACACTGAACACACCCTTTTTACTTCTTTGAATGGGAGCTTGCGTTTAGTGTTGAGGAGATACTGACACCTACTGGTCAACATGGTACCAACACAGCATCATGATCTTTTGTGAAGCGAGTTTGTTTTTACACCAACTTGCAGGACAGAGTTAAAGTCATGTGTGATGTAAGAGACCTGATTCACCTGAACCCAGCTGTGTGTCCATGCAGAGTGACTTTTCAGTGGATGAGCTAATAAACCTCAGAGAGGGGAGCAGTTCTACAGAGTCCAGGTAAGAATGATGTGAAAATGAAGGGGGATTAAAACTTTTCCTCTGAGCTCCAGTGATCCCGATGGGAAAGTGGTTCAGAAGTTTCTGATGTAAACAAACAACAACAACAACAACAACAACAACAACAACAACACAGCCCTAAAAATATTTTATTCCTCTGTAGTTCATTATTCTGTGTAATATACAGTATAACTTAAAGTAGAATATAACAGTATAATGTACCGCACAGTATTTAACCTCCCCCAACTCCCCCAGCCTCACACACACTTACACATCCACACACACACCGTTTACTCCACACCTGTTCATTTTGGTCCTCTGTGTAGTTCATGTGCATTAGCCTTCACTGATTTTAATAAAATGTGAAACCAAATTCATATCAGTGTAGAATGAAACTGTCCACAGCAATGATAATTAGTTATTAGTGTGAGGACAGTTATTATTATTTAGTTATTAATAATAGTTGTACTCCTTATTAAAATCATTATTATAATCATGTTCATCATTTTGAGAGATGTCGGGCTGTTTGCTAAACAGATCCTTATTTTTGCACAGACCAACCAGCCTCTATGTTTTAATGATATTTATAGCAGCATGTAAATCAGATAGACCTGCCATCATCATAGACCATAATAATAAGTGAACATGTATACTGAATATGTCTAAGAAATACATGACATCATAATTTCTGTTAATAATATTGTCTGTGTTTATTTTAATGTTGATATGAGCAGCGTTAGATTATGGTGACTCTGTGTTCTTTATTTAGCCGTATCTGTTCCTGTAGGTGGGCTATAGAGGATGTGATTGGGGGATTTGGGAATGATGTAATTATAATGATGCTGTAAAGTGGATCTATACTGATGATTGATTGATCTTTATAAAGGGGTCCACATCTGTAATTCCCTGCTTGTGTAGTGGCTCAAACAGAGTGCAGAGTGAGACACCAGAACCTACCAGGAGAAACATGGACCAGGTGTGTGGAACTGATAGAGGACATATGACTGTAAAAATGATACTGCTTTACTGTAAAATATGTTTAAAGACATTTAATTAAAATATTAAGTTAAAGTTTTGATTTAAATCCCACTGAAATAATCAGATAACAGCACATAATACACAGATTATTGTTCCATTAACTTCCTATCTGATGGTCATTAACCTGTAAAGCTGGAGGCAGAGAGATTACTCTGTGGAGGATCTGTGGAGGATGAGGAGGATCAGAGGTTTAGAGAGGCAGCGCTGAAGATCACACTGCGTGTCCTGAAGAACATGAACCACACAGACCTCGCCGACATGCTACAGACGAGTAAGAGTTCAGGGTCAGGTCATTATCCGTTATGTTCATTCGTTTACAGACTTTAAATTATGATGATACGATATTAATATTAATCACAGCTCAGTAACTGTTGCTCCTACATGTCATATGGTGTTTGTAGTAATGCCAAAACCAAACGTTAATACATGATATGGTGGGCATGATCTCATAGGCAACACAAAAAGCCCACCCTAGCGCTGTGTGTGGTAAAAGAATAAATAGTTTGTGGTCAGAGGAGAAGGCACAATGTAGAAAGCGCTCACCTTTCAGACTGAGAGAATGAACAGATCTCTTTAAAGAGACTGCTGTCAGGGTTTCTCAGGGGAGTTGGTCCCAGGACACTTCATGTACTGGCCCCCAGAGGAAGGCGTCACCAGAAGTTTAGACACAGCTCCAGTACTTTTCCACTCCTACTCTTCTCACCTGCATCCAGTTTCCCCTGCAATTACCTTCCCTTTAAAAAGCCCTTCCTTCCCCTTTAGTATTGTGGAGCATTAACAAATGTCACACTGTGGTTTTAATGCATTGCTCTCAGGTCCTTGTGTTTTTTAAAGTCCTTTTGATCTTTTCATGCTCGCTTATCTTTTTCAGAGGTTTCAACATCACCTGACTCCTGAGCCCTTTTTTGCCTCCTGGCTTCGTGTTTGGATTCTGCTGTGGACTTCATCATTTTTGAGGATTTTGATGGGCGATCTCCTCAGAGCTTTTGAGTTTTGGTTGTTTTTGTGGATCTTCTGAGCTTTCTGGGTTCTTTTGACTTTTTTTTTTGTTGTGAAAAAAAAAAGTTTTTTTTGTTTTTTGTTGTGTTTTTTTTACATTTTCTGTGTTTTGCATTTTCTTCTGTTTTTTGCCCTATTAAAACCTGCCACATGGAGCCCATCCCTCTGTCTGAGCTCCCCTCATTACAACTGCATTGTGTTTTAACCCAAATGATCTCCATAATAATTTAGATCTTTTCAACTCATTTAAATTCTTCTTTACATTGATTACACAACTCAGGAGGACATATGTACTGTGTCTCATATTGGAGTGTATTTAACCTGATGCAGATTTATATGAAATTTTAAAAACTAAATTCCTTTTTACATCTACTACTACTTGGACAGCTTTGCATACCACACCCATATTGCCCCATTCTGAAACATGGAGCATCTGTCAGACACCAGAAAATATTTATTGTTATTTATTCATCTTCTAATCAAACCTGGCTCCTTCACATCAAAAGTTGAATACACACTGAACGAAACATTCAGAAAATTAATGAAGGAATCTCAAATCCTGGAACCTCAAAACTTCTGAATGAGATCTACACAGAGCTGTACATCACAGAGGGTGGGAGTGGAGAGGTCAATAATGAACATGAGGTCAGACAGATAGAAACTACATCCAGGAGACCAGTAATACAGGAGACACCCATCAAATGTAACGACATCTTTAAAGATAAGTCCATCAGAACTGTGCTCACTAAAGGAGTTGCTGGAATTGGAAAAACAGTCTCTGTGCAGAAGTTCATTCTGGAAAATGTAAAGCTGTGGGAATGTGCTTGATGTAGCACTGCTGAATAAAAAGGTATATTATTGTACATCTGTTTTTAATACAATCGTTCAGTTACGTATTTACAGTTTATAATGTCATACAGTCATTTTGTAAAATTTTAATCTGACCCCTGGAATATTAGGCCAGTCTGGGTCCCACCCGGACCTCTTCTGTTTAGAGCTGCTGTTTCATGTTTTTATTTTCCTCTCCTTCTCCTCCTGCCATTACACTTTCCTCTCCTTTCCTCCTTTCTTCTCTCTCCTCATCTGTCCCTCCCTGATCCTATTCCATGTTCTCTCTCTGTCTATAGAGGTGTTGTATAATTAATATGGGCTGGTTATTATAAAATCTATCAGTATATTTGAGTACATGTAGGTTAAGTGAGTGAATGGTAATTGTGTCTGTCCCCTCTTTATAGCTATACAGTGGTGAAGCTGGGCAGACGTACAGTGTGGACAGTGCGCTGATAAGCAGCATTAATGATGTTATAACGTGTTATAATGTGTTATATTTAGTTTGATAGTTCCACAGGAAGACCACAATCAGACCACAGGACTTTTGTGGCTTATATCTTAGACAGAGTGAGTCGTAGGACATACCTCACCTTCCAGACATAAAAATAATCACTTCTTTATCTTGAGATGTTGTTTTTCATGTTTTAAGACAAAGAAATTGTTTTCATATACATCTTACAACATTCCTGAGACGTCTCAGACTGTCAAGGACTTAAGCCACAGAGACAGCTGGGTATGTAGAGCATAATATTCTCTCAGAGATAAAAGCTATAAGTGCTGTTTATCTTACTATCTAGAATGATTTTCCTTATTTCTCATTTTTACCTAAGCATGTTTGTGGACTATAGCTCAGCATTCAACACCATCGTCCCCTCAACACTCGACATCAAGCTTCGGGATCTGGGTCTGAACAGTTCTCTGTGTAGCTGGACCCTGAACTTCCTGATGAACAGACGCCAGGTGGTAAAGTTAACTGGCATCACCTCCTCCTCACTTAGCACTGGAACCCCACAGGGCTGTGTGCTCAGCCCTCTCTTGTATTCCCTGTATAACCACAATTGTACAGCCAGACACAGCTCCAATGTCATCATCAAATTTGCAGATGACACTACAGTTGTGGGCCTGATCTCCAATAACAACGAGGAGGCCTACAGAGAGTAGATCAGCTTCCTGACACACTGGTGCCAGGAGAATAACCTTTCTCTCAATGTCAACAAGACCAAGGAGCTGATAGTGGACTTCAGGAAGCAGGAGAGAGTGCACACCCCCATCACCATCAATGGGGCCGCAGTAGAGAGGGTCAGCAGCTTTAAGTTCCTCGGTGTTCACATCACAGAGGAACTCACATGGACTGAACACACCACACGGGTGGTGAAGAAATCACAACAGCGTCTCTTCTTCCTCAGACTGCTGAAGAGGTTTGGCATGAAACCCCGCATCCTCAGAACATTCTACACATGTACTGTGGAGAGCAATTTAACTGGCTCCATCACCACCTGGTATGGAAGCTGCGCTGCTATCGAGCGGAAAGCTTTGCAGAGGGTGGTGCGGACAGCTCAATACATCACCAGCGTTCAGCTTCCTAACCTCCTGGATTTATACACCAGCCGCTGCCTGAGGAAAACCAGGAGGATTCTAAAGGACTCCACCCACCCAAGCCACTGTCTGTTCTCACAGCTGCCGAGTGGGAGGAGGTTCCGAAGTATAAAGTCCAGAACCAGACCCCTCCGAGATAGTTTCCTCCCCCCGAGTCATCAGGCTACTGAACAGCCAGTAGTGCTGATGCACCGGTATATGGACCTGGTTCAGCACACCTCACCAAAACCATCTAAACGATGATCTCCATGGACAATCATCACTCTGCACTTTACATTATCATATTTATACTTGTACACATATAGACTGATCTACTGTTATCTTCCATTCATATTGTATATCTGTAGTGTATGTATGTATATATATATATATATATATATATTCTATGCTCTGTATATACCTTGCATATATAGTGTAGATAGAGCACTTCCACAACTCAGCTTAATACTGTAACTGATATACAGCAACAACGCAGCTGAGTAGATACAGACAGTATAGGATTCTGCTACGCTAAAGGACCAGTGTATCTAGGTCTGTTCAGGAGGTGGGGGTGTGTGTCAGCATTCACTACAGACGAGAAAGGGTTAAACATAAAGTTTGGTTATTTGGTTATTATATATAGGCCTAGTTAGAATTAGGATTTTTTAAAGATTAATTATTTACTGTGTGTTGAAGTAGTTAAAGTTATCAGTTTATGGTTGTTTATGGTTTAGGATTATTTAATTTTAATCTATTTAAATTAGCTTTGGTTAACTCCAGTTATTTCAGTTTCGGTAGCTTAGTTCAGATTTCACACCTTCTTAGCTTTCTTTTTTCAGTAAAACCAGAAACAAATAAGGTAAATCAAAAACTGTCATGCTTCCAGGTTTCCCTTCTACCTCCGATCTCTAGAACAAAGTCACATGTCCACAACCCTCCAATCACGTCCTGTTTTCACATTCCTCATCTCCGCGTTCTGATCACACACCTGTTTTTCTCTACACCTGTTTGCTGATATACCCCTGTTTTTCCAGTCACTCTGTGAAGTACTGCCACTCTCATTCCATACTAAGCATTCTCTCGCTTGTTCTCTCTGTTTCCGGTTTAGACTCTCTCTGTGCTCTGGTTATTTCTTGTGGATTTTCTCTTTGGGTTGTTTGCTGGTTGATTTTATTTGGTGTTTACCTTCTGCCTGTTCTCCTGGTTCTGACTCGGCCTTTCCCCTCTGTTATGATAGCCTGTTTGTTGCTGTTGAGCTGTACTACTAACTTCTATAATAAACCTCACCCTGTTTCTATCTCAGGGCGTGTTGAATTAAGTTTGTTGATTCTGACAAAAACAAAACAAGAAGGTCTATACCCATAACTGGGTAGCTAGGAATGGACTTAAGAGCGGTCAGTTGAGTTCAGTTCCTTTGGGTGGCTTGCCATCACTTTGCAGAACAAATCCATGGTGCAGCTGAAGATCTGTTCTCCAGGATTTCGGGTGCTCCTAAAAAACTTGACCTTTGCTCTGTGTCGAAGTCTCACTCTCAGTCATCACTCATAGTCACATTCAGTTTCTGACAGCACTTTACAATAACTACTAGCTACTCGTATCACATATCTAATAAAATGTACATGTCTTTATTAACAGGAATACATTTTCTTAACAGGTCTCTTGAACAACAGGTACGTATGTACACATTTCAAATGTATTTTTACCAAGTAATGAAGCTAACGTTCTGTTTTCTCTGTTGCTGAAGAACAAACACCTCATGCAGTACATACTAATTAAATAAACTCTTTTTCACAAACAATAAGTTTATTTATTTTTCTTTAACTGTACACCACTGACTCATTTTAGAACATATAGAATATACCTCTAGGACTAATATGCAGCTTTTGGCCCCCTTTCTCAATAGCGTGTAGGACTGGCAGCAGCTCTGAGGAGGAAATAAAATCTTTTACTCCACATTTAACTGAGTTATAGCTTAAACTCGGTTAACTCGGACCATGCAGCCCAGCAGTAAAAAGCTAGCTACAACAGCTCAACTCAACAAGGGTCTCCTTTATGTGGGAAGGGGTCCTTTGCTCCACTTGTAAAGGGAGGTACTGTTAGTTTAGCTTTGAGCTATGTGGTTTCTTTTCATATTAGCATTGAACTTGTTAATGTGTAGCTGCAGGTCTCTCCTTCGAAGCACACAGAGAAAGACAGAGGGAGAGGAAAAGCGCTATACGATGGCTGCATTAACCACGCAGGCTAGTTTCTCTGCTACGGTTGGTTGCAGCTTAGTGCAAATCACTCGGCTAAAATACATTAACCACATGACTAACAAGAAATTTTAAACATGTGATGTTTGTGGCTCACATGAAGTCTGGGTTACATATACACAGTGATATATAACTATATACAGTGATGTATAACTATATACAGTGATGTATAACTATACACAGTGATATATAACTATATACAGTGATGTATAACTATACACAGTGATGTATAACTATATACAGTGATGTATAACTATACACAGTGATGTATAACTATACACAGTGATATATAACTATATACAGTGATGTATAACTATACACAGTGATGTATAACTATACACAGTGATGTATAACTATATACAGTGATGTATAACTATACACAGTGATGTATAACTATATACAGTGATTGTATAACTATACACAGTGATATATACTATACACAGTGATGTATAACTATATACAGTGATGTATAAACTATACACAGTGATGTATATAACTATATACAGTGATGTATAATACACTATATTAACTATATACAGTGATGTACACAGTGATGTATAACTATATACAGTGATGTATAACTATACACAGTGATGTATAACTATACACAGTGATGTATAACTATACACAGTGATGTATAACTATATACAGTGATGTATAACTATACACAGTGATGTATAACTATACACAGTGATGTATAACTATATACAGTGATGTATAACTATACACAGTGATGTATAACTATATACAGTGATGTATAACTATACATGATATATTCTGGCTCCTGTGTTTATAACTATACACAGTGATGATCCTCCTGTAAGTAGAGCTCAGTGTCGACTTCTAGAAGGAGTTTATTAAAGTCTACCAACATTTCCACTAGTCTGAGTGATGACCTCCTGTCGTTATCAGAACGTCAGGCTCTTCTCCTCCTGTACATGCTCTCATCACCACATGTGAGGAGTTTGATGGACACTGGAGGTGCAGTCACTGGTAAACAGGAAGTGGGGTCAGGAGGAAAGCACACAGCTCTGTGGTACAGCTGTGTTCACAGATTTGACCAATACAGACCCCAAACACACAACACCATGTAGAGTCACATACAGTGTGTGGTCTATAAGACTTCATCCTCTCCTCTCTTCTCATGTGTGAGACTCAGGTCAGGTCAGGTTCATGTTCTGATGCTGTAAAACAGAAAACAGGACAGAATGATCAAACATAAACACACTTATCACAGTCAGCACTCAGACTCCACCCACAAACACAATCAGGATAAACACCATCACTAGATAAACAGCACCACCTTCATCAGTACTAATAAAACCAATACACTGATCTGATTCTCCAAACCATTACTGACTACAGACCTCCTCCCCCGAGCCCCCCAGCCAGCAGTGCCTCTCTCTTACAGGTGCTTAATCAGTTCTGTGCTCATTTTGACCAGAACAGTTCAACACATGCAGTGGACTTCCTCACAACGGAGGTCTCTCACCCACCTGGACAAACGGAACCCTTACACTCGAATGCTGTTCATCGACTTGAGTCCTTTACCTCATGGTCATCCCCACCAGGCTGGTCGCCAAACCCAGTGACTTGGGAATCAGCACCTGCTAGCACCCAGACGAGGCTGCCCGAATGTATTTGTTCTTGTAGTTTTGTTTCAAACATTTTAGCAACCAGCTTTATTTAAACTTTCCACTGGACATTTTATATTTGGTGGGATTTCTAGTGTACAGTATTAACACACAGACTCAACTCTCTCACATACACACTAACACCGGTAATAAATCAGGTCATTACAGAAAGTAACTCTCTTTAGTCTGTCTGCCTGAAACACACTAGAAGGAAATTTACATTCTTGGTAAGGAAAGGGGCATCAGAGGCATCAAACCAGCAGCACATCAAAAACTACAAACCCTAAATATTCAAAACTATTTCACACAAAAGATAAAAAAAGAACAGAAGCTGTATCAGAAGAATTAACTACCATCTCAAACAATACAACCTCACACAATCTCCATTAAACATACTAATTCATTCTTCATACAAACCTCACACCTCCCTCACACACAACTATCTCTACGTCTGTGTGTGTTTAAGGAGGAGATTTAAATCTAAAATGTAGATCAACATCCACTGGGAGAATATGTATACAGAGACTGTAATTCAGTAACTCACTGTAGTTTCTCCAGTTTACAGTGTGGATCCTTCAGCAGATCAGAGAGCAGCTTCACTCCTGACTCTCCTGGATTATTGTAGTTCAGATTCAGCTCTCTCAGGTGGGAGGGGTTTAATTTTAAAGCCGAAGCTAAAGCAGCACAGCCTTCCTCTGTAATACTGCACCAGGACAGACTGTAGAGAGAAGAAGAACAACTCAACATCTTTATTAACATAAACACACATAAGAATAACAGATCATCTCTCTCTCTCTCTCTCTCTCTCTCTCTCTCTCACACACACACACACTGCCACAGCAGACACTTGGATGTGAATTAACATGTGTTTCTGAGTGCATGGTGGTGTGGGGGGAGAGAGAGAGAGAGAGAGAGAGAGAGAGAGAGAGAGAGAGAGAGAGAGGGAGAGAGAGAGGAGAGAGAGAGAGAAAAGGAGAGAGAGAAGGAGAAAGAAAAGGAGAGAGAGAGAAAGAGAAGGGGAGAGAGAGAGAGAGAGAGAGAAAGAGAAAGGAGAGAGAGAGAGAGAGAGAGAGAGAGAGAGAGAGAGAGAGAGAGAGAGAAGGAGAGAAAGAAGGAGAGAGAGAGAGAGAGCAAGAAAGAGAAGTAGAGAAAGAGAAGGAGAGAGAGAGAGAGAGAGAAGGAGAGAGAGAGAAAGAAGGAGAGAGAGAGAGAGAAGGAGAGAAAGAAGGAGAGAGAGAGAGAGAGAGCAAGAAAGAGAAGTAGAGAAAGAGAAGGAGAGAGAGAGAG
This sequence comes from Prochilodus magdalenae, assembly GCA_024036415.1. Taxonomy (NCBI): domain Eukaryota; kingdom Metazoa; phylum Chordata; class Actinopteri; order Characiformes; family Prochilodontidae; genus Prochilodus; species Prochilodus magdalenae. The sequence goes on along the minus strand of JAMWET010003983.1, from coordinate 2,029 downwards.
AGAGAGAGAAGGAGAGAGAGAGAGACAGAGAGAGAGAGAGAAAGAAGGAGAGAGAGAGAGAGAGAGAGAGAGAGAGAGAGAGAGAGAGAGACAGAGAGAGAGAGAGAAAGAAGGAGAGAGAGAGAGAGAGAGAGAGAGAGAGAGAGAGAGAGAGAGAGAGAGAGAGAGAGAGAGAGAGAGAGAGAGAGAAAGAGAAGTAGAGAAAGAGAAGGAGAGAGAGAGAGAGAGAGAGAGAGAGAGAGAGAGAGAGAGAGAGAGAAAGAAGGAGAGAGAGAGAGAGAGAGAGAGAGAGAGAGAGAAAGAGAAGTAGAGAAAGAGAAGGAGAGAGAGAGACTTTTACATTGCTTGTATTAACAAAACTATGTTAATAAAAGACAAAAACACACACAGATTAATAAACCCTGCCCAGCACCACCCTAACCCCCATCCCTGTGCCCTCCCAGACACCTTATTTAAAAGGATGTGCATGGCACCAAGATGGAGCCATCATACACACACCACCAGCTCTCCATCCTTTACACAGCACAGTGCTTCGTCAACACACCACATGGTCTCATACGTCATGTGATCAGTGACAGAGTTGAAATAGGCAAAGTCCAGCTTGACCCGTGCACTGATCAGGCTCTTTAACAACAGGTCCGGCTCAGTCAGTCCATGGCCTCGGATCCTGTTCCTCCTGGTCAGCCAGATCGCTAGCTTAGCCTGAGCAAAGACAAAGTTAATCAGACAGCTCCTGAAGCGCTGGTCGAAAGTGTACTTTGGCCCCAGTATGAACAGGCCGAAGGTGAAGGTCGTCCCCGGTCTTAAGCAGATCCTGTGTAGGAGACCAAACAACGCATTCAGCCAGGAGCAGTCTGTGAACAGGTGTTGAGGTTGAGGTAGTGCTTGTTGTACCTCACTCAGGAGCCGCCCAAGAAGTCTCTGCGTGGCAATACTCGTCTGCTGTAAAAGGAGCCCTGCAGTTTTCCATCCAGTGCCATCGGCCATCCAAAGGCAGCCTACTTTACACAGCCCAGCATTCAGGAACCTCCTCCTCAGTGTGGTGGAGAGCACAGAGCGAAGGGGTATAAGCTTGTTGTGGAAGATTGGCTCCTCCCATACCCATGCTGTCGGTTGCAGCCCCCTCCACACATGTATGCTGCAGTAGAGTCCAGGCTCATAGAGTCCAGGCACTCAGCATTGATGCATAAAAGGACTCCAGGCCGGAGAGGTCCAGTCCAGTGGTGTCCAGCAGGAAGAGATGTCGGTCAAGCCTCATGTTGCCAGCTTTCCAGAGCAGTGCATGTGCGGTCTCCCTCCAGGGCAAATCCGGACGATAGAGCAGCCTTTGCACTGCAGAGCAAAGAACAACTCTTCCCCCAGTTCACTTTTGCAGAAGATGCAGCACTGTACGTATGTAGGCACTCCTCCAATTCCCATATATCCGCCCTGTCCCGTACAAATACAGACACATTGTCTGCACAAGCTGATACAGTGATACTCGGTAACCCATGGATGCTCAGCCCGTTGACCTTTTTACCGTATTAGCTGTAGTAGCGGCTCTATGGAGAGGGCATAGAGTTGTACTGACAAGGCACAACCTTGACGGACTCCTGGCCCCAGCTCAATTGGCCCAGCCACGCCCCCTCTCACTTTCACTACACAGAAGTTTACGGATTTCATAAAATGCTCTCCAAAGCCGAAGTTCGTTAGGGTGTTAAAAAGGTACCCATGGTCCACTCTGTCGAAGGCCTTTTCCTGGTCTAAGGAAATCAGACCCAGGTCTGTAGGAACGCGGTTGGCCAGTTCCATCAGATCCCTTATTAAAAACGGGTTGTCTGTTATGGAGCAGCATGGAACACAATAGGCCTGGTCCCTGTGCACAATGCTGCCTAGAACACCCTTCAGCACGGCCTGGTGCCATCTGAGAAACTGTCTTAAGCTCATCCAGCGTCAGGGGGAGCTCCAGCGAGTCCACATCTCCCATGGTCAATTTTGGCAAACCTGCCACTAGCGTGTCAACACATGCATCATCACATGCCACAGCTTC
>JAMWET010003982.1:1337500-1343640 GCA_024036415.1 Prochilodus magdalenae | reverse complement strand
ATTCATTACAAGAATGAATCGGGCTACAGTAGGTACAGACATTACGCAGACATCCGGATGGTGAAACATCCGCTGCCTCGTTGTTAGATAGTGCATTTAACCTTAAAAACGTTCCAGTGGGTCAGCCGAGAACAACACAGACTCAGGGAATTGCGAGCAACAAATGTTGGCCCTTCTTAAAATCCATTTTCAAAATACAGGGCTCGAATGTTGAACTTGGACATACTGATGGGAACACTGCTTGCGCATTTACCCATTACTAAATAGCTTTGCATTCGGAGTGCTGATTTAACAATCATTCAAGCTTAGAAGTTGTAACGACTAATGCGGTGGAACCGGGAGGTTCTTCATATCAACAGCAGAGGTTCATAAGTTCAAGCCAACAACCTGTTCATCTTTCAAATCATCACTGATGCATGCCGTACCCACAATAGACATTAATTACCGCTATTATTGAAGTGATTATTATGGCGATATGTAATCCTTGCTCTCATGCCCTTAAATAAAAGCGGGCTTCTTGGAAGCAAAGCCAGCGTAATTGCACGGGGCCGTATTATGTGAAACTAGTAGAGTGGTCAGAGAAAACGCCAAGAAACTACAGCCCGGCTCAATTCGCCTCGGTAATCATGCTCCAAGTGTTCCAATGCTCCCAACCCAAAGATTCAACCCTGCTCCCTCATAATGATGTTCTTAGATGTACCTCTGACCATGCTAAAAGCCTCATCAGTAATGATGGCTGGGGGGAGGTTCAGATTTCCAACCTAATTTGTATTGAGACACTGTAGCGGGGAGAAAGTGTTTAACTTGATTTGGTCTTCCTGTGGAGGACAGAGGTCAAAGTGTGGCAGGGAGAGGAAGGCCTGCAGGGTCAAACACTCACATACTCATATGTAGCCAAAGGGGTCCTATATACAGTATTACAGAGAAAGGGGCTTTTATGACTGGTAGCACACTTGCTGACAACAGCAGAACCCTTTTCCTTTAAAGAGTTGGATAAAGTCCTATCCCAAAGTTTTAACAGCCCTGGTGCAGTTACACGATATGGTGATTTTACGCCAACATCCTCTACAGACGGATTTTTCAACCCGCGGGCCGCAGACCACAAGTGGGCCATGAAGCACCCTCTAGTGGTAGCCTGTAGTGCACTGGAAACATCTCATATATCCCCATTAGTGTTATATTAAATATATAATCTAAATACATGTATTTTAATGTACACATGTGCAATTACTAATGTCCCAGTGGCAGGCTAATTAAATATCTTCAGTTTGAGACAACATAGCTGCGGGCTAGCCACCGACAGAGGACTTCTGGGGATGCTTTCATAGCTCTCTTGTTTGATTTGGCACATACCATTATTTTCCTTTAACCAGATTTCTTGGAGAACTGATATTTAGAAAAGGTGATTTTCATTTTCTGGTGGGCCGCTATGCTGTGTAGTTATTATCAGGTGGGCCCTGAGGCGGAAAAAGTTTGAGAACCCGCTCTACAGAGCACAAACTTGGAATTTATTGCAACATTTAAGGCATCATTTCTGCTTATTTGCGGTGATAAACAAATAAGACAATGATAAAAGCTGCCATAACATTTGTGCAGGCCACAGATTATGCTATATATGTTTTTCTAATATCTGAAATCCAGCACCAAACAGTAAATCTGCAGAAACGTATTCTCTATAGAGGATGTATAGTCAACAAAGCAGAATTTGACATACTAGTGCATTACATAACATACAAATTATCTTTCTTAACTGTGAGGTGGAACTTTATCTAAAGGCTCCTGTTTGCAGCTAACATCATGCTTTACATGCTTGGCCTGTAAATACTGCCTCGATAGGCACAGCAGTATTTACAGGCCAAGCGTAGTGCAAAGCTGTATCGAAGGACACCTCAAGGCACGGCTGTCTTTGGCGTTTGCTCTCTGTAGCTAACACCCCCCAGGGTGTTTCTTGTGTGTGTGAAGCTGCTTATCAGGCTATAGACAGACGTGCTAGCTGTGACGTGTTTTTGATGTGACTGATTTAGGAGGCCGAGTTGTTCCTGCTCTCTGCATCAGTGAGTCTCACACCTCTATTTCAAAGGCCCAAGGCTGCTGGTCCTCCTTTCTTCCACACCTCAGTTCTTTTGCTCTGTCAGGAGAGGTCGTAAACAGAAACTCACACTGCCCCACCCCCACCAAATCCCAACCCCTCCTCCCCCTCCCGCCCTACCTGAGATCTCTGGTACAGTTAATACCGGCAGATCTTGGACAAAACCCTATAACCACTATAAACTCATCTTAAACAAACCCTCACATTTAATAGGACTTAATGTCATTTCACCCCTTTCAGTATAAGATTTCAACTGTTGGCCAACTGGCGGTCAGAAAGTGCAGCGGGACTGATGTGACCAAAGTTAATAAATCAGGTTTAGTGGATTTTGTGTGTTTGTTTTTCTCTCTCTGTGTGTGAGTGTATGCGTGTGCGTGTGTGTGTGTGTATGTGTGTGTGTGCCTGGGGTTAAAAATTTGTCAGACTCGGGTCGGGTAGCAGATCTCCAACACGGGCACACAAACAAAAATCCAAATCCACAAATCAGCTCTCGTGGATTCTGTGTTTGTTTGTGCATGTATGCTGAAGGGATCTGCTATTCAACTTGAGCCCAGAAGGTCTCTTCAAAATATCAGCTTCAGGCCAAGCTAAAGATTCTTTTTTGGGCCCTTCTTGGGCTCAGGTCTGTTTTCTGTTCTGATTGTGATGGTAAGTAGAACATTTTGAACCGTTTTTGCACTCTCCCCTTACATTAGCTGCATTCTGAATCATTCCGGTGGAGTGAGTGAATGTACTAGCGATGTGCATTCCAACAAATCTCTAATATCTGAATATCTGTTGGAAGGGAACAGGTAAACACAGCCAAGAAAAAAGACAACCCTTACATAATACAATCTAAAAATAATATCAAACTTCGGATAAGATGATCAGAAGGAAGTTGGAGCACGAATTGAGTTCTTTTCTCCTCAGTGGATTTCATGCCAACATATTACTTTCAGAGAAATGCAGATTCATTTATCGGGGACCTGACTACCATCACCATGAGTAGTGACCCTAAAATAAAAACATGAAGGATGAGACAGATGTGTTGTGTTGGTGGAAAACTAACAGCAGGTATTTCCCCTGGTGAGCTTACCAGAAGTGTACGGCTTTCTACCACAGTGAGAGACGCATTAGTGGAATACTTGGCACTGATACTGTTTGTGTATTATGGAGCAAAATGCCACTTTATTCCAGCACGGTCTGGTCTGATCTAGGAGGCATGTGTACAAGTTGGTTATGTGCTTCAATGTCATACCCGTGCAGTCCTCGGGTTTACGTGCATACCTGTGCTGAGAAGGTGTTTTGGCACAAAACAGATGAAGTCAGCAGCTCTCTCTCGCACATCCATATCCTCATCCTGCAGTAAGGTGAAGAGATTCTGCCACAGTGCCAGGGTGTGTTTGATACCTACACAAAGTCAATCACAGCACTTTTCCATTTCCATTCATGAATGCTCAGATCAATAAAGATAGACACACACATAGTCCAAGCCGCCCTACCAAAGCACCTACCCAAAGGAAGAGTCGAAGCAGTCAGAAGAGTGGGCGTGGCCTTGACTATCACCTCAGCAGCGGTCACTTTGACGTCCGCTGGCCGTTCCTCACTACAGCACTGGTTTACCATTGCCCCCCAGAGGGTCACATGCTCCACTGCAGCCCCACCCAGCTTCTCCTGCATATGTACAAATACACAAACACACCTTATGACCTGAGAAAGACACCACAGACCCCTCCCCACAACCCCCCCAATCACTTTGCACATTTAAAAGGGTTGGTATTGTGGTTCACAGAGGCATTCATAGGACAGAGCGAAGTAACTGAAGTTTACTCACAGCCACACTCCCCACCCCAGCTAACACCTAGCAGCTAATCGCCTAACAGCCCTTCACAAACATCTCAATGACCTACAAACAACGCAAGCAGCTCTTAATAAATCGCTTATGAAATCAAATCAAGCTGACTAATCTTTCCAGAGCCTTTTCTTGAACTCTTATATCCTCATATATTCACTGTCCAAGTGATCCTTTTACAGGAGAGAAGACAGATTTATAAACACATTTATTCAACATGCATATGGATTTGTTTTGGCCCTAAACACACAACCAGCAACTGGTTCATTTTATGTCTTCATATTTGCAGAGCATCAGTTAAAGAGAAAGGTCTATTAAAGAGAAAATAAATGTTGTTTACATTGCATGTTTGGCTAACAGGAAGTAACAGGAAATGTGTTAGTCTGTTCATTTAGACCACACAACATGAGCTTTATGAATGAATTAAATACATTTCATCCAAAATATGTATCCATCTACCAGTTTGGCTTTAAAGAGCTCTGAATGAACCATACAAACTTTGTTTTGCTCCCCTACTAAATGCTGATAAGCTGGTATAGAGGGTTTGTTTGTTCTTGTCTGATCTACCTCTGACCACATTACCAGACCAGAGGTGTTATACACAATGGCTCTCTGCCACTTCCATCACATCCCTTACCTGCGGCTTCCTTTCTACTAGGTGCACCACCAGTCGAGAGGCCAAAGAGAGGGCAGCGCAGTGCAGCTCCAAGCTGAAACACACACACAAACACACACAGGCTTGTTGGCTTGTCACATTTATACTGCACACACAGCCACACACATATGTCTCTATTGGTGAGCAAAATATCAACATGTACAGAAACAACTGTTTGAGTCTGAACGCATTTTCATTGCAGCATTTAGTGACACTGTTTAATATGGCAAAAGCTACAGGTGTGATGTCTGTTTATCTCAGCATGGCCAACTTTGTGGAGAAGTGTGAACAGCAGGGGTTTCTTGCCCCTCCCCTTTCATCCTCTACAGATTCAGGAAAGGTTTGAAGTGTACAAAGGTATTAACGGAAAAATCGAGAAACATGAAATTTGACACTTGGGTGTGTTTTTCAACCCTAGATGGTTTATAACTCCACAGGTCTCAGACAAGAAGAAAAAAAAAACTGGTATAGTCATCCTACCTTGGATGGTTGATTGGCTAGGCTGTTGGAAGGCGCAAGTTTTCTCAGGGATGGGCAAAGTGTGGTAGATTAAATGGTCACAGGATACCAACCACAGATACCACACACGTCAACTCATTTTTAAAGACATCAGTAGAAAAACGCACCCTCTTTAGTTTGCTAGCTTCTTGATCATATTTTCAAATACATCTTAAATGGAGAAACTATTACATGTTATTGCTACTCCATTTACTTTGCATTTTGAACACTTGTATTCGTCCACAAGCAGGAGTTGCATTATGTGAATGAAATAAACAAAAACAAACACATAATGGAAGCCCACAGTGAGGCAAACACACTCTGTAAGCGTATGGAAAGCAGCAAGCTCTTTCGGCACGCTCACAAACAAGCCCTTTGTGCTGCCACCATGTTTCCAGCCCCATCGCAAAACAGGTGGGCCGCTCCATGTGCTGAACTACAGAGCGCTGGAGCCGAAATACAGCCAGCAAATGTGCAATTACACAACGCCTCCAACAGAAATATGAGTCAAAGGACAAGTGTGCCACATCGTTACACAATCGCACAGAGCAAGTATTATGGCATTGCTTAATCACAGCACAACTGCCGCACACCAAAAACACTGGCATCATGTCACGGAGAACAACAATACATCACAAGAGATTTCTCAATGCTGATCCTGGCTGATTGGCCACTGGCCAGCTAAAGGTCTGGTTTTAGATGGAAGGCCTTTGTAATTCTATACTACAGGGTACGCATTCATACAGGCCCGAAATGGGAGTAATTCAGACTGGAGGCCCCTTCAGCCATGTACTGCAAAACACACACACACCTGTCGCCAGGTGCATGACCCTGAGACACGCACACAGGACTACACATGAACAGACAACCAGGTTCACCCACAAATGTGTGGGCAAACTTTATTATGAAGGTCCGCTCTCTAATATCCACCTCCATAAAAATTCAGTCAGCTAACACTTACGTGCACATGTATGAAGATGGCCACACATACATCCGACACAAAAACACACACAGCTAGCTTGGAGCCCCTAACAGGTGAAAATCAATATCCTTCATGCTCTATCTCG
>JAMWET010003982.1:1272500-1332500 GCA_024036415.1 Prochilodus magdalenae | reverse complement strand
ACATCTCAGCCTGGATGGTCTGCAACATGTTTTTGTATCACAACACGACAAACAACAACCATGTCAGACACAGCATTTGGAGGGTGAGATGATGCGCCTGCATCTCTAATGCACCACGTTTAAAATCCACATCACCAGCATGGCTTTATACAGTGGATACTGGCGCCTACTTTACTACCACAGCAGCCTATAGAAAAAGGTTGGCAGTGTCCAGACACAAACACACAAACACACACACACACAGACACACAGACACACAGACACACAGACACACAGACACACAGACACACACACACAGACACAGACACACACACACAGACACACAGACACAGACACACAGACACACAGACACACAGACACACACAGACACACACAGACACACACACACACACACACACATACAAAAATAAAAGTTCGGACAGCCTTCTCAAAAGCTGAGTTGGGAAATCTGATATGCCAGCAGTCTGAACACAGCCTGAGGTTCCATCAGCAGAGTATTTAACAAAGGACTGATTAGATAAATATTAGACTTTAACTGCAACTAAACCTCCTCAGTTTATTAGTTTACTTTTATTTATTCTGGGAGGCACTGTGGTGCCTCACAGCAAGACGAGTCCCAGATAGGACATCCAGGGTACTTTCTGTGTGGTGCCTTTTCATGTCCTCCCTGTGTCTGCATGGGTTTCTGCTTGGGTGCTCCAAAGACATGCAGATTGGAGATGCTAAATGGCCCCAGAGGTGTGAATGGGCATGTAAATGTGTAGCTTATGTCTGCCCTGTGATTGGCGGCCTGTCAAGGGTGTTTCCTGCCTTCCGCCCAAAGAGCGCTGGGATGGGTTCCAGCAGCCCCCATGACCCAGAGTGATAAGCGGCTCAGAAGATGAATGAATGAATATTTATTTTCTATTTAAGACCAGTTCCTAAATCCTGCTACACAACACTAACATAACCATGCCGTGCATTGTCAAGACAGATTATCGCATTATCCAGACGGCCTAACATCTGGCATGATGATTGCTAACTACAGTACGCTTAGAAAAAATTGGCATCTGTCACATTTCCTGGTAAAAGTAACATGGCCTTTACACTACTGAGCAAAATGTGTCATGACAACTCATGAAATCAGATGCCATGGCACGCTTATGGCACGACTATGCTAGTATGACGTAGAAGAGTCCTAGTGAGTATTCTAAGCCTGCCTGAACCTAAAAAAAAACCTGTCCTCGGTGTGCACAAAAACAAAAACATAAGACCTTTGCTGCAGCTCCTTTAAGATCTCAGGAAAGTACAGTGTGAACCCAGTCTAGGACGTGGATGACTCATGAGCATTTCCTGGAAAAAGAGAAAGTATTAAGCTCCACATCGCTACAGCAGAGGCTCCTAACTGTTAAACCTTATGCGCAAGTGCATATGCATAAGAGGGACCTGGCCTGCCAAGGACTGCAACTTTCCTACTTTCCTCACAACTCTCCCGCCACTCCAGAATACTTAAGTGAAGCAGAGGACCTACCATGGAAACCAGGACAGACGAGAGTCCCTGGAACAGCCTGACATTTAAACATTAACGGCTGGCTAATAAGGGACACAATCACGTACGCAGCATCACACAGACACACAAGCGCATAGACAGACGCACACCGTGTCTGTGCTGCCACACACGTGCGCACGCAACCACAGAGCTGACGGCTGTTGTTCTGAACAGTGCTTAATGACAGAAACGGCAGTACAGGACTGTAATTGATGGTTGGCTGAGTGTTTATGGACAATTGAAATGCGACTCTTTGCTAAACAGCCTGCCTTTTCCTCTTGCTACAGCCAAGTACGTGCATGTGCGTGGCATGTTCTTGAGTGCACGTTGCACGCATGTGTATACGTATGTGGAATCCATGAGTGGAAACAAAACCAAACATCTGGAGGTCTCTATGCTGAGATGTGACTGGGAGCTACTCTCGTGCTCAAGTTTGTTATTGCAGAGACACTGTTTATTCAGCTAATCAGAGGGAAGTCCATGTTGCAGCACAGGTATCATTTAGACAGCTGGATTCGCTGAGTACACGGTTGCCAAAGCACTTTGATCAGCGGCATGGTGGCTTATGCTCCTCCTGCGCACGAGAGCATTCCAGGGTTGGCCTGCTAGCCTACACGGATAATGTCCAGAATGTCAGTATGTGAAAGCGCAGAAAAAAAAAAGAAAAAAAAAAATGCCAGTGAGATGGATGATCAAGAAGACCGGCAACATAGCGGACACTGTTCTTTGTAACAGTGCTGTCATGTGAAATTTGCTACTCCATGTATTTTACATGCACAATAAACCAGTAATGCATGAAAAAGAGTATGGTTTTTCTAAACGCATTCTGGGGCAGGACACGAATACCTGACTATTCAGATATTAGTTTGTTGGGTAGGTAATTATGATATTCCGGATATCCCACAATAATGTCAATAAGGGTAAGCTGCAAAATACTGTATTATTTGGACTTCATGGGAGAAACCACTTAAGGTTAGGGTCCATAATGCAGCTGTATACATCACCGCTGTCCATTTCATGATGAATGGACCAAAAGAAACGGCCCAAAAGCGACTTGGAAAGACATCTTGTTCTACTGACCTACATTAAAATTAATTGTGGTTTTTTGCCCTCTCCTGTAAAGTTGCCATTTTGGAGACACTTGTTTTCTTTGGACAGCAGCAATATTTATTTTGTTAAACTGCAGAAAACAAGGCGAGAAGAAACGCAGAGCTAATGGCTAAAAAGAGAGGCTAGCAGGCCTGGTAGACAGAGCATAGCTGCGCCAGGCAAGTTTAGGGCCCATAATGGAGCTTTATATATTGTCGCTGACCATTTCATGATGAATGGCCCAAAAACAGCTTGGGAAGACAGCTGGTACCATTGACCTACATGAAAATCAAATGTGCTTTTTGCCCTCTCCTGTAAAGTCGCCATTTTGGAGAAATATAAAATATTTAAAGAAAATATTTTTTCTTGTACAGTATAACTTTCTTTTGCACTGCCATGACTAAACTGAGCACTGCTGTATTCCCTCCTAAAAAGGAAGGCTCTACTCCATACTGTGCAAAGTGCAAAACAAAAATAATTCCATACTTGGTACCTGTGTATTTTGCATTGCCTGAAAGTTTGGAATTCTTTTTGAAAACAAATTAGCAAGTGGCTGGATAGCTTAGTGGAGCGGATAAGTCACTTGCGCCAATCCTGGACAGCACTGCCTTAATGTTGGGAAAGATCGCTAAAGCTATCTTTCCTCCGGTAGCATTATGTAGTCCTGGCACTATGCGTGTTTATTGTACTTTGATCTGTTCTGTTATCGCAACCCTTCGCGAGTAGTTTATTATGGAAACTCGTAGCGCAATGGTAATAAAAATAAGATTATCGCACAGCCCTAGTAGATAGGATGGAGTGCAGCTAAACCACATAAATGAGTCACAATGAGAGCACTGATAAACATCAAGATCAAAAATGGAAAGTTGGACCCAACAACTGGCTGAGCACTGACTTGCTAAAGTATGTTACTTACTAAAAATACCATAACCGTGTCCTCTCACCTTGGCCAGGCATGTGGGGTGAGGCTCGTGTAATGCCAGGTTGGTCAAGGTGGCCACTCCGAGGTCAAAAGGTAAAGACTGAAGGTCTGTACGTTGTGTTTTCTCCCAGTCCATCTTTAATCTCTCCAGCAGCCTCTCCAGAACCAGTTGCCGCACCTCGTAATGAGGGCACTGTAGCAGGCGCTGCAGCAGGTGCTTCTGCACCCCGTCCTCCTCCTGGCGCCCCCATACACCTGCTGACTTCATGGCGACAATAGCTGCTAGGCGAGCCAGGCTCTGTAAATACTGTGTGGCCCCCGGACTCGAGAGGTGAACCTCCTCAGGGCCAAGAGGGGCCACAAGCTCAGAGTCCAGAAGAATAGCTAGGGTCTTCTCCCGCAGCTTCTTCACTTGAGAATCTGAATGGGAACAAATAAAAGGGAAGGGATATTGTAATAACCATTCACAATTTAAATATTCAAATCATAACATCCCCGGAAGAAAGCATTTACACCGCTGTGAGCAAAAGAGGAAGGAGGTTTGATGTTCATTTGTTACGTGTAGCTTAGTAACTAGCGATTCAGTATACCGTCATGCTATTGTGCCCCCTAGCCGCTGCCGTTTGATGGAATTATCTTGGGTGGACGTGGTGGCAGGCCAGCGAGAGCCTGCTGAAAGCGGAGAAGTATAAACATGCTTGTATTTCTGGTCAGAAAACTGTTCTAGTTAGCTTTTGATCCTACTATGGTTTGGCAGCTCTTGTTCTGGTTTGGTAGTTCTTGATGTCGGTTTACTCAATTACATCCCACAAATCGGTTTGTCTCAAAATATCCTATGGCAAATCTCACAGTGTTATATCCAATCAGTCTAGGCTTTATTCAATGATATACTGTACATTGTTCTAATGTACCCACAATGTCAAAATCATTAACCATTTAAGCCCATGTCAATGGCCATGATATTACATGTTCTGCACGTGAAAGGCCATGGCATGGTTTAGTCATTCAGCCGGCGCTGCCTTACACTGCAATGGAGTGTCAACACAGGTCTGAGACTGATCATTCTACAAAACTGGTTCAAAGTCAAAGTTCATAACACTGTTGGGACGTTGGACTTGGTGACCCCATGTCTTATTTATGTTTATTTCATTAATATAAATGATTAAACATTTATGAAACTAGCAAATGTTGCAGAGTATAACCCCACAGACACTAGCTTGTTCATTAGCAAACAGTTTAACTAAAGTTGTACACACATAAAACCATAAACCTTTTCATTAAAACACAAAAACTTGCATTTAATTGCAGAAAAGATGTGTTTCGCCAGAGACAGTTCCTAAGGTTACACACTGCTTACACTTCCTGCTCTAAAATGCAGGGGTGGGGCTAAAATAAAGCTCCACCTACAGACTAAACCTTGTTTTTTTATTGGCAGTGACGTAATTTTTTTTCATGATTTAAAAACAATGGCGTGATAAATATAAATCTTCATACTTAACTTTAAACAAACTGAGGCAGACACTTCCCAACAGAATGTACCCTATAAATTAACTTTTTGTATTTATTTGGCTTATTGCCATAACAACTATTAGGTAATCCTTTGAAATAAGCTCTAAAGGCTTACTTGGTTTTTTTAAACAGTTTTAGTGAGAATACAAAGTGCTTTTGCTCCAATCCGCTCTTCTCCAAAAAGGTTCCCCACAAAGGTATCAGAATCATCAAAAATGTTAAGCCCAGAGAGTGTTTACAAAAACCTCCATTTTTCACTGACTTAGTGAACAAAACAAAACATTTGGCTGAAAGCCGAATACCAAACACACATTTTGGTTAAATTTGCCACTTTAGCACAACTGCATAAATTAAATAGGCTAAATCCCAGATAGCAAACAGATGTGGGCCACACCTCGGCAAAAATAGGGCAATCTGCTAGGAGTCAATGGCGGCCCACATATTTACAACATGTATTTGGCCCACCTGTCCCAAAACAGATCTGGTCAACTTCTGGTACAGATACAGCAGAAATGCCAACTTCCTGTGGAGACGTGGCCCTTACATGGTGCATATGTGGCCTACATATGTTGCTACCGGGACTGGTCTATCCAAGTGCCGTCAACCCATCTGGCAAGTGTGCCAGAGGAAAATGGGGAATGTGGGCCAGATTTGGGCCAGAACAATTTTGCTGTCTTGGTTTTCAAAGAAAAACTATTACTAAACTGCAGTTTTGTTTGGCTCAAATGCTTGAAACTGAATAACACGTTTCGGTTGCTGAACATTCAGTGCATCCCTTGCCAAAACACAGGAAAATCTACATGTGGAGAGTAGTGCAACTGCATCAGATGCCATAATTACTAAAATGCCAATTTTTCCACAAAACATATTTTGCATTGTGTTATTACAATGTCGCTAAATAATCTTGCATCCCTACTCAGCATTGACTCTGAGCCTTCTCAAACATCCTACATCAGTCTCTGTGACACAATCTTGGCCTGGAAATAGATTAACAAGGAACAGACAAGGATACTCATATTCAGACTAGTTTTAAATGTGCATGTACTAGTCTTAGCAAATCTAGGCCCATTACAGCAGTACCGGGCAGCTGTAAGTCATATGAGAGATATATGTGTACACACACAGACACACACTACCCACATAACCAAAGCAGACACACCCAGTGCAATCAGAGATGGCACTTGGATCCAAAGAGCACCACCACAAAGAGTAAACACAACATCCATAAAACAGACTTTCACACTTTCATCACTTTCCAAATGATGATTCATTACCAATGCAAACGTGTTCTCGTACGCTTGTAAGCAGACAATCAAGAATACAAGCAAAACAATGTTCCTTCAAACACAGCCCACAGGCACAAACAAGGATACGACGAACCCCGGAATGAAGCACGAGAACATCGAAATCAAGCAACAGGAAACTACAGAGAACAGGCTGATATACACCACCACTCACACTGAAACAGTTGGCACGGTGTTGTGGCATTCATGTATACATGCACACATGCAGGCATACATACGTACATACGTACATACGTACATACGTACGTGCATAGATACATAACAGTACACACCCAAACACCTTATCACAGTGTGGACCACAGTAATGATTTATATAGGAAATGAAAAGGTGGTCCTCAACACGCAGACGACTTGCCAGACAAGAGCTGTTTGAACTGGGCGTGTATGTGTCTTTTTATGCATCTGCAGCTCAGCAAAAAGTTTCCTAAGAATGTAGCTCGGGTCCCTGAAGGTTCATAACGGAATACACACACAAGAATCTATGTACACATGGATGTACATACACACACACCCATCTCAGCCTGAGTCATAGTGAAAACTGTGGTCTAACCGACGCCTCGACCACCAGTGCTCAACTGCCAAATGAAAGTCTGAAAAAACAACAGAACAGTTTATACAAGAAAGAGAAGTCGACGAAAAGAAAAAAGAAAAAAAAAACAAAAAAAACGCCAAAATAACAGCCAGACCACTTTCACCTGACTGTACAATAACAGAGAAACAACGCTACCAAAAGAAAAATGAACCCCTGCTGAATTCACTCTGGGGTCATTCGCTCCAACATGTTGCTGTTCTAGGAATAAGAAATCCTTTTCCAAGACAACTTTCAAGACAATTTCCATTTCTTACCCGCTACAGCATGACCTAGCAGCTAGCCAGCAGTCAAAAAATAAAATGGCTCCAAACTATTGCCAGTGTATAAACCTAGTTTTATTAGAACAGTTTGTTCTGTACTCTACAGATTAATAAATTAAATAACACGATGAATAAACTAACACATATTTATAGTAAAAGCAACAGCTGAACATAAATAGCACTGTCTACAGCACACAACATCTTACCATGTTAGGTTACTGATTGGCTAATGATTATGGCTAATGTAAATAATACAGTTTTGCTGTTTTATTATTTGTATTGTTCCTCTATCATGTGTGTTTTTGTCCAGCCATCTGACACACAATTACACAGACCATTCCTCAATCAATCAACCACTATTTCTCAATTATTTCTAGTTTAATATACAGACTGCAGCAAAGTTGGCATATGTTAATACAGGCTTGCTCTAACAAATGTTTAGACTTAGTAACCATGTATCTCT
This sequence comes from Prochilodus magdalenae, assembly GCA_024036415.1. NCBI lineage: Eukaryota > Metazoa > Chordata > Actinopteri > Characiformes > Prochilodontidae > Prochilodus > Prochilodus magdalenae. The sequence goes on along the minus strand of JAMWET010003982.1, from coordinate 1,324,833 downwards.
GCACACACTCAGCATTGGAAACTCAAATTTAGCATTAGCATCTAAAACATGCCAGAAATAAAATGCTAAAAGGTGCAATTTTGGTGCATTACTGGCCTACCGTCACAAATTTCCAGGACATTTTTAAACTATTCTTATTTTCCAGGCATTTCCAAAGACTGAAAAGCTAGTCCAGAATTTTCCTGGATTTTCAGGAATTGTGTGTGTTTGCACTTACACAGATGAGGACTCAAAAAACTGACAGCAGCTAAAAGGCATAACCAAGTTTCAACCTGCATGCTATCACTGCATTCGTTTTTGTGCCCACAGAATTAGGAACCATCCATCAAATTTCCATATAAAAGTGCAGCTATTAGCATTTTTATATGTACATCTGCTGACGCTTCCAGGGAAATCGAGGATTATCTGCATCCAGAAACATTACCAGATGTACTTGCACACAAACTGTCCTGTTTTTTTGTTTTTAATATTTTTATATATATATATATATATATATATATATATATATATATATATATATATATATATATATATATATACACACACACACACACACACACACACACACATATATATATATATATATACACACACACACACACACACACATACATACATATATATATATATATATATATATATATATATATATATATATATATATATATATATATATATATATATATATATATATATACATATATATATACACACATATACATATACATATATATATCACATTACAGCAGTTTAACATGGGGTCACCATTATGACCAGCTACACTGAGGTGTCACTATCTTCCGTACAAATTGAAATAGCTCGTATCAAAAGCAAGCAGAATTGACTTGAGCCAAACCAAGAGATGGAAGTATGTCGCAAGTGTAGTGTGAATGTAGGAGATCACACCACCCTATAAATTTGGCTACGTTCATGTGTGGGATTACTGATGTCCTGATAAGGCTTATATCACAATTTCAGTTTTAAACTGTGGTAATCTGTAATCTGATTTACCGTCATTCAGAAGCTCTGTCAACGGTCTCAGCACGGAGGCTTACGTGGCCTTTAAGTCCACGTGAGCTTTTGGAAGTTTGAAAGCTCCTATTTATGACTTCGGAGGCAAGTATGACATGATTTGTGTTCAAGTGGTTTTAGTCGGAAACAAGACGGGCGCACTTGAAATAATGCTTTTTTTTTTTCTTGATGCCCAGAACTTGGAAACTCCAGGCTCATCAAAAATATGAATTTCCCATTAGTTAACTGTGGTGGCGGTTCATGTGCACTCATTTCATAACTGATATTGCTGACACGACTTGCATTAAGCCGCGTGTTTTCAGACTTTTGTGTTTCGACCGCATGGATTCCTAAGGCAAGCTAAAAAAAAAAAAGGTAGACGAGATGAAGAAAGAACCTACATAGCTGCTTTCATCTCTACTGTGATGACAAATATAATAAGAAGCTCCTTCACTGCTATCTTTTACATCAGGGATGTACGAGAACACAACGCACTATACATCGCCGTCCAAAGAAAAACAAGTATCTAGAAAAAGGCAACTTTACAGGAGAGGCCAAAAACCTAATGTAATTATAATGTAAGTCAATGGAATTTTTTTCTGTGTGATTGTGCTCCATTTCTGTTGGTCCATTCATCATGAAATGCAGCTGCTGTGTTCAAATCATGCCTAAAAGTAAAAATAGACAAAAACCGAGATACATGTTTTTATTGGAGTTGAGATGTTATGTGCATCCGTTTAAGAGTTCAGATCACATCTCTGAGAACCCTATTCATTCGCTGTTCTGCTAGAATTAGTTGCACATTAACGTTAGCAGTCTCAAAGCCTCAGAATGCACATCCAGCTCTATGACCAGGACTTCACTGCTTGTGGTTTAGGTGAAGTTTACGTTTTAGGGAAGCAGTGGTGTGTCTATAGTCACAGCAGTGAAACACAGGCACACTGACTTTACATCACGGTCTGCCATCATTACCCAAACTGTGAAATCCAAAACACAGACGGCTGTGGGGAGTGTGCAACACATGTGCGAAAGAGGCATGCCGCTCTTTCAAAGCCTAAAAGCCCCTTTGCTGACTACGTTCTGCTGGTAACGGCGACACAATAACTTGTTTGTTAAACGTTGTGGTAGTGGTATCTGCAATACTGATTAACGAGCAGATTATTGTTTTATGCAATCTGAAGAATCTCGATGGCTCTAGATGGATCCTTCTTTACGAATTCTGATAAACTGAGGAATCCACACAACTTAACAAATAGCTTTGGTTACAATTATACAATCTGGTCTCTAAGCATGTCATCAGAGGTTCCCAAGCGCCCAAGTGTGCCTTAATGCATAAAAATGTGTACTGAAATTTTAAGATGTGCAATAATTGTACAGGTTTTGTGAGTAATAATATAATACAACTGCTATATGAAGTTCACCAAAATACTCAATAACTGCCTTATTGGATTCCCTCTAAATGGTCCAGAACTGTTACTGACAAAAGCAGTTTGTTCCCCATAAACCTAGTTAGTTGCTTGCTCCATGTAAGCAATTCCAAAATTCTTGATCTCTCAAATTCTAAGGGCCGAAGAAGGCATAATAAAGTTTCCCCCTTTAGCAAATAAACCTACCATTAAACCTTACCATAAACAAGATTACGAACAGCTCCAGCAGAAGATCTGAGCTAATCTGAATTTGGTCTGGTTGGTTTTTATTGGACTTTAGCTCTGTTATACGTTTTAAAAAGAGGGCATGTTACGCTTTTTCAGTTTTTATTTAGTGTGTTGTAGGTTTTTGTGTGTATAAACGTTTACAACGCCCAAAGTACACGCCATAGTGAGATACTCTCCACCACAGAAAACCTTTCTCTCAGCTGCCTCCAGGCCTTTCCTCTGTTGCAAGGTGATATCATCTCGTAAACAATCCTTATTGCCCACCTACCAGCAAGCCTGGCACACCCTGCACAGAGCTAAAAGAGCCACAATGTTCCACTACTGCTCCAGTCTAGCTTGCGAATGTGGACCGAGTCCAAAGATTCTACTTGACTTTCAGCATAGAACTCCAGCTTAAACTCTGGCAGAATCTATGCCATTGTACAAACAGCCATTTCACAGAGGGTGAAAACAGACGCACAGTACGATGAAACGTTATGTTTTGGGAAAAGTAAAGCATGTAAATCTATGCTAGTAGATCACAAAAATTATGATTGCTTAAAATAAACATAACACCGCTAGTTTAACCGGGGATATAGCATTGCTTTTAGAATATGAACAGATTTGATTTCCTTACTGGGCTCTAAATTTGATTTTTCACAACACAGTTTGAACAAACTTCAGATTAAGAAAACTAATGGCTATATTGATGATATTGGTATTGAATAAGGTACTGTCATACCTCCACAATGCACAATGTCACACTTTTGCATAACATCACAATGAACAATGTGTTATCACATGCCCAATGTTGATATCAACCCTACAGTGTACATGACCGTCAGGTAGTCTGCCTGATACAGAATTTAAGAAGACTGGAAGTGGGTAGCTGCTGTTTTAACTTGTGAGATTCAAACACCCAACCAGTTTACCCACACACACACACACATCCACACACACACACATATCCACACACACATCCACACACACATCCACACACACATCCACACACACACACACATCCACACACACACACACACACATCCACACACACACACACACACACACACACACACACACACACACACATATATCCACACACACACACACATATCCACATACACACATATCCACACACATACACACATACACACATATCCACACACACACACACACATCCACACGCACACACACTCATAAAACAAACCTCCTGAATTAGGACAGGAACACATGCAGAAACTGCCCATTGGGAGTCCCACAAGAAAAAGGAAAAAGCTGCTTCCTTTATTTCCTGCTCTTAAAACGGCTATTTTAGTCTTTCTTTCTCTTTCTTTCTTAATGCAAGACAGAAAGGTGAAACCAAGCTCTATCTGCGTTTACGGCACTGTGCCTGGGAAGGCAAGGAGAGAACGTCAAGAGGGCAGTACCGTCCTTAGATGAGCAGCGTGATGAATAAACTTTTGTTTCACTGTTTAAAACTGAAACTGAAAGGGCAGAACCAGTTCTCGTCGGCCACTGAAGATATGTTTAGAATTAGCCATAGAGCGTCCCTAGAGCCTGACTGATATGAATGCTTTGTGGCCGATACGTATTCCAGGAAAACAGGCGCAGAGATGGTTTGTAAAGCTAGATTATTCACATTGATCACACTGTTGACTTGAAGAGACCAGAGTGCGAGCTTTCCTCATTCATATGATGCACAGCTCAAGCTGAAGGAGAGACACTGAACCAGACTGACGTACAGATACATACCTTCAGCAGGAGGAGAGAGAGAGGTACATATATCAGCCAGCACTTCCAGCATCGTCCCTCTGGTCACCAAACAGGGGTTCCGTCTAAAAGGGAGAAATTATAACACACACACACACACACACACACACACACACACACACACACACACACACACACACACACACACACACACACATTTATATAGAGCGAAAAGCAAGCTCATTTACACAACTCATTTCCTCCTCTTTGCTGGCAGTGTAATATAAAAACGTATGCACTCACTCAGCACTTTATTAGGACCACCTCCTTGTATCTACACCCACACACATGATTTACCATACAGGAACACTTGTAGTTCTACAATTACAGACTGTAGTCCATCTCTTTCTCTGCATTCTTTGTTAAACCATTTTCACCCCGTTTTTCAGTGGTCTGGACCCCAACAGGACCCCCACAGAGCACGCACAATTTGGGTAGTGGATCATTCTCAGTGCAGATCATATCTAAAACAGCAGTAGAAGGTTTTGCGATCACTGGAGAAAAAGTGTCGCCTGTGGGAGTGACACTTAGTAGGCGTGTCTAACAGAGTGGGCAGTGAGTGGACACAGTGTTTAAACACTCCAGCAGCACCGCTGTGTCTGATCCACTCACACCAGCACAACACACATTAACGCACCACCACCACGTCAGTGTCACTGCAATGCTGAGAATGATCCACCACCCACATAATGCCTGCTCTGTGGTGGTCCTGTGGGGGTCCTGACCATTAAAGAACTGGGTAACAAAGTATACAGAGAAACAGATGGATTGCAGTCTGTGATCGTAGATATACAAAGCGCTGCTATATTGTCAGTGGAGCTAATAAAATGGACAGGTAGCATGGATACAAGGAGGTGTTCTTAATGAAGTGTATGTATTCATGTATGTACAACTGTTCAGTGCACTGCTTGCTAGGCCTGTTCTGCTCAAAATTGCCCACAGTGCCAGTAAGGCTGCAAAGATTTGCATTGGAATGTAGTGTTATGATTGTTTGGGAGTGACAAAACATACAAAAGCACAGTACACACAGAAACACTCTACATTCCAAGTAAGCTAAAAGTCTAAAATGAGATCACTGCACCAAATTGAGTCACCTGTGACTGAACCGTACCTAATAGCGTATAATACCACCACAAGCACAAATAACAGCTGCAATTCAATTTTCACCTGTCACCTGTGACACTGATTTGGCATGAACTGGACAAGCTTCTGAATCCAGTCCACATCAATGTTCATCCAATCTTCCATCAAACAACTGCGCAGTTGGGCCAAATTCCGAGGAGAATTTCCTGTAGACTGGGATTTTAGCCACTGCTGGTAGACCCATATGATCGTACGCTTCCATAAACTTGCAGATACAGCTACTTAGTCCACACTATGGTCTTTGATACGCCCAAATGCAGTCACCCCTTTTATGCAATCGTTAATATCTGGTTTGGAGCCATTTTCCACACGTGGAACAAGAATTTCACTGCACTGCAACACCTTTCCTCAATCTATGAATCCCGCTGAACACCTTGCAGGTATTTCTAGCTACATTTCCCTCTGGGATCAATAAAGTATCTCTCTCTCTCTCTATCTATCTATCTATCTATCTATCTATCTATCTATCTATCTATCTATCTATCTATCTATCTATCTATCAATCAATCACACGCAGTGCCATCTGCAAGAACCTGAAGTTACTGGATTTTTTGTCCAGTGAGTTACCAGTAAACAAAAAATCTAAACGTAATACTTTGTATCCTAATGTAAAAAAATAAATAAATAATTAATAAAAAAATTATAACATTTACATTTATGGCATTTAGCTGACGCTCTTATCCAGAGCGACTTACAAGGGTAATCATATTACAGGTAGGTCAATGTAGTGTTAGGAGTCTTGCCCGAGGACTCTTATTGGTGTAGCACAGCATAGTCACCTAGACCGGGAATCGAACCCCAGTCTCCCACATGTGGTGGTGGTGGTGGTTCCCTGGAGGGTAGAGGTGTTATAGGCTGAGCTACACCAACCAGAGGACACTTCAGTTCAGCTGACAAAACACTGGGGGCCCCTGGATTACAGTAGCAATACAGTGTCAGGAACCACTCTCAGTCTTTTTGAGATTACTGAGCTTGATGTGGTTTGAAGTCAGTGGGTGGTTTATAGTACAAGCCTGCTTGCATGTCTTCTGCTCCATTCTGCTGGATGCCTCTATATAAACTCAAAACAACTGAAACATCCTCACTTTAAATCATTACAGTCAATAGTTATTTATGTATTTGGAGGAAAACGGTGTACACTTGGTGTACACTTGATCAAAATGTCCCTGGAAACCAAAACACAGCTATCAGTTTATTTGTTTTTCAGTTATCCATCGAGTCCCTGTACTGTCAGAGAAACCAGCGCTGGAGGAGCTAAAACGGGTCACATGTGTCGTCCGACTGCACAAAGAGAATTCTGGAACTTCTCCCTTCAGACCGGCCACAGAACGAGTGTATGTGTACATGGGCGGATGCCACTGTGGGTGTGTTTGTGTGCACAGAAGCGCCGGCTGTGTGTACGGCAGGGCACATCTTTGTGAGTGTGTGACCACAGCAGAGAGGGCCCATAGGCATGTGTGAGAACAAGGACTGCAGTGTTCAAGGCTGACGTCAGCGTTTCATCACTCAGATATTAATAACACACTCTCTCTAACACACACACACTCTGTCCAACACGTGCACAGACCCCACACCCACCCCCCACACAACTGTCGCTGACCCGCCTACACACCCTCTGTCTCCGTTTCTCTCATTCTCTCACACTGTGTGGCTTAGCTCAGCTCTACCTGCCTGCTGGTCAGACCTGGCAGGTCTGAGCGCTGGAAGCACAAGTCCAGTGTGCTGAAGCTTTATAGGGAGTGCAATGGGTTCTGGAGCATCACAGTGCACACTCCTAATGCAGAAAACCAGAGCCTCTTTATTTCCAAACCCAGATCAGGGACAAACTGTCCAAACCAGCCAAGACTTTCACACAGTGAGCTAAAAGTGGATGCAATGGAGCCTGTGCCTCCAAGCTAAAGAGGTAGTTCAGCAAGAAAAGATCAGGAATAAACAAGTGTGTTGATCTATTTAATCCCTAGGCATTATTATATATTACTGTATATAGCAGCAAGGTAAATATATACATTCTCTAACGTGAGGTTTCTGTAACAAACCCTAACCACTCTATTCTTTTTTCCCCCTGAAACATCTTGGATTTCTTTTATGAAACGTCTTTTTTTTTTTCTTTGTCCAACATTTTAATCTCACAACTGAGTGGATCAGACGAATTCAGTCTCACTGCAGGACTAAGAATCGTCCACTAAGTAAAACGATCCAGCCAACAGCATCATGATGGCAGCAACCTCTGAGCATTGATGAATTGCTACAAGATGACCAAAACTGCACTGTGCATCAGCAGATTAGCTATCGTCTCTGACTGTACATCTACAAGGTGGACCCGTATGAGCGTACGCTTCCATACACCTGCAGATTCAACTACTTCCTTTACACTATGGTCTCTGGCACGCCCAAATGCAATGAGCCCTTTCAGCCAATCATTAACATCTGCTTTGGAGTCATTTTCCACACATGGAACGAGACATCCTCTGCCCTGTACCATCTCTTCTCAATCTATGAATCCAGTCACTTACACCCTACAGGTATTTATAGCCCATCATCCTTGTGCAGCGCATCTGCAGGAGCTTGTTTAAGTATGTAGCATAATGTGCAATGCTAACAATGTGCAATATTTTTGCATTCCCCATGTGCAATAAAGAATAAATGTGCAATTTTCTGTAAATATTTTGCAATTATCTGTAAATAAGATCCTCCAGAGGTTTTGACTTTTATTATTTATAATGTTTATATTGTTGTTCTGTTCACCTGTCTTAATACCTTGCTATCCCTTTGCTGCTGTAATACTGTAAATTTCCCCACTGTGGCACTAATAAAGGATTATCTTATCATATCTTTACTTGTTTATTACACTTATAACTTATATATTTGTGTAATAATCTGAGAATGCAGCTGCCTAATTAATAAACTAAATGTCTATTAAATGTCACTGCTACATTAACCCAGTAGCTGCAGTGTAATACTAAAAGAAGGAGACTTCAGAAAACTAATCTGTTTTGACTGACTGACTATGTTTGGGGTAAGGAGGAAAATTTAATTTGTCGCCAACTATTACTTTATCAAATTTAGAAATGTTTTCATCTGCTTCATTGTCCCAGAGGCTAATCAACGAGTGCACGTCAGAATAATCCTGGAGGTACTGTCCTGGCTTTCGGCTTGTTTACACTCTGAGTGCATCAGGCCAAACCGCTGAGTTAATCTTGGCTCTGTTCACTTCCATTATGATCAAAAGTCAGCAGGCTGAAACTCTAGAGGCAAAGCATAGTAATGAACTGGGACTCCACCAGCCACATGCACTTGGTCAAATTTAAACCATACTAGAAAAACAAAATACAATGACTAGTGTGGTGAAGTCTGGTGAAACTTAGAAGGAACTACAACGAGGTTGAGGAAGTAGTGAGCATGGGCCACCCACTGCTAGCGGTAGCGATTAAGCTAAGATATCCCACTCTAATGACTGCACAGAGCCGTGTTTCAAACGAGTGGAGGGATTAGCAGACACCTGGCCAGGTCTGGATGGCTGAGCGATCAAACGCAGGAGCCGCAGTACGGACCACTGAACAGGAATCCACCTCGTCATATTAATCAAGAACCAGCACACAGGCCGGCTGGCATCTTTTCGCCATTGATATCTGGCCCCATTCCTCTCTATAGAGCGCTCTCAACCCCTCTAGAGGGAGGGAGCTGGAGAACAAGAAGATGGCAAGTAGGAAGACAAAGGACTGCAGGCAAGATGCAGGAGTACTTCAGAAACGTATTTCAGTGCAGATTACTGGGAATAGTCAGCAACCTAATCCGATCTACATTTAAGTAAAATCATTTGGGTACTTGGGATAACTTTTTATAGACATATACTAACAAACACTGCACTAATGTAACCTATCAATAAGGCAGATGATAGATGTCTTCCAAAACTACATACGCAAGACATAGCAGTTTTTTTAATGCTGTGAACATGACACAAAAACATAAGCATCCTCAAGCAGCAATCCTCGGGGTCCAAGCACGACCAAGCTAACATGAGGCCCATCTAGTGATCAGGTAAAATATTACAGCTTGTGATATTATAGTGAAATGTGATGAACATGGGTTTCAAATCATACACTGAACTGCCTTTGACTTTACACACTTCTCATTGGCAAACCTGGGAATTTCAAACCAGGACGATTGACAATTCTCACTGACAACTCACATGGATGTTCTACTCAACTATCAGTATAAAACCCAGGCCGCACTGATTTGTGTGCTGCAACCATCATGAGCAAAAACACGATAGTTAGTTGCTTAAAATGTAAAAATCATCATCAACTGGGATTCTGTTTTCTTGTCAGGCTAGACAAGCACAATAAACATGTACCTTCTAAGTTTGGTGGCTGGACAACTCAGGCTGTCTTCTCCACAGCACATTATTCAATGAATAGATCGATCGATAGATCGATAGAGAAGAATAACCAGAATATGAAAAATAAAAAAGAAGAAGAAGAAGAAGAAGAAGAAGAAGAAGAAGAAGAAGTAGTAGTAGTAGTAGTAGTAAATGTAAAAAATAGCAGTGTTAGTGCTGGTAGTGGTAGAAAAAGTAAAAGAAAACATCTGGGAGAAAAAAATAACAAGGTTCTACCACTTTTGGCTCTTTAAAAATAATCAATGTCAAAATGTCTTATAAGCGAGACATGCCTTGTTCTGCAGTGAAAAGGATGCACCTCCCCCCCTTATGAAAAAGCAGTACAGACTTTCATCTTGTACAGGACCTGAGCGTTTTCACAGACGTCTGTAGTCCAGTTAGAGTAGTATAAAAGCAGAACTCTATGTGACAAGGCAGAGGCCAAACTCATCCTTTTGAAGTTTATCACTAATTGCTGAGATGCAGCCATCTGTCAGTTTAGCTTCATGCCGCCTGTGGAAGTTAGCAAGACTCTAACAAGCTGTACATAAAGCCACACTGAAGCCATCCAAAAAAACCCACTACTGCTGCTGCTAATCTGTGTTTTTCACAATGTACCTGTAATCTGATTACTGCCCTTTATCTGGACCCATAACAGAACAGAACCCTACCTGCTACTGTATTATGATTATGTAATGCAGTTACATCAAATTCATACTAACAAATCTTCCAAAATGACTGAACAATATTTGCCCACCCATATATTACACTGCTGCATTGCCATACATAAATAAGACATGATGGTCTTCAACTTGGCCTTCTCCATTTTTTGCACTGTATAAAGGCATAGACTGCATTAACAAACAGTATATGGTATTGTTCAGCCCTGGTTCATTCTTTGGTTGGTTTCTGTCTTTCCCTCTCTCTCTCTCTGTGTTATCAGCAGTAGGTGGGCAGTGGGAGTGAGAGAGCAGTAGGTCACGGTGTCACTCCACCCAGCACTCTGTAAGATCTGAGCAGGTCTGCTCTGAGGGCAGGGAGCACACAGCAGGTCAGCCTTTGAAATGCGAGATGAAGCATGGAGGGGGACAACAGAGGGCTTTCTCTACACTGAAGAGCAGCTTAAAGGAATAGATCAACATCTCAGCAATTAGACTCAAAGCCAGAACTCTTCCGTACCACAGTCTGCACTGTGCAAGTCGCCTACAGACAGATTCGACAGTAGCTTAGCATAGGGACTGAAAGTCTATGGGTTTAAATGCAGTATGAATAAAATGAGTAAAGTCATTTTTGCATATTTGTGCCTTTTGCAATTGGACATAAAAAATTAACAATGTTCCTCAAAAGTTTGATTATTAAGTAGATCTGTGTCTTTGTACTTTAATGTGTCTGCACTGTGACCAGCATAAGTGTTGGCATACAGAGGAGTCTGATTACTTTGAGAACCATAGGCAGAGCACACTTTTGAGTTTACATACGTCTGGTCTACATTCCTTTACAGTGCTGAAACGAGTCTTTACGACACTGCTTGCTTGGCTGACAGCGTGTTTGTGTTTACCTTGTGGCCAGCCACAGTCTTGGCCAGAGGGCTCCTATGATGTCACTGTTTTGGTCTCCTTTTGGTGCCTGGGGCCGATGAACGTCAGTGAGGTAAGAACGCAGCAGGAAGAGCACCTGAGAGAGTGTGGGAGGAGGAGAGGCAAAGGGAGAGGGAAAGGTGGGTTTAAGTCTAAAGGGTTGAAGCTTAAACGCTCTCTCACATCCCCTCAGCTCAGCAAAAAACACCACCAAGCATTAGATATAATATACAGACAATAACAGCAATTTATCCAATGCTGGCTTTTAATTTGGTGATGCATTCTTTTGCTAACCATACACGCAACCTCACACAGAACATATTGTTATTAGAAGCCATACAGTTCAGCACACATACACGAAACCTGCTTGTCACGTGAGACTATATCTGTACAGCATGCAGGCAACTCACAAAACAGAAATGGGTATCTGCTCTCACAGCCAACCACCTGCATGCGGCTCAGATTACTGTTCAGGCTAATAAGTCTCAAAATACAGATGAAACATCTGAGCCTGACCGAATTACTGTCTAGAATTTATGTGGAGCCTGAATGATACTTGATTTCCTGAATCCCAGCCCTGTATGGACTGGAATCTTCAAAAAGTGACAAAGCCATCTTTAATAACGGTCAATTGTGTGGACTGACACATGTGGAATTATAGCAATAATGACTGTATAATGACTTTATGCTGTTTTATGGTTATCGTCTTAAGAGCATATGCATCTATTAACCTGACTTTGTGGTCACAGGATAGTAATACCTGACATGTGCCTAGATAGCCAGGAGATCATATTTTGAAGGGAAGACGTGTCCAAATACAGCCAAAAAGCACTCCAGTAATTCAGTTGCATTTAGCCCAATGTGTTAGTGGAAGACGTGTCCAAAGTACAGCCTGTAAGTAGTGTGTTGGTTAAGCAGTAACTCCAGTAAGTTCAGTGGTAGTGAAGTAATGTAACTCAGTTAAGTAATATGTAAGTGTGCTGTGTAAGTAGTCAAGCGTGTGGTGTGTTACTTACAGTAACTCAGTAAGTGTGATTGTGTTAGTGAGTACTGTAAGTAGTGTGTTGGTGTACAGTAACTCAGTAAGTGTAATGCGTTAGTGTGCTGTAAGTAGTGTGTTGGTGTACAGTAACTCAGTAATGTGTAATGCGTAAGTTAGTGTACTGTAAGTGTAGTGTGTTGGTGTACAGTAACAGTAACTCAGTAAGTGGTGTAATGCGTATAGTGTACTGTAAGTAGTGTGTTGGTGTTACAGTAACTCAGTGTAAGTGTAGTGTGTTAGTGTACTCAGTAAGTGTAATTGTAAGTAGTGCGTGTTGGTGTACAGTAAGTGTAATGTGTTAGTGTAGCTGTAAAGTAGTGTTGTTGGTGTAAAAGTAAGTGTAATGTGTTAGTGTAAGTACTGTAAGTATGTGTTAGTCAAAAGTGTTTAATATTAAGTGTAACTGGTGTAGTGTTTTATTAAAGACTGGTGTACTGAGACCTAAACTGAGCTGATTAAGAGTCTTGTTCCAGAAATGATAATCGGACATTAGATTAATAAAATCATGCTACTTTTACTCTCCATATTTAAGTACATTTAAAGGTAAATACTTTGGTATGTTTACTCAAGTGGAGGTCTAAAGGGAGGAATATTTTACCTTGTAAAGTTTCTCTACTTTAACTCAGGTACATGGTTTGTGTACTTCGTCCACCACTGCACCACTATATACAAAAGCTGAATGTGGTTAGTAATAATGTGCATCAGCATTATAAAGGGTTATGGTAAAACAGTGTGGCAAAGCCCTCCAACAATACTGCCCACAACCACAAGCCTCAGAATTAAACACAATGAGAAAATGTGTTGCTTTTTGGCACAAATACATACTAGTTCTGCAAGATTATCAAATATGTGTGTGGTTTAACTTTCTGAGGTCTTCAACTTCACTGCACCTGCAATTAACTTCTCCTTACAGCTCAAATCACATCACACAACCTCACTTCAACTATTCCAAAGTTGGTTTCACTCTAATTATCTCCGCCCCAGTCAGAATTTCAGATGCCCCCCTTTTGAGTCTGCCCCAGCACCGCATATAGCTAGTGGAGCCCCTTAACAATGGCAACCCAGTTAGTGAGTTGTAATACGTTGAGGCGAAAGGAAAAAAACAAACAAACAAAAAAAACATCCTCTTTTCTGGGCTGCAGCCACACCGTGGAAGCCATTCATTATGCACCGGGCAAGAAAGGCAGAGGGCAAAAACAAGTCTGACCACCGAGCTCCACGCCGAACCTCTGACAGCCTCCCCCTTCTGCCCACACCCAGCGTCCACTGTGCTCTCCCGCGCCAGAGTCGGAGTCCCGGAGCTCCCTGCCCTCATTGGCCCCTCGCGGGGGAAGCAGCGCGGTATTTATAGTGACCAAATACATGACTTGTGACCGGCCGCAGACCAGTGACGGAGAAAGAAGCGGCAGCGAGGAGCAAAAATAAATACCGCATCGCGGCCCATAATTCAGCAGGGTGTACAGAAAAGACACACTTGCACATTATACTCATGCAAAACCAGAGGCCTACCGGCTGCAGGACTACAGGCTGACCTCTGAGAAACTAAGAGAGTTAACTCAGCTGTTTTCTAGGAAAGCTACATTTCAGCCGTGCTGAGCAGAGAGAAAGGCCTGGTGGACATTTTGAGAAAGGTGAACTAAATCACACAAAGCTGAACAATTCCTTCAGACTTTGGACTATATTTGTTTCAAATGCTATTAACAGGGATGTGAGGATTTGATTGCATTCAGTCACAAGAGCATGAGTGAGTTCGGGCACTGCTACAATAATATTAGCCCTTTGCACCACTTAACTGGAACCAAAGATACTGAGGATTTGATTGCATTCAGTCACAAGAATATGGGATTGTTATGAATATTAGGCCTGGTTACCCTTTACACTTAGCCTCAAAAAATACTGAATAAAAGAGCTGCAATCCAGAGAAGGAATCAACCAACAGGAATAAAACTTGGTGGGTATGTTTAACATTGTGAGATGATTGACATTTCACACTCGGCCATGCATGTGACGTAAGCAAGAGCGGGCCTTATCGCTCACTGTACCTGACTGACCCAACAGCCAAATTTAAGGACATTCAGCATACAGTGATGCCCTCCATGAGTCATCCTGTCAGAGCAGCACCATTGGCAGACCGTTACCATGACTGCCCTTAGCACCACATCAACATCACCGAAGACTGCAATGATGTCGTGCCAGACTGCCATGGAGTGACTCAGAATGGCAACAGGTCATCTTCAGTGACGAGTCTCGCTTTTGTCTTGGTGGAGGCGACCAACAAATCTGTGTGTGGAGGCACCGTGGTCAGCACCAAGATGAACGGTTTGTTGTCACGTGTCACTCGTCAAAAAGGCCTGGTGTCACTCCACCTCCACTCCTACCACACAATCTGCAAGAACTGTGTGAGAGCATTCAACCTGCATGGGATGGACTACCACAGGACACCATTAGAAACCTCTACAACTCCAAGCTGAAACGTCCAGCATGTTGTGTTGGAGACCCAACACCGTAGTGAGACACTATTTCTCTATGTATTGCTCAATAAATATTGTCCATATCCATCTAAATTTATCATCATCATAGCACAGCTATCACACACTTCTTTCTGGGTGCAACTATTCTTTTGATGACAAGTGATAACTACTTCCTGTGTGTTATATGATGTACTGAACTACTAAATAATGTTATTATCTATTTTCAGCTTTTTTGGGGGCCAAGTTACCTGCTTTAAGATGTGCTCAGGCATTTTGCAACAAACCCCTGTATAACCTTAACTGCAACTTGGCTGGTTTGACGTTATTGAAAACACGGACGCCCATCTTTTGGAATAGCGGTGGAAGTACATGGAGACAAACGCTATGAATATAAACCAACTCTAGCGAATTATCCCTCAACTGAAAGTGCTTCGTGTGCATCCTTGGAAAGCCATGTGTCTCCTCGTCTGATTTATGCTTTGGAAACACGAAGACGACAAAAAAAAGAAAAACAGTGTTGCACTGGGAGAGAGTGAAGGCACAAGTGCCAGGTTCCGTTAGTGCTGCCTGGTCTGGTTCCCTCATTAGTCCGGTTCTAAAAGGAACCCTAGCGTTGTGTAAACAAAGCCTTTGCTGGGGCTCATGCAAGTGCTGGCTCTCCATAGCAAAAGTGATTTAACGATCAAAAACGCACTTTTGAACTCCACAGAACTTCATGTTAACTGATACGTGCTACTTGATCTGTGGGCGAAATCAAAAGTCCATGACGCACTAAGAGAGGTTAGGATGGGTACGTTATGTGGAGGTTTTCATGAACATCTGCGTACACTGCAGCTATTTTTACGCACGTTTGGACATATCTGATGGAATCGCCAAACAAAGAAGTCATTAATTCAGAACTGAGACAAAGACATCTGCAACCTGTTATACATGCTCCCTCTCCCCCTCTCTCTCTCTCTCTCTTTGCCTCTCTCTTTCTCTCACACACCACAACTGTGCAGCATTTGCATGAGCAACGGAGTCCACAAAATCCAACATCTGTTATAACCCTTACAGCTATACCACTCAACGAGTGCTCGACATCCCTGTGTGCTTATGGCTCTTGCGATGTTCTAAAGAAAGATGGAAAGGAAGGAGAAACATTCTTATTTGTGATGCATGTTAATGGATGTACCAGATTTCTGTCCGAGTCATTGTAGATTACTTCTATCAGTTCTATTCCCCACACACACACACATGTAAAAATACATATACTTAGAAAAAAGAAAAAAAAAAAACCTGTATTATATTATTATGAATGCATCAATAACCTTCTTAGATTATACACATAACAACCTTCTATTTCAAAAAGCTGCCTCAGGGAAACAACCGAGTTAACAATGAACCTTTTACACTGAATTTCCCTCAGAAAAGCAAGTTTCATTTCAAGACAATCTTTCATCCATCTAAAATTCAGTTAGTGTATGGAGTTCATTTGTTTATCGCCCCAGGGGAGCTAAATCTGCGGGGTTGTTTTCTAATAAAGTTTATCTTGTTCCTCTGGGCCACAATATACATGAACAGAGTCTTACATAAAACCTTCCCAGAGTCTAATAAATGTCTGCTGTATTTTTGTATTTCATTTAATATTTCTCTCCTCTCCAACTGGCCAATCCTAATCTGGGGTAACACTGCTGTAAGCATTTTCTAACCAATCACAAGGTCTCCTGCCCCACCTCCTGAAAACTGAGACAGAGAAACATAGCAAGCTAACCAGCATAACCAAAAGTTAGAAAGCTGGAGCCCCTGCAGCAGCCTGTCACCTGTTTATTTGTTTATCCATTAACCCACCCATTCCTTCACGCATTGCTTTATCCATCCATCCTTATGTGCATCTCTTCTTCGGTGGAGTTACATTTATGCTGGATACTGATGTTAGTTGTGTGTGAGAGGTGGAGCTGGCTAGGAGTGTTGAACAGAGACCTGTCAATCAAGCAGTTCATTAGCCACACCCACACAGCTCTCAGATAGGCCCAATCAGCGATTTAAAGACATGTTTTATATATTAATTCATAAATATAAATTTATTAATTTAAACTCACTGAATCAAAAATCTGTCACCTGTGACTGAAATCCTCCTAATGGCATGTAGTACCTCCATGAGCACAACTAACAGCTGTGACTGGATTTGGCATAGACTGGACAAGTTTCTGGATGTAGGCCACATCAATGTTCAGCCAGTGTTGCAGCAAATAATTGGGCAGTTGGGCCATATTTGGTGGATGCCTTCCCTGGCACCATTCCAAGGGGAATTCCCTGTAGACTGGGATTTGTGCCATTTCTGGTAGACCCATATGACCGTACGCTTCCATATACCGGCAGATTCAGCTACTTCCTTCACACTGTGGTCTTTGGCACGCCCAAATGCAGTCACTCCTTTTAGCCAATCATTAACATCTGCTTTGGCCCCATGGAACGAGACATTCACTGCACTGTACCACCACTTCTAAATCTATAAACTCCAGCACGCAACCCACAGGTACTTATAGCACCATCTGCAGGAGCCTGAAGCTACAACCACCTTAAACATACAATGTGATCCATTTTTCACTCAAGGCTTTTCCGGACATTTGATATAACACTCAGGGTTAGTCTCATTCAAGCATACTTAATATAGGACTCTGTGATCCCGAAAATTATTCTGGAAATCTAACGCCAAAATGAATTTAGACTTTAGTTTTAACAGTGCATAATTCATTGGTCTTGTAAAGACTAGCGAACTAAACCTAACTTTATTGTTAACCTCCCTTAGCAAAAATAAAAGTTTCTACTCTTTAGACAGCTATTTTAAAAACCCTTTTCAAAGCATTTTGTTGGTCCTGATGTACCTCAACCCTGTTTTTCTGACGTGTTTCCACATTTTCCCCTACTCTTTTACTGAAGTTCCCAGCATGCATCACTGATATTTACATCAGACACCTGCATGATGGTGCGTCTCGTGTGACAACACCGCAGCAGTATCGCCAGCTGATCAGCACACTCCATTCTCTCTCAGCCGCGTAACGTACACACACCACGCTATCTCCTCCCCGTCCGCATAAACACACTATCTGTTTTACACTATCGCTTCCAAATCTGCGTGCACACAAAACATTTCCATATTCAAAGGCGGAGAGCCACCAGGACGGCAGGCCACCGTATCTGAAAGAACCGAACTGAAGACGAAAACACAGGAAATGACTGAGCCCTTTCCTCTCGCTCTTTTCTTTTCAGTGCTTCATTCCATGAAAGTGCCAAGAAATATGGGCGGACGGAAAAGATGGGGGGAGCGAGAAAGAGATGGAGGAGATGAAAGGAGAAGATGGCTGAAGGCCTCAGCCTCTCAATATCTCACTCACACACACACACACACACACACCCCATTCCTCTCAGAGCTCCATTTCTCACCACACTTCCCTTCTTCCTTCTTCCCCCCTTCCTTTAGCACATGTGTAAGGTTTTTGAAAACACACATGGCGGCCATGACAGGAATGACCTCCCAGCCCCGACCGCGGAATAAAAAAAGGAAAACAACAACAATGAAATAAAATAGTTTGCAAAAAGCCCAAAGCCCACCCCAACGGCATTCCTGAGACAACATCTAGAATGTAGACACTCCGACACCGACCTGATCTAAAGGCTGCCCCCACTTCACCCTCATAACTGTATAAACAGGACACCTTTAATAAGGGGATGGGAAACACCAGAGGCCCCAAACTTCAATAACAATACGATCCTAGAGTGATTTTTATAGATTTGTGACTCGCCAAGCGTTTCCAACATTTCTCTGTGGTGGCCTGAAACACCAAAACCACAGCATAAATAAATAAATGAATAAATAAATAAGATCCAACCAATCATCTAATCCAAAGCCTTGGTGAGTCGCCCAGGAAGGCTGATTATTGGCCCCAGCCCCCCCCCGTCCACGCATTACTAAATTCAGCTGGTTAACAGCAACAGATTATATCACAGAGTCTTTAACAGACTTGCAAAGCTCTAATAAAACGAGCTTACTGAATTGTTTTACTCTGAAAAGAACAGCAGACATATTAGGCTGAACAGCACTGGCGCCTTTCTCCTCACTCTCCTAGGTCCAAGCTGGATTATCTTAGCTCTCGTCTTTGCTCTCCTCCCTTTCAGTCACAGCTGTTTAGTAACTAGCATACTGCGACCGGAGTTTATCTACACAGTTTATGAGAGACAAAAGTTTTCTGTGGCTGCAGCAACATGCTGGTACTTCTCCTAACCACTGGGAGAGACTTAATTCCCACGAAGAACCAGCTAAACTAAGGCCTATTCACACAGAGTCCTTCTCCCACTAAGAAAAAAAAAGCACAAGCTTTGAAAACTACCACATATACAGGGGTTGGACAATGAAACTGAAACACCTGGTTTTAGACCACAATCATTTATTAGTATGGTGTAGGGCCTCCTTCTGCGGCCAATACAGCGTCAGTTCGTCTTGGAAATGACATATACTGCGTCCTGCACAGTGGTCAGAGGGATTTTAAGCCATTCCTCTTGCAGGATAGTGGCCAGGTCACTACGTGATGCTGGTGGAGGTTCGTCCTTCTTGGTGGTATGCTGACATTACCCTGGATACCGTGGCTCTTGATACATCACAAAGACTTGCTGTCTTGGTCACAGATGCGCCAGCAAGACGTGCACCAACAGTTTGTCCTCTTGTGAACTCTGGTATGTCACCCATAATGTTGTGTGCATTGCAGTATTTTGAGCAGAACTGTGCTCTTACCTGCTAACTGAACCTTCACACTCTGCTCTTACTGGTGCAATGTGCAATTAATGAAGATTGGCCACCAGGCTGGTCCAATTTAGCCATGAGACCTCCCACACTAAAATGACAGGTGTTTCAGTTTCATTGTCCAACCCCTGTATATTAAAGGCACCTAGTTTTTTTCTGTAAATTGAAGCTTGAGTTGTAGCCCAAACAAACTCAATGTATTACACAGTGGTAGAACAGTCAATCTTGCTTGCAGCTGAGAACAAAAAGCTCATGCAACAAGCAACATGCTGGTTAAAAAAAAAAGGACAGTAACTGTATAAAACTGTAGTTTATTAACTCCTTTACAACAAGAGCAGTGACAAGCAGAAGCAGAGCCTCAAGTTCCCCCCACTGACATAAAGAAGCACCCTGCAGAATCACTTATTCAGCTTCAGCTCCCGTAAGAGTCTGTTTGCATAACGAGACGGAGCCAGCGTGCCCAGCGATTTGTTGCAGCGCTCAACAGAAAACGTTTTAGAGTGTTTAGAAGAAAAAACACGCTGACTTGGTGTGCGGGTCCCATTTCTCACATCTGAAACGAGGAACCCACCCTGTGTGAACAGGCCTTTAGACATGCGAGTCATTACTAGTCAAGAAAGAATGTGATTATGTTAACATAATAAATAATTCGAAAAATAAAGACATTCTTTCGACATATGTCAGGAATTTGAGAACCCGCGTTCTCTGCCAAGCACATGTGGAAGCTGTGTGATGTAAAATCCCTGTTTAATTTCACTAAGCTCTCTCGGCGAACTTCACGATTGCGAATGTAAACTCTTTAGTTGTGTGCAGCACATTAAAGAACGGCTACAACGTTTCTACCACACGCTGCATCAACCACAGCGCACGCGAAGTTTGGAGTAGCTTAAGCAATGCACCCATCAATTTTCCCTAGTTCCTTAAAGCAGCTGTTTTCAACCTGTTTGAGCTTCGACCTCGTCCCTCCTGACTCATCCTGGAACACAGCAACCTTTTTCCACATTTCTTCACATGGACGTCACGGAGCTTGAAGACTGGCACTGCGGTTCACTTCTGTTGTAAACACACGCTGCGCTGCTGCCTCTGCTGCTACTCAGTACGTCGTACGGGATTGCTGACCATAAATCAACAAGGAAAAATTGTGACAGCTGTTTCACCATTCAGTCACTGTCAATGGATTACTACTACTTCCCTACTTCGGCTTTTTAGGACAGTTAGCTAATAACACTACACAACAACCGTTTACTTACTTCTTGTTCTCCGTACTAAGTGTGCGTTCCTACTTCCTTGGGCCTGAAACGTACCAAAAATGGCTGTAGGGCCCCATAAACTCTGCTATAGCGCTCAGGAGAATGATGTTTGTTCTCTGTTAACCAGAACATCTGCGATACATTCAGTGCTGAGTAGATCTCAAGAAGCTTCAGGAAATGGAAGAACTCTGGAGAAGTTGATAGAACCATTGGAACCGATAGAACTTTGGAGAATTCTTTCTAGGGACTGGGTCTGGCATTAGTAGAGGTGTGTTAAAGCAGCCATTTCAGTTGATCAAGAAGGCATCTCCATCCGGCAGATGCATTCTGCTCCGTCTGTGGTCAATTTATCAGGACCAGAGTATGTGAAATCATCTGCCAAGATAAACGAGGCTTGGGAAGCATACCTCAGCATGTCTGTCGGGGATCTAGACAAACTGTAGGCACTGCATTCCACTGTATTCCTGTATTTAATCCACTGTGTTAATATCTTACACATAACTCCGTAACGTGTGACTTACTAACGTTTACTGGAGCTTTTTCTTAGTGGTGTCTCTCTGTTCGTCCTCGACCACCTGTCAGCTTAAACACTGAAATGTGAAGGATCATTCCTGACTAAACAGCATACGGACACAGAGGGGCTGCGTGTGAATTACAGGCAAATACGTTCATAGTGTCTGGATCCAGACCAAAAAAAATAATTCTGTGACAAGCTGACATTAAGTAAATTTTAGTCGTGGAAAAGAAAAATAACCTTGACTAACAGACAGTGTACCGGATCTGCAAATCATAATTATATAATCACGTAATTACTATTATTTTTTTTTTTTTTTAAAGACCTCCACCACCTTCCACCTCAATTTCCATCATCTTTAAGAGTAAAACCCTGCTGTTACTAACCATGTAGTACAATATATCAAGATGCCATGAAATTTTCTGAGACATACCATGAAAATCTCATACTACTGCCTCTTTTTTATTTAAGCTGTAATACATTTATCATCATGAGTTATTTGTATTTGCTCCTAAGTAGATGATAAAATTTTAGTGTGGAAGTAACAATTATGTATATATATTTTTAACATTAATAATCAATTATTACTCATCACTCACCATTACAAAAAGATTTCAGTGGTGGAACACAAACCATGTTGATAAGATACCCAGGGTAAAATAATAATAATAAAAATATTATTATTATTATTATTATTATTATTAAGTAAAATAAATAAAAGTAAAAGTTTCTTTCTTTAGACCTCCACTGGAGTAAAAGTACTAAAGTATTTACCTTAATTCTACTTAAGGAAGAGAGTAACAGTAGCATGATTTATGATGACTCTAATATCCTATTACAATTTACTGTCCACCAACACACTACATACAGTACACTAACACATTACACTTACTGAGTTACTGTACACCAACACTACTTACAGCACACTAACACATTACACTTACTGAGTTACTGTACACCAACACACTACTTACAGCACACTAACACATTACACTTACTGAGTTACTGTACACCAACACACTACTTACAGCACACTAACGCATTACACTTACTGAGTTACTGTACACCAACACACTACTTACAGCACACTAACACATTACACTTACTGAGTTACTGTACACCACTATTTAAAAATATCTGTTAAAAAAAAAAGAAAAATATTTCTACAAGTTGGTTCTACTACAGACCTGTAGCAGGGTTCCATGGATGTGGTTCTGCTGTGTTCCCGGCCCAGGTTCAGCAGGCAGGTTTTCCAACAGGGTCTGGATGGTGGAAGGGACGTGGGTGACCAGAACAAAAGGAACCAAAGCTCTAGCAGCCATTTCCCGAGTGCGATAAACAGCAGCTCGAGCACAGCTACAACAGAAAACAACAAATGTTCAGTCATTTCTTTGTGCAGTAATTTAATTACATTAACATTATCAATAAGCAGATGAAGCAACATTGCAAGGGACCAAATATATATATATATATTTTTTTGTCAACAAGACTACAACACTTATGTTTATTATTAGAACCTTTCTCCAAAGAACATATTAAAATGAAGACATCCACTGATTAACATAGTCCAGCACGGAGCTCGCTGCTTGTTCAGTGGTTGCGAATGCTTCATATTTCATGCAGCAGAAATGAATTACGGCATTTCGGGTTGAGAATAAACCCATCATGGCTGGTTTGGGAGTTGTGAATCATAAAGAAAAAAGAACTGGGACGCTCAAAGAACAGTAAGAGGTTTATGTCTTCTGCAGAAATGGCTCCTTTTCACTCTCAAACTAAAATGAGATACTTTTATGTTTTAAGTTAAACCGATTTGGAGGGGACACTTAAGACTCTTATTTGCCGTTTGCCAAAGAGTCCTTTTATACCTCACAAAAAAGAAAAAGTTTGGACAGTTTTTTTTTTTTGTTTTTAAATACTGGTGCCCCGCTTTTAAATTGGCAGTTCAGCAGAATGTCAGAGATGCACAATAATCAGTTTGTAAAGGATCTGTTTACAACGGGACAGCACGGATGATGAAAGTGCTGTCTGTGTAGCCCTGATGGAAGCTAACTGCTGATGAATGTTGTTAAGAAATTGGATCTTTCTGTGAATCATAGGTGTACAATTATGTCAGTGTCTATTTAAGGGGCCCAATAAAGATTTTAGGGTATCCGGTCACCATGGACCACCCCTCCCACCCTGCACCACGGGCTCCTGTTCTCCTCTACCTACAACAACCCCCCCCCACCCCCAAAGATAAAAGTACAAATGAACTTCTATCCTAAATGTGTTTGAACTAGCACTAGCACTACGAAGAAATGGAGGGAACAGATAATTAAAGCTTACACACACACACAAAAAATGAACAAAACATTAGCCCGCTTAGTCCATCGCCAAAACTGACTTTAGGCTTCAGGCAGCGTTTACATGTTGGTGGTAGACAGATGGTGGAAAACTAGATTTCCATTATATTCAAAGGAACCACGACTGAAAACTCCACCACTGCCAGTGGCTATGGTATGTCGATCCTAACGTTAAGCAGAGCGCTCCATCAAGAGCTCAATTTTGACCACAAAGGCGAAATAAAGCAGATGCTTATTTTTGGGAACCATGGATGCCTAATGTCAGATTGCTGAAGGTTAAGATCATCTTGAGCTGTAAAATACAAATTAAACAAGAACACAGAGCGTCCTCCTGACTTCTCTAACCACAAATGAGGAACTGACAACGCCATAACTCGCCTCTGATAAACATCCATTTAGGCCTGTAACATGCACCACTGTTTTCAATGCCAACATGTGAACACAGCAAGAACGTTCTGCCTACCGCTGTGACCAGTGAAAGCTTGGTCGTTAGCAGTGGCAGAATTGCTGCCCCTTAAAAAAAAAACTATGCGTCCTCCACCAGCACATAGCTCAGCAGATAACACCACCACCCACCAGGGAGCCACCACCACGCATGGGAGACTGGGGTTCAAATCCTGGTCAGGGTGACTATGCTGTGCTACACCAATAAGATTCCTTGGGTAAAACTCCTAACACTACATTGGCCCACCTGTAATATGATTAACCTTGTAAGCCGCTCTGGATAAAGAGCATCAGCTAAATGCTAATTGTACAAGCCACTTCAGTCTCAAAAGCTAACCTTAACCACCAAACATGTGGTCTAACATAGAAACTGTGTAAACATGATGTTTCAACCAAACCGTTCCTTCAATGTGAAAGTGTTCTTGAGAAATCCCTCTGAGGACATTGCGGGGGCTTTCCAGTGTAAACCCACCCTATCAAAAGCATTTAGTGTATGTAGTGGTAACCCTGTGCCTGTTACCCTCATACCTCCCCTCGTGCCCCTCCCACTACATCACTGATAACAGCCTCTTCTGCCTCTCCAGCCCTCCTCTCACAAAGAGAGGGAGACGGAGCGAACAAAGAGACAGTAACACTGGGTGGGCATGAGGTTTGAGAACCTTGATCAAGTTGAGTGGTTTACAACCACCAAATCAAAACAAGGCTTTCCGCAACCTTGGAAAACTGTGAGAGGATCCAGGGAAATAAAAAAAAGAAAAAAAAGAAAATAGGCAGCCTCCATCGATCAGAGCTTGGAATGCAGACTGAAATGTAAAAAGACAGAAGCGAGGAGGCATGTGAATCAGCCACGTTAGCATGTTTGGAGAGAAACAGTAGAACAGAGGAGCAGGGGATGAACAAAAAGGAAAGGACAAAGAGAAAGGAATACAAACAACCCCAATTTGGGAGCTTAACTATAAGATACTTTCTTTAACTCTGACACTAATATTAATGTTTGACACCTGTCATGTGATAATTGTGTGTACACTGGGCATGAAAATGAGAAATAAGCCCCCCCCCCAAAAAATAAATAAATAAATAAATCAGGTAACTTGTGTGTTTAAGGTGGTAGTAACTTCAGGCTCCTGCAAATGGCGCTGCACGAGGACGATTGGGCTGCGGGGTGCGAGTGATGGGATCCATAGATTGAGAAGAAGAGCTGCCAGTGAATGTCTCGTTCCATGTGTGGAAAACGTGTCACAAGGCAGATGTTAATGACTGGCTACAAGGAGTGACTGCATCTGGGCGTGGCCAAAGACCATAGTGTGAAGTAAGTAGCGGAATCTGCAAGCGTATGGAAGTGTACGGTCATACAGGTCTACCAGCAGTGGCTACAATCCCAGTCTACAGGATATTTTCCTCAGAAATGTGCCAGGGAAGGCATCCACCAAATCTGGCCCAACTGTACAATTCTTTGAGGAAAAAGTGTCTGAACATTGATGTGGCCTACATCCAGAAACAGTCTAGTCCATGCCAAATCGGATCACAGCTGGTAAGGCACGGTTCAGTCACAGGTGACTCATTATTTTGTCCAGTGAGCTTATTATATAAAGATACTTTATGCTGTACAGACACTGGTGTTTCATTATACATGAACAACTTGCATAATGTCCATTGAAAAGCATGTATAAATAGAACAGGCTTCTTTGGACCAGTCACGCATGAACCACGCTCAATACCAAGCGTTCGCTAGACATATAAATACAGCCCCCAGCACTGGTCTGTGGAACATTTGGGCTGTGGAAACTGCTTTCTCTGGGGTGATAGAAATATCAAGCAATACCTTTTAGATGAATGAAAGTAAGGGGAATCTGAATAATACAACTCATCTCAAATTCACTGATGAAACAAGTGTCTAAATGAAACAGAGATACGGGATAGGCAGGGCTACGCAATCTTCTTAGTTCTAATTACACTAGGTATAGGTACAGACATCACACAGCCATTATTCACTGTAGAAACTATTTTGCTAGTGAGGAATTAGACCACTTTGTCCACCTATGCCACCTAACTGTGATCCACTGGCCAACTCTTGAGTTCCTCCTAAAAGGTCATACGTTTCTATGGGCTCTCTGGGTGTAGCTTGCAGTGCTGAATGTCACCACTGAGCACAGCAAAGTTGGCCAAAGCTGATTAGTCAAAGCTTCACAGAATGAACAAAAAGAGGCCAACCATACAAACCTCATTTAGCAACCGCTGTAGGAACCAACACTCATATACAGAGTGAGCGCTTTCCACAAACACGGAAAGCAACAAAGCGGTGTTTTAACCACAGATGTAAACAAGCTAGCAAACAACAAGCTCAGCTCTGACACCACAGCATTCAGCTAAGCTAACTGGCTAACAGATGGAAAGCACACCTTGTTAAGACTGTATGCCTTCCATTGTGGGATGTCTTTGCGGGTGGCTTTTCAAGTGCACCAAAGATGGAGACGTAGATTTGAGGCACACTATGGTTTTATACAGCCTAATGTTTCCGGAACCCAATTTCTGGCATACAGAACAGAACCGCTACATGCCAAATGACATCTCAATTTAACAGTCAAAGACTTTGCTGATCACTTGTCAACATCTAAATTAGATAACAACTTTCAGGGTTCTTCTAGTGCAGGGGAAGACTAACATGGTCAGGAAGTTTAATGTTCCTGTCCTGGATACTTTGAGTTCTGTAGTCAAGCACTTCCTGAACCTTGGTGGAAAAGGACACAACACAACACAACCTTCTAGTTCCCTTTTCCAGGCCTCATGCTTGGTGGAAAAGGAGCCACAGTAAACACAACACAACACAACACACCACACAACACACAACCTTCTAGTTCCCTTTTCCGGGCCTCATATGCAACCCATCAACACTAATTTGTCTCATTAAAACTCTTTGGAGAGGAAATGACAGTTTGGAAGGGTGTAATTTTAGAAACACAACCGGCCGAGGCGAACCATCTCCAGGGGGCTTGAGCTCCGTCTTGAGCGCCCATTACGGCTGTAGAAGCCATCTGGCTCTTATTTGGCCTGGTGGTTCAGTCTCCCCCTCTTGTGACTCTGCAGTCAGCTAAACACCCCCAACCCTGTTCTTCACCAGTTCCAAAACAAAACGGAACCCGAAAGGGCCCAGATTGATTTAGGCAGTTCCCAGAAAGACATGTCCTGTTTTAACAAAATGGTTCCAGTACATCCACGGAATGCAGTTTAGGGAAAAGTGAATGAAGAAGCTCAAGCCAGCTGTTTTCAGAACACGTCCTATGCATTTAGGCCCTAAATGGGGGTTTATATGTGCATGAAACAAAGTCTCCCATAAAATGCCCATTTACACACTGCTCCAGGTATGTAACTCCTTCGGTTACAAGACACAGAAGAAATTGGACCATTTTATGATACAGCCCACAGCGGCTTGAGTTCAACACTACTGAGTCCAGTTTCAAAGTCATTTTAACGATGTGACGGTATAGCTTAACCAGCAACTAAGAAGGACCAGCTGTATCTACTGGGCAGAGCAGCTCAACGGGACACTCCAAAAAACAAAAACTAATCCAACCTGATTGTGCAACCATGTCTTTGTAGCAGCACAACAGAACACCAACTGAAAGTGAAAAGTCATATGTAACCCGAAGCCAATTTAGGAATAAAAAGCATTAAGCATATGATAAATATAGAATTAAATATATTTTATTTTGAATGGCCTAAAAAACCTAAAAAATAATATATATAAAATATAAATATATAAAATAAATAAGTAACCTAAAAAATGAGTTTTTGTTAGAGCAGACGGAGCATGGCACTTCTAGAGAATGAAAGCTACACTAAATTTTGGAGATTAAGGAATGGGGAGACCTCTCTGGTGCCAATGTGGACATGCATGCAACGTGGGAAAGAACATTTCTTAGCCTGGGGCGTGCTTCAGACCCCTTACCCAAAAGGATGAATCTGATGATTACAAGCACATTGAAATTGAGTGCCCAAAGAGAGCTTTAGTCAAACTTGGTGAACAATGTATTTTTCTATTAGGCATTTACATGCACTGACTAATATGATAATTGTGATGATAATATTAAGCGTCCTTGGGTTTGTGAAAGACGCTATAGAAGTTTAACCCATTATTATTATTAATATTACTAATACAGAATTTAATGCATACGTAGTCTGCACATAAGCAAAACAAAGCATGCAGAAAGAAGAAAAAGAGTTTACTTCAGCAACTGTGAGAGCTGGCAAGAAAAAGCTTTAGGAGCGATGCTGAAACCAATTACACGCTTGACATAATGGCATGTTTAAATGTTCTTCATCTTCTAGATGTTGTATGTTTGGTATGTTGGTATGGTTTTTTTTTTGTTGGTGTGCCGCTTACATCATGACCAAGTTAATTGGCCGTTTGCAAAGCAGAAATCCGATTACTACCCAGAGTTTCCCCCTTATCTAATTATCAAACTCCATGTCAACATGGTGAACAGATTAATGACAAACTCTTCTTTTCTGCAGTTTTCAGCCTATTAAGCACACGTAAAAGCAGTCAAGGCTGTACTACTGTCATCATATCCTCATCACCATATTGCTGATCATGCATTTGAGACCTAAACATCAAGCCAGATCTTTCTGAACCTGTGTGTGGTCTGCAAAATCAGACCCTGGCTGTAATGTTATCTATTTATTTATCACAAAACTTCACACTAATGAGCTACACCAATTTAACCAAACAACTGTAAATGACAGACTTAACTTAACTGATAATTATTTGCATAAATAAAACATAATATTTAGGCTGAGCATGTTTACTGGCTGACATGATTGACATAGCCAGCTAATGCTAACACATGTTTCTTTTTTTGCTTGTATGGAATTCACCTATGATGTCTTGTCAGGAGTCCAATGAAAATTCTGGTACAGTGAATTACTTCACATCACAGTAGCCCAACGTAGCCAGCAGTTACCTTCTGAATAAATAGGTAGCCAACAATTAGAAATATGACTTCTTAATTTTTTTTCCACAATATCCACTACCAGTCAAGGTTTCAGCATCTGCATTAGTAGCTGAAAAGATCGAGACATGTCTAGGGACTCCACTTTACATGACCGCAAAGGGTTACATATCAATTTCATATCCTGGACCGGAACACAAAACATCCTTCACCTAGCATGACGGGTTACAGTGCAGATACCCCCAGCATGAAACTAGAAGCTGGTCTCAGAGAAAGGGGTCTGATCTCCCAGACACGTACATGCTCGCCTGTGGAGGGGAGGTGGTGGGCGCAGGCAGCCAGGGTCTGGCTATATTTAACATCTCCTACATGTGGGCTTCATTTGGGTGGATGTGCTCGCATACCTCCACTGACGAGAAGCAGCCAGCCAGGCCTTCAAGCCCAGAGCCCTTAACTCTTAAAGGTACAGTTCAACCACACAGTGCTAATGCGGCTACGAAGAAACCAAAGGCAGTATTGCTAATTAGAATGACACTGTGGCTATGGTCACATTACAAGCCTGATTGCTTAATTATGATTTTTTGGATCATTTAAGATCCTCTTGACTGCATGGTCCTGTTTGTAAAGTGAGCCATAACTGTCTGCGTGTGGAAGAACCTGAGCACGCCCAGTGAAGTGTGTGTGTGAGATGTAAAAAAAAAAAGTTCAGAATCATGATGAAACATAGAACCATATGACGACTGTACTTGCACACAGAAGAATCTGTCTACTGCAGTTAACCCATCCGTGAAGTGAAAGACCCACACTAGTGAACCCACTATGCTAGGTGTAAGCATGCTTGCCCGGAGTGGTGGAAACCTCTAACCATGGACAGTTGGGGCTACATGCCTCGCTCAGGCAGACTTCTATCATGTCCTGTCGGTTCAGGGAATTGAACCTGAGACCCTCTAGTCACAAGTCTAATTGGCTATCCTCCAGCCCACAACTACATGCGTTCCAACGTGACCATTTTCAACACAGGTCACATCAAAAAGAGGAGCCCACAAGAAAGCTCAAAACTGATTAGCAAATCACCATTAAAGCTGTCCATACAGACATGGACAGCGGTCTCTCCAACAATGCCTTCTAAGGCATGACGGTAATGACAATAATGCTTTCAGTGGCCAGAAGATTATGTGGGTAGACACCCATGGTGGTTGCCTAGTGTTCCCAGGGGGTTGGTGTCTGGTCCTCTCAGGTCAGGGCACTTTCCAAAGAACCTCAGTCTCTTACTAGAATACAGGTCATAGGATGGGTTTTGTTAAGTTGGCCTGACATTGCCAACTTACTGTTCTTTAAAGGTTGCAGTTTTCAAGCTAGAACCACAAAACAGGATCATACAGTCTGTACGGGAATGGGAATGAGGAATGTGCCTTTGGGAACAACTGCACACATGGTTTTTGTACAGCGTTCGTGCAAAAAGAATTGCGCAGTACTGAGAAAAGTCAAACCGAAATTCCAACAATATCACAAAGGACATCTTCCACGCTGCCTCTCATAGACAGTACATACAGACTCACGTACTAGCAACCACCTGGGCTACTATAGCAACACCCTAGGGATTGGATTATTGTTATGTTCAAGTCATGGGGTTGGTTATAACCACTCTTCATCACAAGAATAGTAGCACAAATAGTTGCACCTAAAAGGTTCGGCCATACATTTGATATAAGCAAGGACAGGCGTCATCACTGTACCTGACTGACCCAACAGCCAAGACTGCATTCAGTGAGCACTGATGCCCCTTATAGATCATCCATTGGGAGACGGCTGCACACAGACCATTATGAGACCACATCGATGTTGCCAAAGACTGCAATGGTGTTGTGCCAGACTCTCAGGAACTGAATAGAACCGGGTCATCTTTAGTGACGGGTTTTGCTTTTTGTTTATTGTTCCTGGTAACCTTTATCTCCCATCCCTACAGCACTGTAATTCTACACTTCCTTCTAGGTGCAACTATTCCTTTGATGATGAGGGTATTTCTTTTGCTGAAAGAAATACACTTTAGTTAGCCACCAACTATATTAATTTTAAGATAGCTTGTCTTTTTAAAGAAGCAATATTGGGTTAATACCTGACATATTTGCTTAACATAAGTCAAATGTAATCAAACCTCACATTCAGGAACAAATAAGTGCATTATCAATAATATTATTTTAAATAATATAAGGTCAGCATAGGTGAAGTTCTTCAATAAAATTTTATTTATTTATTTATTTTTAAGCTTGGTAGTTTTGTGTAAATGACAGTGGTCTCACCAGCAGTGCCTTCTATGACATGGTACATTCTGCCCATTCATCACTGTTGCTCTCCGTGGCCTAAAGATTATGTTGGCAGACCCCCTTAGTCAGTGTCTGGTATTCTCTGGGGGGAGTCAATGTCTTGGCCTCCAAGGTCAGTCCAAATGTTAGGACACTTCTAATAACACCCCAGTACTACAGTCTCAGATCACATGAGGAGTTATTCCACAGGCTGACTGTGAAAGGTATAGGCTTTGGTTCATGCGTGCCACTGGCCTCAGTTAGCATGGACTCCACTGCTCTGTGTTATCTACATTCCTGCCCGAGGCCTTGGGCTGATCCTCTCTGCCTTGCAAGTCCGAGCTGTTCCAGGGAGCCACAAACAAACAACAGCTTTAACCAAAAAACGACACAAAGGCACAGACTCTGGCACTGGCACACAAAACAGATACAGATGCAAACAAACCAACTCTCTCCTTAACAAACTCCATAACTACATACACACAAACAGTAAAACCGCAGGTTAAATACACCATCAGTGCCTGAACAAACACACATCTGGGCTCTCCTTCGATATAAGACGACCGGCCTTTTCAAAATCAGTGCTTTTCACTGTTGACATGCTCTCAGATTAAAGCAACTAGAGACTCATAAAAGTGTAATAAAAGTAAGTATATAACTGATTTCTATCAAGCATGCTGTCACTTACATAATGCTTTCTTGGTGGAGATCCATTCGCATTCAGCATCATCAAATCTGACTGTTACATTGTCCACCACTAGACGTAGTGTGTCGTGGCATCTAGGACTGCAACTGTATCCATTTTTTTCTCACCACAGCTATAAAGCAACGTAACTGCGTGGTTTGGTGGTTTACCACCAGCGGCCCCAGCTTGATTGATGTGCACAGACATACAGGGGGCAAGAAGGCATCATTTTTGGTGAACATAGCCTTGCACCATTGCAGTTCAGTATTCGGCACACTCACAGTGCGTCTAATCGTCAACCTCAACACCACCACGCTCCAAGTCTAGCAATATCCAAAAACTCCAAACTATTGTTTTTAATGAAGGATAGACGCTCGGGTTCTGGTTGATTTTATGTGTAAACAGTGGATAATTCTGACTTTTCCCTACACAGGAAACATCACAACAGGATCACAGGTCTCACAGTGGTAGTTTAGTTTAATACAGCGTAACTAACTAAAGACGTTGGTGGTTGGTGCAAGGAATTGAACACCTTTCAGTCAGAACAATCAGGATACTGAGAAAACTTTAAACTCTAAGTAACCGTCATGACGGTAGGTCTCCACTTATGTTAAAGTCGAGCCTTGTTCAACTCACTAACAGAGAGCGGTTAGGAGTGTAGTAAACGGATGCCAAGTGTAAGTAATGATGGTTAATTGACTTTCACCAGCAACAAAAATAACGGTAACGAGCTCCACACTGCGGTAGGCATCACATAAACGTAGTACTGTGGTAATGCGGTTATTGTCGCAGCCCTAACAGCATGCAGGGACCAAAAATTTGAAACCTTGGTTTAAATGGAGGTCTGCAGACTAGCACTGATGCTCAGAGGCTCTGAGCGTTGTTCAACGCCTCAGTGCCTCATATGGCATTTTGCTATTACTACGCAAGATAAAAGCCATATTAAGAAAACAGAAAGTCAGTAGATCACATGTAGCTTGAAACCTACACTGCAACAAAGCCAGTCTTTTAGATAAACAACCTCAGCGTGCATGACTAGCCTAGCCTTTTTTAGCTTGTATATTTCAGCTGGATATCGGCCAATGTGTGAAGAGGTGGTAAACTCATATCAAGGGTGATAAGTGATGTTGAATGCTTCGTTTCATTCAGTATATACGAGCAGAATCTAAAAATGAACGTAAACCTGCTGTTTATCATCTCTCCCTACTGAACTGATGCTCTAGTGCTGCTCTGCACTGTGACGATACATGACACTACCAGTGTAAAGTGGCCTCAGGCCAACCACTGCACAGTAGCAGCACTACTTTTCCAAATCCATGCTGTCCTGTTCCCTGTTAAATCTAAACAAATCTATCTCTCTCCATCAGGAGGTACAGAGTGTTCCAAGTGATGCACGCCTCATGTCTGCGTCTGTGTACACACAAACCTAAAGCTGTTTTCTGGAGGTCACCACAGGTGCTCACAGAACACGTTCCAATAATATTTTGCCTATGCTCTGGCGGTACAATCTGAGAAACGTACAAACAGGAGATGTGTGGGTGCTGGTTTCTCCTGCTGGGACATCCAGTGTCTTTCGCACGAAGAGTTCTAGACCAATAAAGATTTATGCATAGTGAGCCGGTAAGGCTGAGATTGGAGAAGCCTTTGCCTTATGAAAGCCATTCGTTATTGAGGAAGGCTGCAGACATTTTAAAGCAACAGGACACTAAAGGAAGCAGCTGAGATTTGGTCACAGGTAAGTGCTCAAAGGAGAGTTTCATTCATCTTTACAGCCATGATGTTGTTCACAAT
Source organism: Prochilodus magdalenae (assembly GCA_024036415.1). Taxonomy (NCBI): domain Eukaryota; kingdom Metazoa; phylum Chordata; class Actinopteri; order Characiformes; family Prochilodontidae; genus Prochilodus; species Prochilodus magdalenae. The sequence continues at coordinate 1,290,749 of JAMWET010003982.1, read as the reverse complement.
AACACACAATAAACCTCAACGGTTCTATTAAGTGTATACAACAGTTTTGCATAATCGAAAAAAATGAAAGAAGTCCTGAACAATGCATTTTTATCAGTATTACCAATCGACTACAGTTCCTCGCTAAGACAAGTAACAATCATCATGTACTGATGATATATATATATACACACACACACACACACACACACACACACACACACACACACACACACGTATTCTTCATCAGGGATTCCAATATGTACTTTTTATTCAGTACCTGCTTTGGATAATCAATATTTTATTATGTTAAATTACCTGCTGGTGACGGAGTTTAAAATCAGACATTCCTGTTGTGTTTACTGTCAAAAGAAGAGCTGCACAAATAGCAGGACCCAGAAGGAAAAATAAAATAAAAAAATGCCTAAAATTAGCTAATTTCAGCAATGAAGCTACTAATTATGTAAAGAAGCTCAACTTATTTGAAATGTTGTACAAAGTGTAAAAGGCCATAAAGCACTTAAAATAAAAAGACCTTTCACCTTTTTATCTGTGTTTTTGCTTGTCACAGCTTCATGAATCACTAGAAATGTTGCAATTATACACTTATCATTAAAAGAATGAAGTGTGGGTTTGCAGTGCTACTAGGAAGGAAAATAAAGGTTACCAGGAACAATAAATAATAATACATTTAGACTGATATGGGCAATATATATGGAGCTACACAGACAGAAGTCTCTCAGTATGGTGTCGGGCCGCCATGTTTGTTAAAGCAACATGCCAGACATGGAGCTGCAGATTTTTAGGCCGTGCATCAATCTGCCAATAGTGCTGGCATTAACCGGATGCACATCCTGTTCATCAAGGAAGGCATCACCGCTCGCTGAATGTCCTTAATCGTGACTGTGGGGCAGTCAGGTACAGCAACAAGGCCTTAGGATTGTGTTTATTTCCTAGTAACTTATTTATGTGGAGTGTGTGTGTGTGTGTGTGTGTCTGTGTGTTTACTCTAACCTGATAATAAAGGGCATGAATGGAGCCAGGCCTAGAGGGGAGGACGATCCATCCATTGGTGATGGGTAGAGACGCCCCAAAATCAGCAACAGCAAAAACAGACTTGGGTGCAGCTTTACTTGTCCAGAATCACTAAAAGAAAGAAAGAAAGAGAGAAAGAGAGAGAGAGGAAAAGAGAGAGAGAGAGAGCGAGAGGAGAGTGTTAGTTAAAGTGGGGAGAGTGCTGAATCAGTGCAGGAGTGTTTACAGTAACTGCAAGCAGATCTATTATCATCTCCACACTGAAAGGCAAAGAGGAGGCCTGGCCTGGAGGTGAAGCAGCCAAATGTAGCCAGGAGCAGGAGACGGTACTCTCTCGCTTCCATCTCTGGCTTGCAACTCTCTGTTTCTGTCTCTGTCTCTGTCTCTCTCCCAGTCTCTCTCTCTCCCCCCTTTGAGACTCAGTGGAAAGCAGAGACGCGCGCCAGAACAAACATTTGAAAGTACTGGCGATGTCATTCTGGAATAATCACATCATTCATTCAAACACACAAACACGCACAGCTCAGCTCACACCCCGCCGCCAGCGCCTGCTTCCACTCCATTTATCTCCGTCCTCCTTCTGTCCTCCTCACCACACACCCTCACTGCAGCTACCTCTCTTAGACAGGGGCCAGAAAGACACTTTGCTCTCCATGAGCCATGGGTTTTCCACAGCGTCGCCGTGGCTACCCCACAGCCAGCTGGGACTATTAGCACCATGCTAGGTCTTTAGCGCATTCATTCATCACAGCTCAAAGGGCAGGAGCAGAGAAACTACTTAAGAGGCCACAGTAATGCATTTAGACAGGGGGAGGGAGGGAGAGAGAGAGAGAGAGAGAGAGAGAGAGAGAGAGAGAGAGAGAGAGAGAGAGAGAGAGAGAGAGAGAGAGAGAGAGAGAGAGAGAGAGAGAGAGAGAGAGAGAGAGAGAGAACTAGGCAAAGGATAGAAAAAGGAAGACATGAAAGAAAAAGTAAAATAAAAGACTGACAAACGAGGGAAAAAAAAGAAAGAAAAGAGAAAAAGAAAGAGAGGAGACAAATGTGGACATAAAAGAAAGAAAAGACAATAGAAAGGAACAAAAACAAAGACAGAAAAGAAAGACAGGAAGGAAGGAAGATTAATGATGCAGAAAAGGAGAGAGGCAGAGGAAAAAAAGACAAGAAAAAGGGTAAGAAAAAGAAACTACAGGAGAGATAGAAACAGAAATATACAGGTTACAGAGAAAAGGAAAAAAACAGAAGGATGCATTAAATAGAAAGAGTGGAACAGGAAAGAAAGTGTTTGAGGGAGGTGGGAGAACGATATAGAGGATGATCGGAGTTTGCTGAAGCGAACAGGACACACTATTAAAGCAGCTCTCAGTAAACTGCACCCTGCGGACTCTTCATCTCCCTCTTGATGCCCCGCCAAGCGTATTCACAGCGTTCATTTCCCATGGAAAAGCTTCCCGATCGCTACAGAACATCACGCAAGCGCTCCAATCCAAACCAATCACTCATGAGCAGCATTTCATTAGAAGACTCCATGCTTATGAAATCATAATCACATCAGGAATAGTTTACATGTTGGATATATGCACGCTTCTCATTCAGAGACAAACACATTCCTGCAGAAACTTCCAGGACGGAGGAAAAGCTGATGAAAAATCCAATTAACATTCACAAAGTTCATTTCTGAGTTCACTTGTCCCAATATTCCACCACAGCTATCCCATGAGCTCGCTCTCCAGCTCGGTCGAAGTGGGCGGCGCGGGGACCCTGATGACTTTTAAAGCTCCCGCGCTCTCACTTTCCATCCTATTTCATAAGCTAAATGATCTGCTGGCGTTATTAAACATGAGTGCTATGGAGCGTTATTGGCTAGGTGGGGGAGACGGCCCGGTCCAGGCCGTGAGAAAGTGTCACACTGCTTTCGGAGAGAGGCGTGGAGAGCCAGGCTGCAAACGTGTTCAAATAATGTGATACACATTAAGATAACGCTGACTCGAGGGCCTGTTTCGCAATGCGAGCGCTGTTTAGAAGCTGTTCAGAAATTAAATGGAGGGAAGGAATGGATATAGAAGAGTAACAGCTCCTTGGAGATGGTGAGGCAGCGTCAAGAGTGCAGTCTGGGTCCTACATGGCCTCCGCTCCCACGCGCAGATTCCTTATCACAGACATCTGAAGTAGGAAGCTTTCTATCAGTGTGGCCGGCCATGTTTAATAGGCCTAAAGAGGTTCGATAAAGCCCTCAAATGAGCTCAATTTGAAAAACCCCCAGAGAAAACGGAGGAGGGTGAGAAGAGGAAGGCTTGTTGTTTTGCTCTGGATCCAATTTCCAGTTGGTGACCTGAAGGGCCCTCTAAACTGTTTGTCCAGCAAAAAAAAAAAAAAAAAAAAGCACTCCATTCACTCTGTGCGGCCCTGATGATGGCCTAGATAATGCTAATACCCTGAGAAGATGAGGAAAAGATGAAAGAGGGATTAAGCCATAATGAATTCATCATTTCTAAAATTGAGAAAACCTCAATTAGAACTTGGTCCGGATTGTTTTGAGGTCCAAAGTCAAGTCGACATCATTGATGACATCATCATTAAACCACAAGAGAAGGAAATCCTTTCCAACAAGCAACATTAAAAACCCGACATCTAAATCCAGGGGTCAGTAGAGCATGCCGTGCCCTTTCCGACAAGGATTGCTATGCTATCCTTCAGGAATCCAGAGGTACGGATCCAGGAATCTCACAAATTTGTATCCAACAACCTTGGCAGGACGCTCGCTCGTGGCGGATGTCCGGAGAGCCAGAGCAATTTAGAGCATCCTGTCTTGGCCAAAAAATAAATAAAAGTAAGCAAAGGAAAATTTCACCGGATTATAGAGTGTTATCTCGCCTCTCCAACCACGCATGACTTTTGTTGTAGTCTTTGGAAAAACTGCGGATAACAACGTTCAATCTCTCGTATTAGAAGCACTGTAGATCAGAGGAGCACTGTCAGAACAAAACCCCACAAACTCCACAGACCAGCAGAGCGTGATGTGGCCTTCCAAATTTGCACTGCTAGCCTCCAGGAAAACTGAGACCTTAAAATCCTCATCTGTTGTTTTATCCGGGGAGTCCATGTCATAAGTTTCATAATCATGTGATCAGTTACTACTCAACATCAAGCTTGTGCTGGTTTGTGCAGCCAATAATGTAAACAGTCCTTTAAACATCCGAACATATAGAATGGTCAAAAAACACACAGAAGATTATTTAGATTCATGTGTGTTGTGTACATATACAGGGGTTGGACAATGGAACTGAAACACCTGGTTTTAGATCACAATCATTTATTAGTATGGTGTAGGGCCTCCTTTTGCGGCCAATACAGCGTCAGTTGGTCTTGGGAATGACATATACTGCGTCCTGCACAGTGGTCAGAGGGAGTTTAAGCCATTCTTCTTGCAGGATAGTGGCCAGGTCACTACGTGATGCTGGTGGAGGTTCGTCCTTCTTGGTGGTATGCTGACATTACCCTGGATACCGTGGCTCTTGATACATCACAAAGACTTGCTGTCTTGGTCACAGATGCGCCAGCAAGACGTGCACCAACAATCTGTCCTCTTTTGAACTCTGGTATGTCACCCATAATGTTGTGTGCATTGCAGTATTTTGAGCAGAACTGTGCTCTTACCTGCTAACTGAACCTTCACACTCTGCTCTTACTGGTGCAATGTGCAGTTAATGAAGATTGGCCACCAGGCTGGTCCAATTTAGCCATGAGACCTCCCACACTAAAATGACAGGTGTTTCAGTTTCATTGTCCAACCCCTGTATATTTACAGTGTTGTCAAAATCAAAATAATAAATCTATCTTGTTTTGTACCTGATGGCCATTAATTAAAGTTTTCATTTGCGCATTTGACACTAAAGATTTATTTTTTCCAATCAAAATTAGTCATTTGAAAAGTTTTAACTTTCACATTTTACTTTAATTCTGATGCAGCATTAACACCAACATGAAAACAATGAAAGCAGTTTACAATTTATCATCAACATCTACTGAGACCAACAGTGGCTGCATTTACCAACCAATGAGTGTTTATGAGCCAGAACACGCTGTTGGTCCACTATTTGCCACTGGCCCTGTCCCAGGCAAGCCACAGACTTTACAAGTTCTCTAAAGATGCCCTTTGGTATCTGACACAAGGACATCAGCAGCAGATCTTTCAAGTCTTGTAAGGTGGAGCTGAGGCAAATTGGAATTCACACAGATGCTTGGTAGGACCGACATTTATGGAGTTTGAATGTGATGATGAACATGAACGTGTGCAGGGCGTTTTATCCTGCTGAAAGAGGTCACGGACAGTGGGAAACACATGATGGGGGCCCGCAACGACTTTTAAGTAGCTGACAAAGTGGGGGTCCATGACGTGGACATGAATGCCTGACCTGCAGAACATCACTCACATCATCACTTCACAATGCCATCATCAGCTTGTCCTCTTTCCTCAGTGCATCCTAGGGCCATCACTTCCCCAAACATACAGCGCACACGGACTCACCAGCTGACCTTCTTCCATTGCTCCAAGGTCTAGTCCTGTTTGTGTGCTCACCCCTAGGAGCTTTCAGCACCTAACATGGATCAGCATTGGCATTCTGACTGATCTGCAGCTACACAGCCTCATGTAGCAAGAGGACGTGACGCACTGCGTTACCCACCACGGTTGACTGAGGGCACCCCACAAGCCCCAACCAAGTCTGGCTATAATGATTTAGCCCTTGTAAAAGTCGCCCCGGTCTGCCCATTACTCCAGCGTTCTACCATTAACTATGAGAACTGACTGTACCCCTCCCACCTGGTATATCCCAGACCATAACATGATATAATCGTTACTCGCCTAATCTGAGAGTGATCATAATGTTTTGGCTCATATAAACAGTCATTGGTTCCAAATTCCTGTATGATTGTGGCCTCTTGTTCTCACACATAGAAAGTACCTTAAGTTAAAATCTCTAGACAACTACTTACCTGTCCACTGAACCTGCTGCTTCCTCAAGCTGGCTAAGGAGGAAAGGATAGAGGGCAGGAAAACGAGTGAAGAACTCCCGGCCAGTCATCCTGAAAGAGAAAGTTAATTAGAAAATTAGAGTTTTTATTTTAGGGACCAGCAAAGCAAAACAAGACACAGCGAACAAAGTGAGCGCCATGAAAAAAGTGGAAACCATCTGGGATGGGGGGGAAAAAAAAAATAATAAAAAAGTCCCATCCAAGCATCAGAAAGTTCACCTGAGGTCTGAAGAAAAACAAAGAGGCAGCATGCAGAGAGCCGTTAGGGCAGTAGGAGGAAGCGAGGGGGGTGAACTCTGCGTATGTCTGTGTGTATGTATATATGTATGCGTATGTCTGCATGTGCTTAAGTAATCTTTTAAAAGGTCTGGTTTGTAAACCACTTCCTAAAGGCAGAGCTCTTTACAGCTCTATAAAGCTCTCATTAGAGCTCTCTGGTTGTGATGGTGTGCTGTAGGAACACACAGCGCAGCTTTAAATGGGCCTTTATTCCTGCAGCTCTGTGGCTGAAAAGCACCCTAGGAAACTCTACTGGAAGCGACTCAAGGCCAGGCGTGACAGTGCGACCATGAGCGGCATGCATACGCTTCCTGCTTTTAACCCAGCCAACATGTTTTGAGGGACCACTCCAAGCAAAACCTTGCCAACAAGGATTTTTGTTGTTGTTGTTTTTTTTTTTAATCAGGATTCAGATCAGCTCTAAACAGGAGGGCCGGTTTTAGCTCTAGCCAAACTTTCAAACGTTGAATTACAAACACATTGTGCCCCAAATTCTTCTGGAAATAAGGCCACATGCACATACGTGCGCATAAAACCACACATACGCATGCTCCTCATCCTGTGGCGACGCTATATACACATGGCCTGGTCCGAGTTAAGGCCAGGGCGCCGTCATGGTAACAAGGTGGGTTAACTCCGTCTGCCGCCCCCACCAAAGGCCACAACATGAAACATGCGCACACATATATACAGACACGCCAACCATAAATTAGCCCTGACTTGACCCAGCGTGGTTACACATGTGGCTGGACAAAACCCAGGATGCTTTCAATCAGACTATAAATGTTTTCCTGGTCGAAATGACCTAACAGCGTGCGACCATTCAGAATAGACCTGCCTACAGTTTCCCACAAGCACTACAGCATGATTTTAGGGCGTGTTCACACGTGGCTCCTTGGGTTCCATTACGAAGCCTGGTTTGACTGCTCCAGAGTCTAACCTCTGAAAATCATAAGGAGCATGTAAATGCAAACTGACCGAGGACGTCTAAAATCACCATGTGTGCATGTTTTTTCTCAAGTCTACATGAGCTGTAAATTGGCAACCCTATTCAAAACAGGGTTTCAAACATTAGATCTACACTCATCATCTAAAGAACAGCTGCATCAGTCTGATTGCTATTCAAACCCACATACGATAAAGGTTACAAAGGAACAACAAATGATAAATTTAGACTGATATGGGCAATATTTATTAAGCTACACATACAGCAGTAGAGTCTCTCAGTATGGAGTCTGGCTAATGCCACATGCCAGACGTCTCGGCATGAAGTTGTAGAGGTTCCTGATGGTGTCTTGTGATAATCCATCCCATGGAGCTTAAATATTTCCACACAGTTCCTGTAGATTTTATGATAGGAGTGGAGGTGGAGTGACACCAGGCCTTCTGGACATATAACATGTGACAGCAAATCGTTCACTTTGCCACTGACCACAGTGCCTCCACATATGCTTCTTTGGTCATCTCCACAGAGACAGAAGCAGGACTCCTGAGTCCCTCCATGACAGTCTGGCACAACACCATTGCAGTCTTTGGCGATGTCAATGTGGTTTTAAGGTAAGTCACCATAACGGTCTGCATCCATGTGGTCTTGCGTCGTGCAGTCGAGGCTGTTGGGCCAGTCAGGTACTTAATCGCTACATCTACATTTTCATTCCATTCATTTTCTAAATTGGGAGAGTTGCATTTGAATCAATGCTGCAGCCTTCCAGAGTACAATAAGTACATAATCATATATCTGTTTATCAATACTGTTCGAATCTCAGCACGTGTCCACAAATCTCTGCTAATATTAGTATAATTCTAATATCGCTGTACCGCTCTAGAATGTGCCTGTGCATATCTACTTCCAGCCACACACAAACACAAACCTATCACCATCTACATACCCTCACTTTTCTGGTGAAGTCATTACATGCCATGTTTGCATGGATATGAAAGACAACACAAACTGCCCTGTGCCAAAAAGCACATCCCACACAAAACTGTGCCCACATCGTTTGCTTATCTGAATTTGGTTATCTAATAGACTCTACATTATTACTGTAAATCCAGACGGTACCAGCTTTTTCAAAACAAATTAGCCCAACAAACTAGAAAGCCATTTCGGTTTGTACTAGTAGTTTGCATAGTAGTTTAAAGCTATTGATCTGAAGTTTGTTCTCTTCACTTCTTGCTTGTTTCTTTCTTATTGTTTCGATGCACTAAGTCCAAAAATGAGATATTCATCCTGATAGACAGGTGTGACCAAAACGTGTGAACAAGCACATAAATTGCAAATGATAAGTCATAAAAATGATGCATCTAAAGCTGCACCTCCATCAGCTGTGTAAAAGAGAACACAACTATGTCATGTCTGCAAAAGCACTTTCGATGTTTGCCCTTTCCACAAGGCCTTTCTGATTCCGCTGGTTAAAATCTGCATAGAAATACATGGGTGGAGGTTTAGCGTCTGAAAGCGCAGTCAATCTCAATCCCAGATCAAACGTGAGAGCATATCAACACTTGAGGCTGGGTTTATCTGCTGTCCAACATGAAGGAACTAACTTTTTATGTTCACCAATGAAATCATGACAGCGTTCCAGAGAAAGCTGTTTGATCAGAGGTTGCTGACTTGCGCTTTACTCGACCGCTGAACTTAAGACGCCTAAAACGCATCCAAAGACACTGTGGCTCTTAAACTCTTTAATCACGAACGCCCAATTCTTAGGCAATCAAAACCGGACCCGTAGTCAAACACGGACTAGGAGGGAGAAACCAAACTGACGAACGTGGCTGTCTAGCTGCTGTGTTAATAAGAAGCATGAAATGTGCAGCTCTCCGCATGTTCGAACAGCACACAGAAAGACATGTATGAACACAAGCAGGTCACCAACACACAAACATTATAAACAAATATAAACAAATGAATAGAAAGTTTTTTTCCTGTTCATGTTACTAGAGGACACAAGAAAGAGAGAAAGAGGAGAGGGAGGGAGCCCAGCAGGCAAGCTACACAGCTCTTTTCGACCCAAAGAACCCTGGTTATTAAACCATTTCTGCTCAGACTTCTTAGAACCTTGGTGTTATTCAGGGAACCAGGCTCCATTGGCCTATTAATGTCATCGATGTCAACAAAGGGCATAGCACAAAGGTAGGCAGTAGTAGTGACAAGACGGCGGAGCATGCCGATTACGTGCCAGTGTTTGAGCTGTTATTCCAGATGTTGTTTATTTATTCAAACAGCAAGCACGGATCGACTACTGGTGTTAAGAAGAGCTTCCTCAGCAAAACACTGGGTGTAGCCATTGTTGCCTTCTCTTTCCTCAACAACAGACACACCCACAAGTCATCAGGGTTCATACTGAAGAACCTACTATTCTTCTGTTCCAACCAACTTTTCAGGTTTATTTTTGAAAATGTGCTGAATAGTTCAAAATTTGGTGCACAAACTGGAGCTGAACCCATTCCACATTGGTATATAGCAAACATAACTGGCTACCGGAAAGGACGAAAGAAAGTTAGGAAGACAGAGATAAGAGGGAAACAAACAGGCAAACAAACTGATTGACAAGTAAAGAGAACAAACTGGAGAACAGAAAGAGAGAAAGAGAGCGAGCGAGAGAAAGAGAGAGAGAGGAAGAGAGAGAGACAGAGAGGCACATTCATTTTTGGTACTTTGGCAAATAATCATGACACACACATGCAGTAACGGGGCGATAATATTAGAGCGACTGAAGAAAGGAAGACTAGAAAAACAGCTAAATGAACCGCAAGCAGAAGAAAACTGGCTGGTGCATAAGCGGATCAAGATGCCTGCTTCACATGCAAATCACGCTAAATAAAACCACATTGTGTTTTTTTGGACTATCCAAAGCCAGTAAACTAGCGTACTGCAAGGCACAGTAGGCCTAAACCAGCCCAGCTAAGCCATGTCTAGGTCCGGTATGAAGATGAACCGCTGAGTTCTAGCAGTGAGGCTCCACTATCAACTAATAAAGCGGCTCTTTGTCTTCTTTTCCTATTTCGACAAGGTTCATCAATAGAGACCAGGATGCATTCTGTGGCTGATGGTCAACCTCACCCTTAATGTTCCATTTCAGCTTCCTCAGTCTAAATAATGTGACCTCTATGTCAACTCTCAGGATGCCCTGGGCAAGCATTACATCAGAGCATGCATCAGAAAGCTGACACGGAGCAGTCGGCACAATGGGAGGTCAGGGGTCATACCAGCAGCACAACTACATGGCACTACATGGCCATTTCCCAACTGCTTTTTATCCCCTTAGAAATAAACAGGCTGTTTTGTCACTGCTACTTTAAAGACAGTTATACGTAAATGATCTAAGGTGTAACAGGTGACTTACGCCAGGCAGTCACTCCTTGTAACTTCAGTGTGAACAGACGGGTGCGCAGAACATGCAGACACATAGGCAGGCACAGTTTTTTTTTTAGATAAGATCAGCAAAATAAAAACAAAACTGTCTCTTTTTGCAGCACAGGTTTCATATGTGGCTCATAAGGGCACGGGCGTGGACGACATACTTTAAAACCTTTACAACATATAACATACACTGATCAGCAATAATATTAAAACCACCTTCTTGTTTCTACTCTCATTCTCCATTACATTAGCTTCCAATACCATATAGATGCACTTTGTTGTCCTACAATTACAGACTGTAGTCCATCTGTCAAATCCACAGAGACGGAGGTGCTGGTGTATTTCCCCCATGTTTCTGGAAGTGCTGGAAGAGCACCAAACAGTTCAGCTGTGATGTGTCAGAGTGACGAGGGTGAAACTTTCAAAGTTTGGAGGCTGAAATGTTGCACCTCTGTGTCTCCTGCTCCCATCTATGAAAGTCACATCATTAGAATGGCTATGTAGTTACTGACACATACGTCATAGCTAAGTATGCAGGTTCATGAGGGCTGTACATACATCCGATCAGATCTAAACAATTCCGATTGTTTGCCTGCAGTCTGAACACTGAAAGTTCCATACAATGATGGCTAAGACAGAAGTTAGACCCGGGTGTGAACTGCCATGCACATGCTCTGATAGTGTAACTGTATTAAGCCTCTGAGAAGCAAGCTGCTCTTCATGAAATGCTAAGCTACTTACAATGACAAACACCTCTGTTCACACACAAACATCCAATGGGTTTACGATTAAAATACCAAAGCTGGACCAGCAAAATTGTTTAGAGCAAACTGTTCTTAATAGATCTACCTGCTCATTTTTTTTTGATCTCCAAGTGCATCAGATTGATGCTTTTAACATGCCCAGGAAGCCCCACATAGGAATCCCCACCACAATCCTAAAAAATCCTATGGGAAACACTGTACGCAATGCATCCTACTTAAGGTTAATCCATGTGTGTTCTGAGGATCTGGAGACCTCTCTGGTGGAAATGTGCAACTGTGCAGTGGAACATTCTGTAACACTGGTTTTGCTTCAAATCTGATGACAGTGAGCAAGTTGAAAAAGAGAACTGATGCTAAAAGAGTGAAGCTGCTTCTTTTAATCTTAACAGAAAAAAACTGCAGCTTTAAAATAAATAAAATAAATGGTTTAACGATGTGCATAATTCCCTTCATTGCAGAAAGTGATGAAGCGAGCTGAGATAGACAAATGGTCAATAATCTAATCCCTGACCTGTCTTTCTGTCTCTACCCCCTTCTTCTTTACTCCCTTTAGAAAGTCATTACAGCACTATCTTGAATCCAGGAGAGTAATGTGATAAAAGAATGTGGAACTATTGAAGAACAGGAAAAGGGTAAAATAAGGAAAGAGGAGGAGAGAGAGGGAGCGAGAGAGAGAGAGAGAGAGGTAACAGTTCAAAGATAAAGGCAATGGGGAGTTGTAGGAAACATCCAGAGTGTTTGAGGAATTGGAGCAGTGCCACACGCTGCGGGCCAGAGGAGAGACTGAGATTAATGACTATACAGGGACTATACAGAGTGAGTCGAGGATTACAGTGCCCCCTGTTGTACACCAAAGAAATGACTAAGCATAGTAAGAAGAAGTAAAGGAGGAGTGCAGCTCTGGAAGACGACAGCAGTCTGTTTCACTGACACTACCATTGTGTGGAAAGAGCCATGGAGCAGTGTGACTTCTAGAGCTTACACGCTCTGGATGTTCCACTATACTGCATTTGCACAGCAGAGTGTTACAACAAGCAGGTTTCCAAGGCAAAAACAAGAACACTTGGGCTGATGCTACACAAACAGCAGAATCAGTTACTTTACTCAGTGAAGCACATTTTGCCAAATAACATATATTTGTTTACCCCAACAGCTTTCTGACCTGGGATTGGGCAATTGTTTCCAGTCTTGCAGACGTACCAGAAAATGTGCACGAGGCATGAAATGTTTGGCTATTCCATAACAGTCACAGAAAAATTTGCATTTTGTGACGTTTTATTTTTTGTGGTTCATTTTCATAGGTTTACAGCTGTTTCACTGTACACAGCAAGAAAGTTGTCACTGTCAACATCCTGTAAAACTGAACGGTCAACATGAACTTTAAAAAAAGGTCAAATGCAAAATAAGACCGAAATATACTGCAATGTAATTCTGCGGTTCATTTGCAGTAAAATAATGTAAACAATAAAACAAATGGTCACTTTTATTCCACAGACCTTTTTGCATTCATTTGAATGGCTGCCTATGAAATACTACATTTCATAATAACGAGGTGAAATGGTTAACAAGAATAGGATTACATGCGTCGCTTTTTCCCCAAACACACAATAGAACCCTGAGGCAAACACTGGACAAGATACACTAGGCATCCTATTTAAAGCTACTCTGTGTAAACTTAGGGGTTCTAGATACCTCTCTGATGGAAACATGCTATTCTGTGGAAGAACCTTTCGTAGCATTAATTGTGCTTCAATTATGATGAAAGAGTTTTCTATGCTTCGATTTTCACAAAATACCGTGTTTCTACATTTACCCTCTATCTGAAATACTCTTACAGAGCTCCCGTGTCTTTAACCTTCCTTTTTATGATCTTCCTTATCAACTGCCTGAGCTTCACCCTGCTACATGTTCCGACCCCACATCACTTGGGCTGTTCTTACAATGGTGTCGGTTCTGCTGTATCAGTTTGAATCCGATCAGAGTCTGATAGAACAAGGCGGTAGAGCCACCTTTACAAGCTAGACCGAAGCAGGATGTCTCAGGGTGGGAGGTTTATACTGTATTAGCTCTCTGCGTGTGTGTGAGGTTAAGCAAAGCTTGCTGGGAGGAGGGCAATAAAGATTGTGTTACGAGATGATGTCACATTTTAACAGAAAATTCCAAGAAGGCCTTTCAAGCAGCCGAGTAAAATGGTCTGGAGTGTTCTTTGGGTTGGATAATTTTGCAGACCGGTTGCATGCACAAAACGAGGAACAAAAGAGAAAACCAGGAAAGCATGATCCCTTTTAAATAATTGAAATTTCACACGTCCCCCCATCACTGCCAAAACATACCTATACTACTAATGAACAGGTTTTGTACAGCACCACGACTGCTCTTTCAGCCTGTGTTGAAGCTCTGGTCTGGTACTCTGAGAGGAGAAATGAAAAGCAATCCCATGCAGAGGTCGTATCTGTAAAACAGGTGAGAGGTGCTCGTTTTCATACCTGTTCTTTTTGGAATGCTCGTCCTTTCCTCTCTTCACTCCGAATATCCGAGTAATCAGAGTACTGAAGAGAAGAGTGGAGGAATTCCTCACCTGGAGGGGGGGCAAGGGCGATAGAAGGGGAGAGAGAAGGAAATGATCAGCTGAAGGGGTGAAAGAGAGGTAACCCAGATAAGCTTTCCTGATCACTCCGCCATGCATTTTGTGTCAGAGCCCCATGACTCAGAGGGTTTCGGTATCTATAGCCTTGGCCTAAGGATCAGCCAGAAAACACAAACAGGCCTTTTTCCTTCTGTTTATTAGCATACAAATGCTCTTCCACGAAGCCCTCACGATGCAGTCATAAGAACAGCTCCGCATCATAAGCGTGACCTGCCTAGCCTGACATCACCACCACAATAATCCACCAATAAACAGCCGTATTGTACACAGAATCCCCCACAGTTTCTCACAGATCTGGGTCTAGATATAAGCAGGGCTGTGTGAATAATTCCCTTATAGCAATATCTTGCAGTGTTGTCGTGCCTGCAACACATTCCGCAGAGGCTACTGGGAGGCTATTTTGGAACATACAAGGGCAAAGCTATTTCTGAGCTCTATATGAACCATGAATTATGGATTTTGCCTGCCACAGCACAGTACAATAAGCCTCCGATGTATGAACTCTACTGTAAGTACAGAACCAGCAAGTGACCATAAACAAAGGGAAGGAAGGGAAAGACTAAGAGAAAGAGGATATTGGGGGAGAGACGGAGAGAGGAATGTGACCTGGAATGGTTGCTATGGTGACATGTGGAATGTCCCCGTGTAGAGGTGATCAAAGTGGTCAAGGCAGGATAACTAGCCAGGACCACCGCACAGCTGTGTGTGTGTGTGTGTGTGTGTGTGTGTGTGTGTCTGCACGTAGAACTCTTACCCCTGTGTGCTTTTAATAATTAACCTGTCAGGGTCTGCAAAGCAGTTACTATTTAACAAGACAAGCGTACGTGAGGGAAAGCGTGATGAAATATGAGGGAGAGCGTCAATGAGTGTGCGCTGGCCAGCTAAAGGGACTTTCCCCCCTTCTCGGAAACCAAATAATAACATGATACAACTGTATAATAATAAGGGGGGGAGGGGGGGGACTACTGTGTCCTGTGTTCAAGCAAAACAGGTATAATCATGTTTTTTTTTTGTCAGATTACTGTAAATGGTGAAAAAAAGAAGAAGAAACATGAAGAATAGCAAGGTCTTTTAGGGGTAAACATTGCACCGACGACTCACAGCCCAGATAGGAGAGGTAAAGCCGAGCACAGCAGCCTTCATGCCCTCTGAGACGAAGGGCATGATGTTTTCTCCCAGGCGCGTGTCCCGATACAGAGCCCTCAGGATGTTCAGAGCATGGACCTAAAGACAAATACAAACACAGTCATATACCCTGCCATTCAAATACTTGGATGAGTAATATATATATATATATATATATATATATATATATATATATATATATATATATATATATATATATATATATATATATATCGATCAAAACATAATAATGCCAGTTCTGTTGGCGCTGCAGTACTGTGCAAAACATGATTAACAAATTAACTTCACTTGTGTCACTTCCAGATCAAATACAGGGGGACATTAATGGGGAATATATCATCGCTGTGTACACAAGTAAAATTTGACAAAATGACGATACATGTTTTTCATTGGACATATGTATGATGGCAGTGTATAAGGCAGCCAGCCTGGATGAGGAAGGACAAAGGATCAGCAAAATGAAAAATCACCAGTGTGACTAGGGACTAAAATAGACCTGGTAGATCACCAAAACAGTCCTAGTTAATATCATACAAGTTACTGCTTCACAAAACAATGGACTGGCCACCCCACAGTCCAGACCTCAGCATCTCTGAATGTGTCTGGCATGATTTTTAATCATGAAAAGCAGCAAAAGCAAACCAACTTCCAAGACTGGCTTTTGATGGTTATAGAGAAATAAGCATCCCTGCAGATGTCTTTGAAAAACTGATGGCAATTACTCTGTAATAACTGAGCCAGTATAACTGTCATAAAGGCAAAGGTAGGACACATTTGATAGTGGGAAAAAATGATAAATTGATTTGTTGAGTGTTCAGTGAAAACCTGAGTGTTTTCTGGGTTTATTTTTCTCCTGTACCTAAAAAATACATGGTCGTTTTCACTGAAAGTGAAATAAATGAAGGGTGGTCTCTAAGTTTTGCACAGCATTACACTCCCAAATGCAGAATGGTTATGCATAGAGCTGGGCAATATGACAACACTTCTTGTTATTTTGATAAACTGCATCTCACTGCGTCACAGTCTGCTTTTCTGCAGATACTGTGGATGTTGTCAGTTCACTTTCCAACTGCAAGTAGTCCTGTTCAATTGCTTGGGGCAGCACAGCATGTGAAATGTTAAACACATTATCTTACACGTTTAGCCATACTGCCCAACTTTATGTATGTGTGTGTGTATGTGTGTAAAACCTGGGGGACAGTGCTGCGCTCAGTAGCTCCACCGTGACTCGGCATGGCCAGGGCGGTCAGCTCCCTCATTGTCATCTTCAGCAGGCTACAGCTGGACGACTTTGGCTCAGAGGACAGCAAAGCCTGCAAATGCAGTTATAGAAAGAGAAAAGAAAAGAAAATAGTTTACAACACATTATTACAGCTTCACTTCAGTAGTGCTATATTTACTACCGAGACTACCATTCAGATTACTCTCTGAGCCGGGGTGCATGTACTGCTCTGCTAAGATTCAAACACTGTAGCTAAGTAACAGAGAATGCATGTCTAAGTCAGTCATGGAGATACTGAGAGTATAAATGAAACTCATGAGTGTCCTCATTCTCTCCTGCGTCCACTCCCTTTGGCCCTCGGAAAGCCCCTGTAGGACCACACCCCATTCTCTGTTCAGATGGGAGATGCACTTCATCGCTGTGGGGAGGGAAGGAGACATTGATACATCCTCTGTTTCCAGTCCTATACTCAAAGGTCTCAAGTCCTATTACGGAGCTAAAATGCCGTTTCAGTGCTTCTCTCGAAGGGGACGGAGGGAGTGGGATGAGCAGAATCGTGTTCATCTTTGTGTGAGCCTAGGATTGCTCCTTAGCGTCCCACTGCACGGCAAGCTGCAGGGCGTGACCTTACCACGCCAGCCTGCCTTTTCCGGAACATACCGCAGGAACGCACGCTCCTGCCAAGGTGTTGAGTTTATTCCTCCTCTGTCTCTCCTTCCCTCCCCTCAATTCGAACTCTCCTTCTCTCTCTCGTCCAAAAGCTTATTAGTTTTTCTTGACTTCAGTGCTCAAGAATTCCCATCTCTCAATGGGCTTTCCACTGGGAAGAATTCAATAACAAAGGCTAAATGAAAATCAGTGATTGACATCCAGGTCTTTACATAATGCTACTCAAGTCAGATCTAGGGCAGTGGTTCATGGGAATCGGAGTTCTCGGTACAGAAATGCAGGAGAGGACTCTCGGGGGATTAGAGATGACATGATGTTGTTCTTTCTTTTAGCATATCAATACTGAAATCGGCTGATCCAAACACAAATACAATATTTTGGTCTTTAAAAATTGTTAAGCTTAAAAAAAAAAAATGGTTTTCTTTAAAGAGCTCTACTTAAGCTACAGCAGGGCTGAAAGATTAATCAGTTCTGTATCGTAATCGCAATTTAAAAAGTGCAATATTCAAAATCTAAGAGCTGCACTTTTATCAAAACCATGTCTTCTATAGGGAACGTTATCATAATACAAGAGCTTGTAAAATGCCTTAAGTGACTGAAAACATAACTAGTAGTGTGTAATACCTCCATAAGAACAAATAACAGCTGGAACTGGATTTGGCATGGACTGTACAAGTGTCTGCTTGTGGACCACATCAAAGCCACTCATTAAAGAATTGTGCAGTTGCGCCAGATTTGGTGGACTTCCATACACCTGCAGATTCAGCTACTTCCTTTACACTATGGTCTTTGGCCACACCCAAATGCCGTCACTCCTTTTAGCCCATTATCAACAGCTGATTTGGAGCCATTTTCCACACATGGAACAAGGCATTAACTGCACTGTACCACCTCTTCTCAATCTATGAATTCAGTCACTCACCTTTTGTGTAAAGAGCCGACGCTAACACGAATACACTTTCAATTCCCTCATAAAGGTGGTTATAAGCATAAGGTTGCATTGAGCTCTTGTGTATAAGAATCCAGGGAAAAATACACAGTTGAGTCACATTATTATGCCCACTTCCTTTTTCCGACAGTGGAAGCATGTAGCTCCTAACGGAAATTACATGTC